>REGL01000101.1:400356-447907 GCA_004194395.1 Aurelia aurita complex sp. Pacific | reverse complement strand
ACGTACCATTTTCATTTCCTGTGGACAAAACAAACAAAACTCAGGTCAGAAATATAAATTAAACTCTGGTTAAAAAAACAAATTACATTCCGGTATCTAAAGCACTATTCCCGAATGTATTTTAAAAGGAAAGTACAACTTTACTTGGATAAACTGAAATTGCAACTAAAAAATTGCACTTACGAATATTACAAACGGAATCCTACCGGGTGCGCCAAAATAAACTATGCACGTTTGGCAGGCCACAATAAATCGTACGCTGGACCGATTTTGAAGATTTATGACTAAGTATTTAGCAGAAAGCCTGAATTAGATTCAAGGACTTTTTGCAAATTTTTCCGTGTTCAGTTTTTAGAGCTAGAAGCGAGTTTCTTAAATGTTCGTTTTCGAAAACATTGATAACGATAAAAAAACCTCGATCAAATTTTAAAAGATACGACATGAATAAACAAAGAGAAAACGTTTTCAGGGAGATTTGGGGCTTCAGTACGAACTCTCGTACAGCAGATTACAATTGGTCAATTTTTAAATCGCAAATCACCACAAAAAGTTCTCTCTTTGTCTATTCATGTCGATTCTTTAGAAAATTTGATCGATGTTTTTTTATCGTTTTCAATGTTTTCGAAAACTAAAATCTTAGGAAACTCGCTTCTAGCTCTAAAAACTGAAAATGAAAAATTTGAAAAAAATCCCAGTATCTAATTCAGGCTTTCTGCTAACGAATAAGTCATAAATCTTCAAAATTGGTCCAGTGTACGATTTATTGTGGCCTGCCAAACGTGCATAGTTTATTTTGGCGCACCCGGTAGCTGGTAATCTTTCGGAATATTTTATGTCATGCAGTGTTGCTTAAGAATAACGACATGAAATTTAATATAACTAAAAAACAACATACAAACATCTAAAGCTGTCTCTAGACTTAACATTTCTGCAGGTAAGTTTAAATTTTCGGTGACTCCATTTGAGAGAAGCCGATATGTAAAAGGAGATGTATAATTCTTGTTCGTTTATGTATAGAAGTAATATCAAATTGAGAAGCGATATGGATTGCGTGGATCAGTTTGGAGATTTCCTCAATTAAAGGAAATAGGCAAGAGTAAAAATTGTTGTCTTTAAAACGTACAAAGAAAACACTCAGACACTTTTGGATATGCATTCTTCACGGCATGGCCACCTTAATTTCATAGAGATCTTTTTGGACGTTTGCTACTTGCAAATACAATATTTTAAAGAGAATATGCAATGGGTAAATGGCTTGTCTTTGAAACAAACAGAGGAAACACTCAGACACAAGATGTTTTCTTTGGTTAGAAACTCATTCTTCATGGCGAGTAGCTACATTTGATTTCAATCAGATATTGTTCGATGGTTTTGCTCCTTGCAAATACAAGCTTTTGACCTTGTAGAAACCTTTTAACCTCGCACAAACCCTTTAAAGTTTACGTTGGTTATGACAATGATAACATGCCTTACCTCAACGATTGTAAATGCTGTAGTGCCTTCTTTTGGTGGTTTGGACACATGAAAATTGAGGCTATTTCCCCTTCCAATTGAGTCAAGGCAAATGACATAGTCCACTTCAGATAACAAACTGATCTCTGAAATGTATATACAAGGACAATTATGGCATTGAAACAGCGAACTAAGATGAATCAGTCAAAATCTACTGCTGGCTAAAGAATCACTCGAGGCGCAAGACCAATTACATTGAAATATGAATGAGACTACAAATGTGCCACAAGCCGGCAGCAATAAGCACACACAGTGCACATTGCAAGCATTCCACCTTGTGATATATACTCTATCACTGCTCCGTTTGGTAAAACAAAGTGAAAATTGTAGCACCAAAGCAACAGTGAACATACTATTCGTGATTTTTAGGAAGAAATAACGTAATTTTGAATTTCACAAATTTCTTAGACAGCATACAGTGCATCCGGCAAATTACCGAAATAATTTGAGGGGGATGCGTGTCCATTTTCCAGAGACTATTCACACTTGATAAAAATTCTTCTAACGTTTATGATATGGTTTATGCTGTTCACAAAAATTACGAAAATTACAAACCTGATGCCTCTAGATTTTCATCAATAAACTTTCTTGTCCCTTGATAATTGAATTTACCACCACCAGACAAAAAGAACAACAAGTTGTATCTAATTCCAGTTAAGGTAATAGTTTATTTCAGCCAAGATAATCAGTGAATATGTTTGAAGACTTTCATTTCAAGAGAATGCCTTCTCGTCGCTTCAAGAGTATGGATCAATTACGAAAAAAAAAACAATCGTGGAAAGACATGATAGGAAAACAAAAGCCTTATAAATGTGTTAAATCAAGTTTTCAAGGGAGTGTGCAAAGGTAAATAAACAGGCTTCTCTATAAACAGAACAGAGAAAACACTCGAACAAAGCAGTGTTTCTATTGCTATCAATTGTTAATGACACAATGTGCAACATTGATTTTTAGTAGGATATTTTTAGAATTTTGCTGATGCAAGCTTTCAACCTTGCAATAATTGATTATAACGTTCATTGAAGTAAGACATAATTAGCAAGCATGGTTACCTAATTTTGTAATATAGTTCATCGTTCTGTTTGGTTTTATAATAAAGTGAAAACGTCAAGAAGTGTCTCTCTGTTCAAAAACTTAACTTTTTTTCAAAGAAAAGAATCTGTAGAGCATTTCATTTCAATCGTTTTTAAAACAAGAATGTCCGACTTAAGTTCATAAACTAACTGTGCACTATCCGAGTCCTGTACCAACTGAGTAAAAGGATACTTTCCATGTGTGCCACTTTGAGCATACAGCCTGAAATGATAAGTACATGCAATGAAATGTTTACACAAAGAAACATTGCAATTTCCAGCAATGTACTAAACAGTAAATAGCTTTGATGTAATAGAAATTTTTACTTCTTAAAAAAGAGGTTTGGATTGAGCGTCCAAATCTGGTAAAGTTTGGGAAGGAAAACGAAAGAACGACCCCCGTTCTTAGTGAATGCACTGCTATGGTATGAAGTTGCTTCGGATCTCAAAACTTTTCAGAGAGTTTGTTATCGACTACTTTGTGCAAAGTGAGTTAGCCGGTGGGTGGGTGCACGTTAGCCATGGTTTAGTTTACATACAGGCAAGTGTTATTGGTCTTTTTGCTTTGTTTCTCGTTATTTTCATTCATTTTTAGCTGACTTTTCTTTCATTTGAATAACAACGGTTGAAACGCAAACTTCGATTTGCGAATCACAAAGTGAAACCCTTGTAATGCTTGCACTTTTACACAACAAAATGAGCCAACGACAAATGAAAATAATGAGAGACAAGGCCAGAAGGCAAATAAAACTTGTTAGTATATTTAAACTGAACCATTCGTAAGTCAATTCGAGCAAAGTTATCGTTGCTTAACTGCCTGAAAAGTGGTCTGTGATCAGGAGGAACTTCTTGCCAAAGCTAGCAGGTATCTATCAAAAACGGGGGTCGTGTTTCCATTTCTTTCAACAAAATTTACCAGATTTGGACACTTGATCCAAACCCCTTTTTTAGGAAGTAAAAAGGTCTGTTGCAAAGTACAGTGTAACATCTCTAACTAACAAAATTCATTGATAAGAATTTATACCTATGGTGAATCTTCTGTTCTGTGTGGTTTAAACTCGAAACTGATACTATTTGAAGTTCATTCCTGTATTTTTTGAATATCAAATATATCAAAACAGTACACTATCTAAACATCTTGCTATACAAGGAAGAGACTTAAAGCATAATCATGGTTCCAGGACCGTACTGAAACAGGGGTAAGAAAAGGTAGTAATTTTTCTGAAGTTTACTCACTTTGAAAACAGTCTTGCCAGCTCAAGGAGGGCAACTGCACCACTACCATTTGAGTCTGAACCAGTTGCAAGTTTCTGGCAAATAATCAACAATTTTTAACAGATTCCAATCACAATAAAGTTTGAAACAACTCTGTTTGATCCCTGGCCTCTTATTTAATGGTTAAATGATCTGGTAGTCTCATAGTATGTTCATGGTAATATCTTTAAGAACTTTTCATAAATGTTTCCTGATTTATTTAGACTGCTCCTAGATGAAAGAATTTTCAGATAATAAATTGCTCANTTGGACACTTGATCCAAACCCCTTTTTTAAAAAGTAAAAAGGTCTGTAGCAAAGTACAGCGTAACATCTCTAACTAACAAAATTCATTGATAAGAACTTATACCTATGGTGAATCTTCTGTTCTGTGTGGCTTAAACTCGAAACTGATACTATTTGAAGTTCATTCCTGTATTTTTTGAATATCAAATATATCAAAACAGTACACTATCTAAACATCTTGCTATACAAGGAAGAGACTTCAAGCATAATCATGGTTCTAGGACCGTACTGAAACAGGGGTAAGAGAAGGTAGTAATAATTTTTCTGAAGTTTACTCACTTTGAAAACAGTCTTGCCAGTTCAAGGAGGGCAACTGCACCACTACCATTTGAGTCTGAACCAGTTGCAAGTTTCTGGCAAATAATCAACAATTTTTAACAGATTCCAATCACAATAAAGTTTGAAACAACTCTGTTTGATCCCTGGCCTCTTATTTAATGGTTAAATGATCTGGTAGTCTCATAGTATGTTCATGGTAATATCTTTAAGAACTTTTCATAAATGTTTCCTGATATATTTAGACTGCTGCCAGATGAAAGAATTTTCAGATAATAAATTGCTCATGACTTGAGAAGTAGCTATAACCTTGGACAAAACTTGTTGAGGCAGGCAGAAACTTGGTGTTTACCATAAAATTTTGTCCAAAGTTGTAAGATACATTTCAGATAACACGTCATAATTTTCTCGAAACCAAGACAGAGAGGGGGCTAAATATATTTTCTTCCAGAGCACACATTTTGTAAATGTACAATTCTGAGTGACTGAATTATGGATTGGACCAATGTATGATTCACAATTAGGCAGGATCACTTCTGTCAATCCTTGATAAGAATTCAATTTTAAAAAGCACGTCTGGAGAAAATATGCTGCTAACAAGTAAAGTAATATGAAGTAATATATATTGTCCAATGAATATTATGGAAAACAAGGAACCACTATGTTCCGAGGGGCGAATCACTCTGTAAAAATCTCGTACACCTTTGGCGAAAATCCTTTTGTTTTCAA
The DNA here is from genome assembly GCA_004194395.1 of Aurelia aurita complex sp. Pacific. Taxonomy (NCBI): domain Eukaryota; kingdom Metazoa; phylum Cnidaria; class Scyphozoa; order Semaeostomeae; family Ulmaridae; genus Aurelia; species Aurelia aurita complex sp. Pacific. The sequence continues at coordinate 442,757 of REGL01000101.1, read as the reverse complement.
GAAAAATCCGCAAAAATCCCTAAAAATCCTATTGTTTAAAAAATCTTGTACGCCGTTTCGGAAGAGTGATACACCCCTCGCTATGTTCTACATCGCATGAAAATAACGTAACACAATAACTGACTTACAGGAATCAATCCAAAACTATCATAATGTGCAACAATTGCTATCGTTGGTAACTGATCCTCCAATCCTTTGCCTGGCAGTTTGCTCTGAAATTTCAAATCATAGACTGGTAACTGATAAAAATGTTTGAGAAAGAAATTTTTATATTCGATATAAAAAGTTTACAATAGACGACTACGGAAAAGATGGCGGGCCTCATTTCACGCAAAGCATCATAGGAATATGCCCCCTAGCAACGCATAGCTACCAAAATTTACGATCGCAGCATAAAATCTTGACCAAGAACGTGCTGCGATGCTTGCTGTGCTGCGATGCTGCGATAGATTTAGGCCATCGCAACTTTATCGTGAGATCTACGCTCTTTTCAGTCTTCACTCACAGTTGTAAGGAAAATTCGTCTTTATGTAGTCTTTTTTTTACAAATAAGATATGTAGTACAGTTTCAGTTTTCCTACAATATCAAGATGTAATGACCAGCTGTTTTCGTCGTTTCGTCTTCGCCAAGATTTTCAACAAGATTTTTGACTTTGTTTACCTTTACTGTCGAGGGTTGAGGCGTTGAACAGACCCTTCCATTCGAAAATAGAATGAAATATTGTAAATTCTTTTCTCTTGAAATTTGCATAACAAAAGTAAAATGTATTGCAATGGCTTCGATTCGCTCGGCCGAACACAACATTCGGACTCTCTTACTTTCAGAAATCAAAATGTGCATTCTTTTGGGATTTTTCTCTCTGCCAAGTCTGCCAGCTCTACTATTTTCTGAATGTGCATTCTTTGCAACTTAGATTTTTCTCTGCAAAGCGTACAGTGCCATTTTCAGAAGACTTTGCAGACTTCAGGGTCCTTCAGATGCCCAAAAGAAGATGCCTTTGGAAGAGCATAGATCTCACGATAAAGTTGCGACTGCCTAAATCTATCGCAGCTGCAGTCAAGATTTTATGCTGCGATCGTAAATTTTGGTAGCTATGCGTTGCTAGGGGGCATATTCCTATCATGCATTGCGTGAAATGTGGTCCGCCATCTTTTCCGTAATCGTCTATTATGAACTACTATACAACATTACAACCATGATACCAAAACAGGAGCAAAATATCATGACTACTCCCTGGTCTTAAACATACACCTAAAATACTATGCAGTTATCAAACGATTACGAGGTCCATGCTGGAAAATATTTGGACCGCAGTTTGACGTACGGACCCAGCGAAGTGAGGTCCGTACAAGGAACTAAGGTCCAAATATTTTCCAGCATGGATCAAGTAATCGTTTAATAAAGGCTTTATTATATGGCAGAACCTTATGAGAACATTGTTTACAGTATTAGTATTGTACTTTTCTATTGTGTCTTTGATCCTGTTGTGCATACTGTAGTTGGTCGTTTCGATGTTAACTACATTGGCATTTTCTTTGTGTATGATTGCAAGTTCCTTTTCAAAGTTTACAGCAAAGAATTCTTTGAGGAACAAGCTAAACTTTGGCTGACAATTCTTGTGGCCTAAGCCTACACAAGAAGCTCCTCACTTATTGTTGATTCTTAAGGCAACGCCCAGTCCAATACAGCTTCAAAAATATGGCTTTTGCGGACAAATCAAGAACCAATCGATATGCTCCCAGCTCCCTGGCCGGTCCAAGGAGCCGTATTTTCGAACACCATATAATACAACCAATTATATATAAACTAAAACCACATCCAGAATAAACAGAAAATAAAATGTAGAAACACAACTGTTTAAATAAAAACGTTTCGATTATAAAATCTTCGTCAGTTACTAAAACTGGGACAGCCGAGCAAGTATAAATACATAAATATTTAATTTGCATTACAATACGGTTTACAAAAACTTGTTTTACTTTAAATAACAATGGAGACAACAAAGTGAAATATAAAGGCAACAACATCATACAATACGACTAAGATATCAACTATAAAAANTTTGCAACTTAGATTTTTCTCTGCAAAGCGTACAGTGCCATTTTCAGAAGACTTTGCAGACTTCAGGGTCCTTCAGATGCCCAAAAGAAGATGCCTTTGGAAGAGCATAGATCTCACGATAAAGTTGCGACTGCCTAAATCTATCGCAGCTGCAGTCAAGATTTTATGCTGCGATCGTAAATTTTGGTAGCTATGCGTTGCTAGGGGGCATATTCCTATCATGCATTGCGTGAAATGTGGTCCGCCATCTTTTCCGTAATCGTCTATTATGAACTACTATACAACATTACAACCATGATACCAAAAAAGGAGCAAAATATCATGACTACTCCCTGGTCTTAAACATACACCTAAAATACTATGCAGTTATCAAACGATTACGAGGTCCATGCTGGAAAATATTTGGACCGCAGTTTGACGTACGGACCCAGCGAAGTGAGGTCCGTACAAGGAACTAAGGTCCAAATATTTTCCAGCATGGATCAAGTAATCGTTTAATAAAGGCTTTATTATATGGCAGAACCTTATGAGAACATTGTTTACAGTATTAGTATTGTACTTTTCTATTGTGTCTTTGATCCTGTTGTGCATACTGTAGTTGGTCGTTTCGATGTTAACTAAATTGGCATTTTCCTTGTGTATGATTGCAAGTTCCTTTTCAAAGTTTACAGCAAAGAATTCTTTGAGGAACAAGCTAAACTTTGGCTGACAATTCTTGTGGCCTAAGCCTACACAAGAAGCTCCTCACTTATTGTTGATTCTTAAGGCAACGCCCAGTCCAATACAGCTTCAAAAATATGGCTTTTGCGGACAAATCAAGAACCAATCGATATGCTCCCAGCTCCCTGGCCGGTCCAAGGAGCCGTATTTTCGAACACCATATAATACAACCAATTATACAATTACAAAATGCCTCATATACAAGTTTCAGGTATTTCAATTTCAGGTACAAAATTTCAAATTAAAGATGCTCATAAAAAACTTTCAGGAATCCTTGAAAAAGTTGCTAGCTTTGTGTTGAATATAAAATATTATTGAAAAACAAGGACATTGATCTAAATTTTTCCTGCAAGCATAGATAAACTTCTAGTTTTTTATCAATCCAAAGTTTCCTGTTTAAATACAAACTAACAAACACATATAAATAATTTTGTGAAGATCAAACAGTCCATTCCACACTCATTGGAAAGTTTACTGAAATGGTAAAAATGTAACTGCTGCCACAGTTGCCTGAAGGTGAATACTGTGGCTCAGGAAACCAGAACACAAAGTAAAATTTTTCTGTCTACACATGCACGCAACTTTTTAAACTAAAGTAAATGATTTTTCTTGAACAAGAAATGTTGAGAAAGTAAAACAAATACCTGAAGACTTATGATCGGGAAGTCAGTAATTTGTTTTGATTCTGAAGCAGAGGAGACCAAATGATATGCACTTGCAGATGCCACAGTGGTCAATGCTGAAATACAAATCATATAAACATATACAAATTAGAATGTTGCAACTCCACTGATAATAAACAACAGTTTGATTAATCACTGAAGAAAGATAACTAACAGCAACAATTTAATATACTGTACGTGCTTCAAAATCTCTAGATCTTAGCGTCAACCATCGTACCAATCGGATCCAAGCATTAGCCAAATTACCTATACCAGTGAAAGCAAAACTGTGTTGCACCTAGCTTTTAGCGTCAGACATTGTACTAATCGGATTCAAGCATTAGCCAAATTACCTGTACCAGTGAAATTAAAGCTGCAATGCACCTAATCAAATAGACCTGGAAGGAATTTTAAATGTAAAGGTGTTGTGGCGCAGTGGTGTAATCCTCTGACTTTGCAGCCAGAACAGTCAGGCGGACAGGGTTTGATACCCGGTAGAGCCCCACCACTTGAGCGTCATGACAAGGGGTCGCGGACTTGATTAGGTCCTTCTCTACTTCTGCGATCCCAGCGCTTGGCACTAAAAACGCAACTCCACCTTCAATGTCAAAAAGAGTCTGGTAAATATCTTAAAAACTTTAAATGCCAATGCAAAATGCTGGTCATTGTGTGTTAGAATGCACAATGTCCCAAAAATTGTACCCCATTTGTGTGCCTCCTGTAGAGGAGCTGTAACTTCAATTGTTTCATTTATTGCTAAGGTATAGAATAAACGTCCTATAGATAAACAACATTATTATCCCTTTCAAAATGCAGAGAAATTAAAATACAATGCTAGAACCCTGTCTTTGAAACTTACTGAAATTGACATTGCTGGAGAACAACAGAATTGCTGTTTTTAAAGCAACCACTTATTTTTCCTTTCCCAAACAAGGCACACATTTTTTGGGATACCCTGTAAGGTAAAATCCTCTAATACTGGTCATTGGTAAGTTTTTGCAGAGGGTTCTCTGAAATGCAAATTATCCTGAAAGAATTGCATTGTTTTTGTGTGGCAACATCCAGGAACATTTAGTTACTTATTTATCTCATTTCAATGTATTGTATTGTATTGTATTGTATTGTATTGTATTGTATTGTATTGGAGTGTGATACAGTAGGAGTTGAATAATAGTGGAGTTAAAAAGCCTCCAACCAGAAAACTGGACATCACAAAAATGTTGAAAACCAACTTGTAAAATGCAGATTATTACCTTTTACAGCTGATGTGGCTGCATCACTTGTAACGGATGCCACTATTTTGTCATACAACTCCAATACGTTACTGTTTTCATATGCAAAGTAGACAGGAATTGGAATTTCTGTAGCAAGAAATTCAACTTCCAGCTGCTGGTAGTACTAGGATGGAGAGAGAGTGATTTCAATATGACATGCTAATAAAATGGGTCTACTTTTTAAGTTCAAGATAACGAGTAAGTCTTTGAGCTCTGTATTTACCACAGGAAGACAGAGCAGACACTGTGCACGCATGAGCTAAAAGTTACAACTTTAAACCTCCCCCTAGTTCCCTGCAACACATCCTGAAATAAGGCAACATTTGATATTTTCTTCCTGAGGCCATAAACTCTTGATTTATCATTTCAAAAAGCTTACGTGGTCAAGCACTTCCTTACGTCAGAATGAGCAATGACATCATTTTACACAGTTGCTGCTCTGTCATGCAGGAACGTAACATTTTCTAGGAGAGCTTGAAGTTTATCAAATTGTACTACACCAGCATAAATAGCTGGTGCAAACACGGCATACTGTAACTGTAATTTAGTCCATCAAAATGAACATGATAGAGAAGTACAGATAACCAGATTTTATCAATGTACCACAAATGCAATTGGCAATGAATACACATTGGAAGCATTACCACACATATTGAAGTTTGTGATATACTCTATCACTGCTCCGTTTGGTAAAACAAATTGCAATATTGTAGTACCAAAGCAACAGTGAAACAATTTACAGTCTATGTTGTCACTCAACAAAAGAAATGCCCTGGCTGACAACAAATGTGGGTCTTGCTCTACTGTATTCCTGGGCACTGTCTCCATGATTTATAAGCATTCATACTGTAGCACTTACGAATGATAATAACATGAGTGCACCACCACAACTGGCAAATAAGGTCCTGCATGGAATGTAAGTGCAAGGGAAAAAAGGCCAAAAAGGTGTTATGGTGCAGAGGTGTAATTCTCTGACTATGCAGCCAGAATAGTCCAGCAGATATGATTCAAGCCCAAGTAAAGCCCGCCACTTGAGTGTCATGAAAAGGGGTCCTGGACTTAATTAGGTATTCCCTTCTGTGATTCCGGCACTTGGTGCTAAAAACTACAACTTCACTCTTGCCAAGGCATATATAAACAAAATATTTAATCAACAAGAATATCCCCACTGTCTAACGCAGATTCACCCTACCCTGCCTCATCAAAGTGAATGTTACAGTCTTTATCTTCAAAAAGAAGCACATGCATTTACAATATGGTGCAAACCATGCTAACTTTGTATCAAGAAAGTATAAAATCAACTATTGCACGAGCAAGGCAGCATGATTGAGCCCCTGTAATCAACTAACGAATTCTCCTTTCAACTTTCTGACATGCTACAAATGATTTTATTCTGATAAATAATGAAACAACTGAAGCTCTAACTGTGACCTTTGAACTCAGAGTTGAATAAATAAGGCATACATATTCACCTGTAAAATGCTTCAATTCAACTATATAATCATTGAGTATTCAGATAGCCTTTGACCTGAAATATCTTATCTTTTCCTTGCTTTCAAACTGTGATGAGCACAATAATCTGGACACCAGCAGGTCTATGGTCAATACACTCATCTGTTCTACAGTGCAGGCCTTGTGCAAACTTAAACCCCGTTTACACAGTACAGGATGAATATTCGTATGGATAAATATTCATATGGATAGGCTTCCTGTTCATATGAGACCTGTCTATCTACCAGTTTGTCCACTACGAAAGTGTACTACTTTGAAATTAACCCCAATGAACATTCGTATGGCATCATGTGCACAGATTCACAACAAGGGTGTTTTTCATCCAATACGAGATGTAATAATGATGACTGCTTGCTTTGTTCCTTTGCTAATGCCCGTATTGTTGAGGGGGGCTGCATATTGGAGAGGGGCTTATTCAATGGTGTGGGGCTTACATGCTTCTCTCCCCATGAGAAAAGCTTAAATTATCTGGGATGAGGTGTCAGTAAGGGTGGTTTGCTTGCTTTAGTATCTGCTTGTGGGTACTTTGAGTAGCAATGCACTGAAATAAGGTCTGCAATATTTTGGAAATTAACCTTCATACTTACATCCTGATCCTCGTCTGGTATGTCAGGAAATTGTTTTGGTAGCAAAACAAGCAAGGCACTTAATCCATCAGCAACTCTGGCTTTTAGTTTTTCTGTTGTCACTTCAGATAGCTTGGCAACAGCACAGCGTCTTGCAATGCTGCTTGAGGTAAATGGTCTTGCTTCTAAATTAACAACAGCACTTCTTGATCCTAACAAAAAATTGAAAGGCCAAGAGTATTAAAAAATCTCTTCAACCAGCACATGACATCTGTAAACTCATTTGCACTAAGAACCGTAAGTGACTGGAACTCTTTGCCTGACTCAGTGGTTCTAAATGAGAGAAATGGTGACTTTAAAGTGGCATTAGCAAACTTTCTGAAAATAGTCTAAAAAGCCTGATTTCCACTGGGCGGAAATTTTCATGTGAAGCAACTATCTTATGTAAAACTCATCCAGGGTGGAAAGTTCGTTTTTGCTACGCCAAAGGTGTATGCCACGCCAATTGCCTAAAGACATTAGGCCTATTGTTTTACCATTGTTCTTGATGTCGCTCCACGCCAAAGATATTTGGCGTAACATTGTTTTCCATCGTGGAAACTCATGTGAATACAAAGCAATGCCCCACTAGCTAAATGTTTTTGCAACTCTCCACAATCCACTCTTTGCATAAATCCAGCATATCCTAGCTATACTCTAAAGCTGTAAATCAAACTTCAAGGAAATCTTTAACTTATTGCAAGTCGTTGAACTTCACTTGGGATATGTCACATAATTTTAGATTTCGACACCCAGCAACACCCTTCATTCATCTCACAAACAAATGCAATGTTAGGTGCTTTCATGACCATTGCTCTTCCGTTGTGAACCATCATCATTTGAATAGATGACTACACTTAAGATAGCAGCAAGGAACTTTTTACCAAGATGCACCACATTCTTTAATCAAATTCCTAAAGAATCGTTAGAGATTCGTTATTCGAACGCAATGCATCTTAGTAAAAATTTCCTCGCCGCCATCTTTACCGCGACCGTCTATTTATTACTTTAGGCTTCTTTCAAAATATGCTGCAACAAAAACAAGATGAATGCAACTTTACTTTAATCTTTTGCCAAAGTTACTTCCTCCGTTGAACATATTTTGAAGAAGCATAGAGTCATCAAAATGATATTTGTGCAAGATGTTCAATGTTCATGAGCAATATTCATGAAAGCTTCACATATCTTTGTGTTTATTTTCAAAATGTACGGAGGGAGGGGTGTTGTTGGTCTAGATATTGAAAGATAAAGAAAACTGTCCGATACATCCTGCTGCCGGACAAATCCCGCCAGAACAGCCTTCTTTTAGGTATAGTTTTAATTAATAAGTAAGGTGTTAAGGCCACCCAAATTATTCAATTCTTTAAGTTTTTTTCCATCTTTTCATTTAATACTTACCATATTTTGTACCATGCATATCAAATTGTTGCATTCTAAAGACGGGGAACTCTTTTATCCCGTACACTGGCGATACGTGCGAGGTCAGGAGAACAAAGGGCACGAACAGAAGCAGACAGATTGGGGTTGGGAGTCCGCGAAGAAACTCAAGCAGATCCGGAGTTTCACCCAACATTTTGGCGCAGATCGTTTCGTCGTTGGTATCCCTTGATGTAGATTCTTGTCTTTTCTTTGCTTAGGAAGGGCGATGACTGTTTAATCCTCTCAAAATTGCAGCGTAGCCCTATTTATTAGCCTCCACCTTCTGTGCAACCAGATTGAAAAGACGCAACCACAACAACCAACGTGTTTTGAATGATACTTCAAATAAAACTGCATGAAATAGCACGTGACTTTGGAGTCGAAATCATTGATCCATAAGATCCATATGATTGATTGATTAGGCTTGGTTGATCGACTGATCATCCTGTATGATTGTCTAAACATTAAGTAATACTCTGGTAATCTCGAAGTTGAACTCTTTCATAATTCTCTTAACATATAAAACAACTTTATATTTGAACTGCACGACATATGCATTTGATATCTGTTGCATTTGATATCTGTTTATTCTATGTCTCTCTAACAAAGGTACCTTCATCTTTTTTAACTTTTAACTACAAAAATTGGTAAAATTTTGCCTGAATGTGCATGACTTATTCGTGATGACAATGCCAATGTAAAATGGAAGCCCTTTGTCGAGAAGAAGCCTCAAATTTTTACAATATCGCAATTTTAGGCCCAAGAAATAAGAAACAAATTAAGAAACTTTTACTACTAAAACACCGAAATTTCCATGCGAAATTAAGAAACTTTAAGTACTAAGTGTTGATCCAAGTTCTTATAAAAAAACGTGTATTTGGGTAACTGATCTACGTCAACAGGAAATCCTGATATCTGATAGGCTAAAATTTGACGGCAAGAGACTTAATCATTGAACTGGATGGTATCGAGAGAAAATAAAAAATCAGATTAAAAATGTTAAAATCGTTGAAGAGAATTCGAAGCGCTCTCTTATGGGTGCTCTCTTCTGCAACGATATTTCAATCAAAATTTATAAATTACAATTTGTAACGAGTCAAAGAACTTAGCAGACCAGCAGTACAAGATGAGGTTGGAATTTAGGAGCAGTTTCCTCCTCTTCAAGTCACACCAGCAGTATTAGCAATTTTTGTAACTGACTTGTCAGCGATTAGGGTACCTGAACTTGAGAACTTCTATTTGACACGGGAAAGGGTATGTCCTCAAGAACATTTCCATGATTAGGGTATGTATTTCACTAAAACAGGTCAGCGTTTAGCGTGCAAATGCTAAACCTTTGTACGAGCATGATACCATAGGTAAATATAGGAGTGCCCTCCCCAAGCCTCTTACAGAAAAATTTCGAACCTTAACAATTACTGATCAAGGTCTCTTTGAGTTCCTGATGATTATTTCAATCAAACCTGTAACAACCAAACTTCAAACTATACTTTTAAATTCTTTGTTTACAATCCATATGATTGATAAGAGGACTACATAGTGTTTGGTTTTACATTAAAAGGTGAGCTGGTCAAGAGATCACATGATAGTTGCTACCAGCAGACGAAATTCATACGCATCGCTTGTTTTAACAAACCAAAACAATAGGCCAAAAACACGAAGGTGTTAAAATGAGGATCAAAATAAGAGCAGATGTTGTTCACTGGAGGGAAAGCGTTCTTTCTTGTTTTGGTATGGATGTCTTCTGTCTTTGGTAAGACATACATTTGAAATTCGATATCCAATTTACTGGTTGATCTTCATATAACATATTACAAAGTTCTCAAAAAGTTTGTTTCACTTTGATGTAAAATTAGAATTAGAATTTTTTGATTGGATCTAAGAAGCGTTAAAACAAAAGCAGTCGAATAAATGTTGAAACTATGCTTTCTCGTGCAAAGCATATAACATCACGACACAACTGCATGAGGGTTTGGTAGTAAACTTCCAATGATATCCGTATCATCTTCCGATACCNTATTGTAGACATCCATAAACTATGATTTTCTTCGAAATTATTTCATGTTGCTTCAAACAGTTTAGAAATTACGATAGTTTTAAGTTTTTTTGAAAAATTAGAAAAACACTCTGATTCTGAAAATATTGAAAATTTCAGAAAAGTCCAACGGTAGAATTATAGAGTAGTAGCTAAAGTTTCTTTGAAGTCATTCAGTTCAAAGATATAAGTAACTGAATTTTACACCAGCCTTTTTAAAGATTTGGAACCTATGCTGCAAAGCATGTAACATCATGACACAGCTGCATAAGGGTTTGGTAGTAAACTTCCAACTATATCCGTATCATCTTCCGATATCTTTCCACATGTAAATGCACTTCTGTTTATAAGAAGCATGTTTGGTTTTGCCTGGTTTTAGTCTGCCTAAACTTGAAATAATTCACGACAGTGATCACCGAGAATTAGCAATCTTTATCCTGCAGTGAGCTATTTGTATGCAAACTTGAAAAATAACTAATTTTTTAATTTAGAGTCACTGATTTTGGCCATTTTGATTTGACTTCAAAAGGCAGTAGGGTAATTTTTACAGGCTCGCGAACACATTGATACAACCGGAGTAGTTAGTATGGTAGCCCAACTTCTAGCTGACACTTTTTTACCTAAAAAGTCAATCATTATTAAGTTTGTTAATTCTAACCTGGTCTCTTTCGCCTGCTGCTTCATCCTGCCCAACCCAGTCCTATTCTGCCCAACCCTGCCCTACTCTGCCCTACTTTGCCCTACTCTGCCCTACTCTGCACTACTCTGCACTACTCTGCCCTACTCTGCCCTACTCTGTTCAATCCTACCCATAGTTAGAAAAGGTAGCCCCAAAAAATATACGCGAATCGTGCAAATTTTGATACCAACAAGAAAATAGGTAGAGATTGGCAGTTGTTACGCTGAAAAAATAGGATAGGACACAATTTGAAAATTGCCACCTACTAATGCTATTTTAGACAGTGGTACTACCTCAAAAATGGCTGTTGCATCAATTTTCCTGCAAATTGTTAGCCCAGCATCAAAATTCTCGTTATAATATATATTGAAAAAAATTTCTTTCAGTGTTTTAAATTATGAATACACCTATCACATCTATTACATAGTTATTTTTCCGTGTTTCTAATTATGTACACATCGTAAATGGCTTAAATGAAAGTTTCGAGTTGTGTGTTTGAAGAGAACTCAGGCCAGAGTATATTGCTAAGCTTTACGCAATCTGTCGAAACGAAGAAATGTCAGATTCATTTGGACGGCTTAAGTTTCATTAACAACGATGGCGGTTTCGCTTCATCTGCTCACCTCATACGTTCCTCGGGCACAAAAGAAACAAAATTTACACCATCTCCTAATATTCTGCTTACGAAGTCTCTCTTTAGAGACAATCAGAAAGGTCTTGATCACCATATAGTAAAAGCTGCGTCAAAACATCATTTGAACGGCTAGCGATTTGTACATATGGTTGCAATAATTCTACAATTCCAGCGAGAAGATCTCTTCGTTGAACATCAAAAGAAGAGATGCTCCGTATCCCTAATGCCATCATTTGTTGGGAACATTGGGTTTATGGTATCCCTGAAATTATGCTTGAACTTGTGAACATTTAACTTACTGAGACCAACCCTAAGTTGACTAAGATAATTTATTGTAAACTTTTTATATGAATGATATAAAAAAACAAAAAACAAATGTACACATTTCTCACATTTACTAAATAGATGTTTTCAATGTTGCTAATTTGTATACAACTCTTGCATCTACTAAATAGATGTTTTGCAGTATTGTTAATTTGTATTCACCTCCCACATCTATCAAATAGATGTTTTTCGCTGTTTCAAATTATGTATACATTTCTCACATCTATCAAACAGATGATTTTCAATGTTTCAAATGCTATTTTGCTATTTTTGCTATTTTTGCTTTTTTCTGTTGCGTTCTAGTCTGCTTCGTTCTGCTTTATACGTAATTAGTGCTTTGTTTTTGCTTTTTGCTGTTTTTTTCCTTCTGTTCTGTTCTGATTGGTTCATTACCTAAAATTTAGGTTGACCTATTGTTTGTTTTTTCGCATCCTGTATTCTTTGTATCTTCTTTTACTCCTTCAGGTCAAATGAGATACATTTCACGAGCTGGAAATGACACAAAGAACGACTGCAGAAAGCAAGCAAGGCCATGCAGATCTTTAGCCCATGGAATTTTACAAAGTAAAGAAAATGAAACTATTGCAATTTCTGGAACGGTTCAAGGAATTAGTCAGGAAGACAAGAAGGAAGAAAGTAACGGAGAATTTGATTTGCGAAGAGGATTGGAAAATAGAAGTAACCATGCATCAATTTTAATTGTGAAGTCGCTGAATTTTGTTGGGATTGGCCCACACCCAACAATAAAGATATCGCCTGTGATGTTTTCGTTCATAGCAGGGCATAACACAAAGCAAATAACTGTCTCATTCAGCGACTTGCATTTTACGGAGGGTGAAGAGCATTTAATGGAGAAAAGCAAAACTTGCACGCCATCTTCCCATGGTCTAATGATATTAAAAGGCGCAAGTGTACGGATGACGAATTGCACATTGGATCGACTTTGCACTGGGTTACATGTCATTGGCTTCAATAATGGTTTGACTGAGATCAACATAACAGATACTGCAGTAACTAATGTACATTATACAGTGTATTCGAAGAATATGACTTTGATTAATCTAGAAATGAGAAGAACGAGTATAACAGGAGAGACTGATTCCAATGTTCCTTATTATGCGATTACGCTGATTATCAGAAATGCAGCTGTTTTAAACATGGTTGATTGTTATTTTCGTAAGGTAAATGAGGCTGTTGCCGTTTCGCTGCATCGTAAATGGCTTAAAATGAAAGTTTCGAGTTGTGTGTTTGAAGAGAACTCAGGCCAGAGTATATTGCTAAGCTTTACGCCATCTGTAGAAACGAAGAAATGTCGGATTCATTTAGAAGGTCTAAGTTTCATCAACAACGATGGCGGTTTCGCTTCATCTGTTCACCTCATACGTTCCTGGGACACAAAAGAAACAGCATTTACACCATCGCCTAATATTCTGCTTACGAAGTCTCTCTTCAGAGACAACTACGCCCAAGCATTTTTCGGTGCTATTTACGCGGACGGAGTTGACCTTGAAATCAAAGACACCAAATTCTACAATAACACAGCTGGAAACGAGGCTATAGCCATTCAAGCGTTTGGTGGAGCGATTTTCGTTGAGGCACGCACAAGCGTAGAGGTATCTAATTGTTCTTTTGAGAAAAACACATGCTCTGGATTTGGCGGTGCGATTTTTTCACGAGGCAGCTTTGCAGCATTGCATTCTAGCTTTTCAGGCTCAACACACGATGCAGTGATACCATTACTAGGTGATATACTATACGCAACGCATGGCCTTTACCTAGAAAATACGACATGGTATCCGGGCAAATCACGTCGCTCGAAATCTGCAATATGGCATCCAGGCAGCCCGACTTTAGAACCATGGCATATACGAATCCGGGGACATTTTACCGTTTATTGTCCGGTCGGGCATAACATTACTGGACATGGTATTATCAGAAAGCCCGGAATGCTGACAGACAGGATATCAATGGGCTGTCAATCATGTCCAAGAAATCAGTATAGTCTCCAATCAGGGTATCTGCGCGTACAGACAGAAGAGGATAAGGTCGTCAAACGGGACATTGTCAATGCTTATTGCTTTTGGTGTCGCTATGGAGGAATTTGCGAAGAAGGTAAGATTAAAGCAAAGGCTAATTACTACGGTTATATGTCTGGCAAACCTGTTGAGGTGCGCTTCATCTCATGTCCTTTTGGTTACTGTTGCCAAGGTGATGAATGCCGGTCCTATGATTCTTGCAGTCCGCTCCGAAGAGGGAAGATTTGCGGATCATGTGTTGCCGGAACAACGGAGAATCTCTTGAGCGCAAAATGCAGCCGGGTTGAAAATTGCAATGATAATTGGTTTTGGTTTATTTATTTTCCCTTCGGTGTGGTGTATATTTGGTTTTTCATGTATTTGGATAAGATAAGTGGATTTTTCAAGGGACAGCTTGTGTGGTGGGAGCAAAAGTTGGTGGATTCCAAGGATGGGGAGGGTATTGATGAAACAAATGAAGTCATGGAGGGTATTGAAGCAAAGGAGGGTGCTGAAAAGGGACATTTTAGCCATGTTCAAGGGGTGCATAGAGCTGCAAGTGAATCAAGTGATTTTGTAAATGATGGGGAAGCACATGAAATAGACGAGGCGCAATCTAAAGACCCTACTCGGGCTAAAAAGGGAGACGGAAGCGACTCAAAGGACACTCAGGACTCTCAGGATACTCTTGATTCAAATCTAGATGGAGAGAAAATAGAAACAGACACAGCTATGAACAAAGAAGCAGGAAAATTAACAACAGCAGAAAACCCAGGAGATGATCTCGATAATAACTCGCTGAGAAACAATGCTCGTGTCGATGTAGAAACGCAAAAAAGAACCAGTGACCCCTTCAGTGATGTCATCAACATAACATTTTATTTCTACCAAATGGTTCTCATAATTCGTGACCACGATAATGTCGTTTTAACACATACGATTGCGATGCTGAAAGCTATTTCAACTAGCATTTTCACATTTTCACTGGACCCTGAATCGACTTTGTCTTTATGTCCTTTTGAAGGGCTGACTCCTGTGTCTAAAAACATCCTTGTCCGTTCATTTGCAATGTATGTTATCGTGCTGTTAATTCTCGTGAATTTATCCAATAATTTCTATAACTTCATGGTCAAAAGATTGTGCTCTTACCGGACAGTTAACCCTGAAACTCCTTTTCGTGTTCGTATGAGAGTGACTACAATCCAGATCCTTCTGCTTGCCTATTCAACGATAACGTTTATGATAATGAACCTTGTGAATTGTGTCCCAATTAATGGTGAACTTGTTTTGTATATGGATGGGACAGTGAAATGCTTTACTTGGTGGCAAATCACAGCATTGCTATTTACAATATTTTGGCTGGTACCATTTCCATTCGCCTTGGTTTTCGGAATTAACCGACTTGGCCTGAATCGGTTGACTTATAATCAGTTTATAGCAAGCTTGACATTCCCGGTCTGTTTTCTTTCCTGGTTAGCATTCAAGGGATGCCTTAGCAAGAACAAAAAGCAGCAGAGAGAAAAACGCACAAGCAGCGTTGTTCAAGCTTTTCCAAGTCCTGTGTTGGAAGAAATTTCAATCGAAGAAATCTTGCGAAGATTCGAAGCTCCTTTCAAAGGTGAGCGAACCGACAATGGGCGCATTTGTTCCATACTTATGGGAAGTCAGCCTGGTTTCTGGCAAGGAATGATGATACTAAGAAGACTTGTAATTATCATGCTATTCACGTTTGTCAATAGTCCTGTCACCCGTCTTTACTGTATTTTCTTAGCTTGCCTTTTATTCCTCATGCACCATCTTACTTACTTACCATACAAGAATGGAATGGTGAATCTATTCGAGACATTCTCCTCCGCAATTTTAGTGGTGTTCTGTAGCATAAATCTTTTCTTTGCATATAGTTATGTTAGTAATGTCCCTCCAGAGAGTGCTGATGATAGAATTAGTTTGATTTTTGATTGGATTGAAGTGTTGATTTTAGTTTTCTTACCAGTTTTGTTTATTTCATCGTTGTTTGTTATGTTTATAGCAAGATGTCTTGTAGTATTAGCAAAATGTAATTTTCGAAATAAATAAGAATTAGTATCAGATGCTCCACATTTTGTCTGTCCCGTCTGTCAGCTTCAACAAGGACAGATTTGGTAAGACAATAGCATGAGTTGGTTTTGATTGACACCGCAATTCAAAGCGATTAACGATCGCAGACAAAGGAAATTCTCCCAGCCAAGAGCTAGCGCGCTTGCTGTGCATTCTAGAAATTGTTTTTAATAGCAAATATGAGCATATATCGAAAGAAGAAGGATGTATCAACACAGCTACCTAGGGCATTTTATTTCTTTGGTAACCCAACCAGTAATTCAAAACAAGCAAAGCCGCAAAAGTTTCTCTGAAACCCAGGTCGCTAGCTCACTCGTTGTGCGTTCCAGAAATTGCTTTTAAGAGCAAACATGAGCATAGATCGAAAGAACAAGGATATATCTACACATCTGCCACGGGCATTTAATTTATTTGATTCAAAAAGCCGATTGGGAGGCGATTCAATTCTCTTATTTTGTTGGGTGTCGTTGAAACGCTTACTGCTCAGCTTCTGAACCAAAGAAATAAAATACCAGGAGTAGATGTGTAGATATGTCCTTCTTCTTTCGATATTTGCTCATATTTGCTCTTAAAAACAATTTCTAGAATGCACAGCCGAGGGGCAAATCACTCATTCGGAAAAGCGTACGAGATTTTTTAGAACAAAAGGATTTCTACAGATTTTTGATGGATTTTTCTTGAAAACAAAAGGATTTTTGCCAACAGTGTACGAGATTTTTTAGGAGTGAATTGCCCCTCGTGCACAGCAAGCACGCTAGCAACTTGGGTTTCAGATAAACTTTTGCGGCTTTGTTTGTTTTGAATTACTGGTTGAGAGAATTTCCTTTGTCTGCAGCCACTAATTGCTTTGAATTCAGGTGTCAGCAAAAGCATCTCATGCTATTGTGTTACAAATGTCAGCTTCTCTTATGGGATTATAGCACAGGAATCTCCTCAGGAATCCAATCAAGATTGCACGAATAAAGACTCGCGAGATACCTTGCGTTCCTTCGGCAATCAAGACAACTAAAATTTATTTCAAATTCAGCCAGGTGGATCGAATTTGTTTGCGTCCATCAGTTTATCAATAGCGATAACTACGAACTTGTAATCAGTCTAGCACGAATCGTTAATGCATATTTCCTTTTGATTAACGCCTAAAGAAAGTTCAGGCGCTTTGCTACAGATAGCTATTGCCAACCTTTGCTATCTTAATTACATTCAGAATTACGGCATTTTATATTGAAAGAATTAATGGAAATCTCTGAAAACGTAAATCGGATTCATAGTTTCTGTTTTTGTTTTCCTTAATTCGCTACATACAACTGAATTTAGATGAATTTAAGGAAACAGGTACAATCACCATGAAAAGCCACAATTTATGAACGTCTACCGGTATAATATGGTGGTAAGCAGAAAACTGTAGCTTTTCTGGTTTATGATTTATCAGTTTGAGTCGCCACAACCTCAAAATGGGTTCAGGCATAGAAAAATGCCATAATTCTAAGAATAATGAAGATACCAAAGATTACCAATGGACACTTACAACGAAATTCCTGAAGTTCTTTTCAAGCCATAAATGAAACGAAAGATGTATTAACCATTATGTTGGTGCTCACAAAAAAGATCGTCGCTTCGCTTTGCAAGATTTTCATGTGCACTTCATGAAACTCTCGCAACTTTGCTTTGCGTTGAGCTTCCCTTCAATTGCAGTGATCAGTTGTTCCTCCATTTTGTGTCAAGTCAACCTGCCAGGAACAAGATTTGTGATACCCCGAAAATTCAAGTTGGGATTTCCCGAAAATTGTGTTTCATTGGCTTGTTATACAATCGCTTTTGTGTCATCGCGAAATTCTGATCCCTGATTGGTGTGACAAAAAAGGTCAATGGGGCAAAACTTAGCCGAATGTCATCAGTCTAATCTGCGGTGTTATTCGAGGATTTTATGTACTGCATTGATGTTTTCATTTTGGAATGCTACTGCCCCCGATTTTTGGTTTTTTTTGGGGGGGGGATAATCAACAGCTGTCAAATCATCAGGGCTTTGAAACATTTGTTCCCACTCAGCGGTCTGTCTTTCAAGCATGCGTACATGGTACAACACCCACAATGTTACTTTTCCAGGATGGTTAGAGCTTTTATGTCATCTTGCTCGGGCATAATTGGCCAAGGCCGTGTGTTTGCTTTGCTTCCTGACAAACATATTGCACGAATTTTCAGGAACATGCATGCATGTTGCTCTTGCATAAATGATAGACAATGAGCATCAATTTTTTCTCTCAGAATGCCAGTTTCTGAGACAAATGAGGACAAATTCTGTCGATCATGGATGGCTGGTGCTGCATGAAATGCTTGGGTGTCGTGCGCATGCAGGCGATGACATGTTACCCAAAGTCCAATGAGAACAATTTTTGGAAGACAGTTTATAAGTTTTCAAACAAAAATTTAAGGAAAGACAAGAAGGTCGAATAAGAATTGTATTTTCTTCCTTTGCTCAAGAGACTCATACTTGAGACTTTCTCCAATGATTATTTCTGATACAGCAAGCAAGTTTTAAACTTGTCGATCTGTTACATTCATATTCAATATCTAGGAAAGACAAACATTGCTTCAAATTGAAATGGTCATAAAGTACTTGCAAACCAGTGGGGGAAAACGCCCCAAGAGATAAATTGATCTGGCGCAAGAAACAGCTTTGGGCAATGTTTAAACGCAATGTTTCATTGTTTTGCCCCTTTCCCGTCATTTACTTTACCGGTGTGGTGCAGGCGACTTTGGGTTGGGGGCAGAGATCTCAAATAAAGCTTCGAATTTACATATGATCTGTTCAGACACAACAACAACATTGGGACAACATTTTGACAAAATCGGCATTGTATTCAAAAAATCAGAAACAATGCGCCATAAAACTTTTTTTAGGCTATCAGGTGCTAGCGATATTTTAAAATTATCTTCAAATATCAAGGGGAGGAGATGGTAGATCATTTTTGCGACGCAAAATTAGATTTCTCCCAACACAACAACTCCTACAAATTTCATGCCTTCCTAAAATCACCCACCTTGAGGACCATGTCATATTATCGGAAATCTGTCGAGGCTTCTGTTGCAGATGTGCGTTGGGATGGGAGGAAAACATGAATCATAGAGTGAAAATAGAGGGGCCAAAAACTCGCCCGAAGTTCACCCAAACACTTATCTAGCTTCCATTAAAGAAAAAGTTTCACAAGAAGAAGCTTCACTTCAAGATCTACCATCGCAAAAATCGGCCTAACAGATCAGAAGCCGCCGCCATGTCTCAAGCAGCGAGAAAGAATAAATTGGGCCTGAAAATCATGCCGCCAGTTGAAGAGAACAGTGTTGCTGAACCATAGTAAGTATAGATTTCAAGCCTCATTTCCTGCAGATGGTTGTGAGTGATAGTTTAGACTCTAGGGTGGCGTGGGAGGTTCATTTTAACGATGAAATTTACGGCCCAGCAAAATGGCCTAAAAGAGCTTTTCACTCCAGACCNGCGATATTTTAAAATTATCTTCAAATATCAAGGGGAGGAGATGGTAGATCATTTTTGCGACGCAAAATTAGATTTCTCCCAACACAACAACTCCTACAAATTTCATGCCTTCCTAAAATCACCCACCTTGAGGACCATGTCATATTATCGGAAATCTGTCGAGGCTTCTGTTGCAGATGTGCGTTGGGATGGGAGGAAAACATGAATCATAGAGTGAAAATAGAGGGGCCAAAAACTCGCCCGAAGTTCACCCAAACACTTATCTAGCTTCCATTAAAGAATAAGTTTCACAAGAAGAAGCTTCACTTCAAGATCTACCATCGCAAAAATCGGCCTAACAGATCAGAAGCCGCCGCCATGTCTCAAGCAGCGAGAAAGAATAAATTGGGCCTGAAAATCATGCCGCCAGTTGAAGAGAACAGTGTTGCTGAACCATAGTAAGTATAGATTTCAAGCCTCATTTCCTGCAGATGGTTGTGAGTGATAGTTTAGACTCTAGGGTGGCGTGGGAGGTTCATTTTAACGATGAAATTTACGGCCCAGCAAAATGGCCTAAAAGAGCTTTTCACTCCAGACCAACATCTCCCCCTCAGCCCTTTGCGCGTAGTAGGCCCGACCTGACTAGAACCTGCCCCTGCGCATCCGTTTAGTATTGTTTCAAGACAATAGATTGATTGTTCTCTAATTGTTTCGGACAAGTTTCAAGAAACAATTGCAGAATGGGGCCTAAAGAAAAATGAGGTCTCTTTGTGGTTGTGGAGCACAAGAATTTGTCTGAAAATCAGCTGTCTGTTTAGAAATAGTTAAGTTGGTGCTTATTGGTATAAGTCCTGGCCTCTATATAGAAAGAATGGTAGTTTATCATTTCAATATCAGGTGTGCCGGAAATTTCTTTGTGTTGTGTATCAATTGCATGTTTTGAAAACCCTGTTGTTTTCAATTGGGTAGGCCGTACTTTGCATACAGCCCTGGGAGAACCTGTGTACGTGATGCTGTTTAGAATCGGTCTGTTTCGCTCCGCCGCAGATCTGTGCAGTATAACACATCAAAAATATAGGCCACTTTTCCAGTCTGGGCATAAAGGATCCCAAGGTTGTCTTCCACAAAGTATGGAGGATGAAGGTGTGCCACAAAATCTTCGAATCACAACCACAAAACAGGAACTTATGTCTTGTTTAAGGATTGCCAAGAATAGTGTTGGAAGTTTATAGGACACTGGCTAGGTTGAAAGTCAATGTTTGTTTTGCACCAAATATTTCTAAGTGTTATATTAATTTTGTGTGCCAATAAAACATCCCATGTCTGTTGTTTGATACAACAGTCCGGTAAAAGCTCTCAATTCATTAGCGACTAACCGATCTATTAGTGACTAACAGATAGATTAGCAACTAACTGATTCATTAGTAAATTTACTAACAGATTCCTTAGTCACTAACCGATTGGCTAGTTCCTAATGAATCTATTAGTTGTAACATTAAACCTGTTTCTAATTGATTCCACAATGTTTTGAAAGGATTAAGCAATTGAGTGCGTGTTACAAAGATTTGTAAGAAGAAAAACATAGGCCTATAATAGTTATTGTAGTTGGTCCTTCTGGTTCTAATTTGTTACGTGCGTAAAAGGTGTAAATATGTGCACCGAAGCCAAGATGAGTTGCTTTTGTGTCGAAGATCTTCCTAAAGTTAGCACTCAGGTTCACCCTGGCCATGGAGTATTGCATGCCAAAAAGTTATTTCACATCTGAGCCCTGGAACCTGTTGTGGCACAAATGTTGTGATATAGTGGTTTAATCCTCTGACTTTGCAGCCAGAACAGTAAGGTGGACTGTGTTAACCCAGTTCAAGGCCCATCAGTAAGTGTCATTACAAGGGGTCATGAACTTGATTAGGTCTTCTCTACTTCTGCAATTCCATGACTTAGTCTTAGTGATAAAAAACCACAACTTCACCTTACCTTCACGTGGCTGAAGATTTCTAAACACTGAAATGCCTAGGTGGATTTTGCCTTGCTCCAGTTTTTTGACAAGATCTTGCCTGCAGTAAAAACCTGCATATAATATCCTTTTGTATATAAGAACCTGCAGCCTGCATGCTTCAACATGTAAGAGCTGTGCACTCTGAATTTCCAGGTCCTTTACTGTCCACTGCAGGCCTTGCACACATTATATTGGTTTCCTGCCTAAGAAGTCTTGTTTTGAAAATTTGCAGTCTCATGCAGCTCAAGAATTCTGATCATTATGTAGAGAATAATTGTCATGTTAAAGGTCATGTTAGCAATTGGTTTATACAACAAACAAGTTTGGAGTGGAATTCCATCGTTTCATGTCATTTGACTTCTGTTTCATAAATTTTCATTGCAATAAAAATTCATCCTTAATCCTGTGCTTTGTAATAAACATCAGAGAGGATTGTATTGCATGCCCTTTAATGTGTGCAAGACCTGTACTGTAAAACCTGCAGCCTGATTTCCTGAACGTTATAATTACATAAGGACCAAAACAGCTTTTACTGTATCCAAAATTGGTGTGAACAAGAGGATTTCGTGATAGCTGATAATTCTCATGTGTGCAGCTGCCATGCTCCTTGGAGACTGGCTCTCACTTAGCCCTCTTGTGAGTAAGTCCAAGGATTGTTGATAGCTTATTTTCACCTGCACTATTGTGACCTCACATATCAATTGCAATCAATTTTCCATGGGAGTAACTTGACCAGATGGCTTTTTTATCAACTGCACAAGAAAGAAAAGGGGAGACATGCTAGATTGAATGTAAGAGATTTTGATCTGATTGGGGAATTTGAAATGATTTGTGAAAATTTGAAGAGCATAATTAAAGACTGCAGTTAAAAGAGTATTCTTGAGAATTCATAGTTGGGTGAAAGAATTCAGAATGCAGACTTTGGCAGCTGCTTGCTATAAATTTCCCAGAAATGTTTACTATAAATTTCCCAGAAATGTTTCCTTGCATGCATTTTAAACACAGCATTGGAATTTGCCTGTGATGCCATTGTAGTATTTGAAAATGGCCTTCCAACATCGCTAGTAGATACAGCAGTTCCAAAAGGAAATCAACTATTACATCTACAAATTCATAACTTTTATATTAACTGAACATCGGTCATAGAACTTTCAGCTTTGAAAACATAATCTCTGCCATGATTTTCTCCTTGCTTCCTTTCTTCTATTTTTCTTTTTCTTCTTTATCCAGTAATCACGTCATTAGGTACTTTCTCTTTCCAAAAATTCAAACTTCTGAGCATAAATTTTGTAATTCAGGGTATGTTTTCCAGCACTGATAAGTAATTCCATCTGAACACAGTAGTGTTACTGTTTGTCTGCTTGTGGAAGAATTGTTCAAGAATTGCAATGCTCTATAGATCCAGTATTGTTGGGGAGACAAGATACGGTTTGTCTGGGGAAACTTATGTGTCAGGTCCCCCCGTGCAGTAGGGTAAAGCTCATGCGCAGTAGCGTTTTGGGTTGGAGCTCTGATGGGCGCATAAGCATTAACCTACTGCATGGGGACACATAATTTTTGTTGGACAAAGTGTTTCTCATCTCCCCATAACAACTAGTGGAGCTGATATACCAGTCTGCTCACATGCCAGTTAGGACCTGATACTGCAAATTTGAAAGTACCGCAGGCATTGGCTTATGCTACTGTACATGTGGATTTTGTGTGTTTGGATTGATGCTGTAGATCTTCTACGAGAGGGTCTAGATTGAGTCATGTTTTTATACGCTTTACAGTATATGAAATGTTCAATTGAGTGTTGTTGGAGCTTCTATTGCCGTTGGTCACATTTGATATTTTCCCAGATTCTTACAAAATGTACAAAAATGTTGTTGATTCAGACTCTTGCAGAAGAGCTCAAAAGTCAGTTTATAAATAGTACAGTACGTGAGAGAATATTTCAGGCAAACTTTGTTCATTTTCACATAGAAACGAAGCAGAGTTGCGGCTGAGTTGATACAGCTGTGTGTGTGTGGGAGATTTTTCAAGAAAAGACTTTACAGGAATCTGACTAAAGCATTTTTGCAATGTGAATTTGGCTCTTTAGCTCAATGAGTGACCCAGGGGCAAGGGGGTGTGGTCAGGTCACCCGCAATGTTGGCTAGAAGGAAGATCTTTGGTTTGAAAAAAAATGGTGGTTAACAATGAATGCTTTTTGATTGAAATAGTATCTCCACCTCTCACTATTTGGTAAAGTGTCCACCACTGCGTATAATCGTGTTTCAGACTGCCAAAATATGTTTGCCAACAAGTGGTTATCATGATAATAAAATACAGTAGACTTGTCACAGATGTTTCTTGAAAGGGTCTCTAATGAAATGAAATAGACTTCAAACGTTTAAAGTTAATTCTTGTATTGGGCAATAATGTGCTATTGATAGGCCTTCAACAAAAATAGTTTTCTTACACACTGTGTTGTTTCTCTTCCATGGGATTGGTAGAAAATCATGATAAAGTTGCTTTTCCTTTGTTCTTCTCTCATAACAACGGGGATTAAATGCGATCAAAGATAAAGTTCATTCTGTTTTTCGCACCCTTTCTTAACCATTCTTTTATTTTAGTAAACAACTGTGGTTGAGCTGTTAATGAAAGCTTTCTATAGGGAAAGTGCCTCTACTTTTGGTCACGGAGCGTACCATTGGGGTTGTTTGGGGAAAAGAGTGTTTCCGGCCAGCCCCCGGTTTAATATAATATATCTCCTCCCATCCTCCTTTGCAAGATGAGGGGATGTGAATCTGATTGGATTGGATCAAGATGATGAAAGAAGAAAATCAAGACTTATGATTGGACAAGCAAGGAAGGATGGGGGCACCTTACAACAAACAGGAAACAAGAGTTTTAAATTGGCTCTTTGTCATGCAAAGTTCAAGCAATGCTGCAATTGTCACAGAAAAATATACCAGGCACAATTTAGGATTGCATTGATTGTGTAGGGTAAGTGTAGGGAGCCTACACTACCCTACATGTAACAGGTACCTTCCAGGTAGATCGGCTACTTTGCATAACAATAACAAAACTCAAATTCTGTTGTGGTAGTAAAAAATACCTGCTGACACAAAGGAATATGAGCGAATAGTTGGTGACAACCATGCAACATAGTATTTAGCTAACAAGTAGTTACTTCCTTTTCAATGGCTTCAAGGTTGGCATCACCTGCAAATATCTGGAGGACTACACTACCCTACACCCTACACTATCCTACACTATCCTACACTAGCCTTTATTACCCTACACCCTACATTACCTTTCATTACCCTACACTACCCCACACTAGCCTTCATTGCCCTACACCCTACGTTACCCTACCAGAAAAAAGCGTTGTTTGTTTACATTTCCTGTCAAGGATGAACAGACATTTTGATATCCATTGTATCAATCAATCGGGAAACTGCTTCCAAACAATTGAGCAAATATTTTGGAGCTAAATTTGATGTCAAGGAAATGCCTTGGAAAATAATGAGAAAACTGCGTTATGGCCTTCGATGTGCAGGCTTGTCTTACTGCTTAAGGAGCATAGCACAAGACTATTTTAGAGATGAAATGAGGAGAGACATGACATGTTTCAAGGGTTTTTGGAGGTGCTAAATTGTTTCCCAATCGATGCACATAGTTTAAGGTTTCTTTTATTTTGTAAATTGTACCCAGTTAGTTTTGAGTTGAAATTTGAAATGAGAAGCATCCATATGTAGGAGCTAGGGCATAAAACAGTCTGAACCTTCTTTAGTGGTGGACATTTTGCCAATATTGGAGGGGGGCAAAGCTATTGTTTCATTTTAAAAGCATTTCTTTATTTCCATTCTTTTCAATCAAAAGACATTTGTTCAAACCAACAATGTGGGGGTGATTCACCCCTTACCTCCCCCCCAAATATCCACAAATGCATTTTTTTTGAAGAATAACAGCATTCAATCCTAGTTCTGACAAGAGAAGAACGAAAGAATTAATTTTTATTAAATATTTGTGGAAGCCGCCTGTACAAAAATACAAGGCTAAACTTGGCCTTGTACAGGCCAAGTTTTAGCCTTGTAGAGGGGATTTTGACCTTGTTATGACCTTGTACTAACCTTGGAAGAAAATTACAAGGCTATCAATAAGATTCCAAGCTGCAACCAGTCTAACACAAGGTTTCCACAAGGCTTCTACAAGGCTAATTAGCATTTTTCAAGCCATTTACAAGGTTACAGCAAGGCTATTCCAGGCTATAACAAGGTTACAAGGCCATAACTACAAGGCTTGTACATGGCTATTACATGGCCTTGTATTTTCGTACAGGCAGTGTATTTATGAATTGAATCATTCTTCGCTTAGCAATGCAAAACCCATCACAACACTTGAAGACAAAGTAACCCAGCAGCTAGGGGAGCTGGATCTTGGAGACATCAGTGAGGAGCAAAGAAAGAGACTTGAAGAATTTTACAGTCGGAAGGCGAGAATAGGTGACATGAAGGATGATGATTTTGAAAAACTTTTTGAGCTTGGAGCTGGAAATGGAGGTGTTGTTGCTAAAGTTAGGCACAAGCCATCTGGAACTATCATGGCTAGAAAAGTAAGTACCTGGTTTTTAATTTATCCTTAGGATGATGTGGCAAATATTGACGTACAGTAGGGAAATAAATACTGTCATAACGGGGTGACCACTGTTGAAAACATTGAATTATCCCTTCTGGGAATGACTTGATCTCTGGAAATCAAAAATTCTTCCCAAAGAACTACTGTACCAGTTTATGCTAATCTTTTTATTTGGAGAAATCTGAACTTCTTACTCTGCCAGCCAGTCAGGTATCTAGCACAAGACCCTACATTATTAAAGTTGCTGTACTAAAGTTACTTCTCTTACATTAAAATTTTTTTGAAGTGTCAAAGTCGAATTTATGGTGCTCCACAGCAGGCATTCAAACTGCACACATTTTTGGGAAACCCTTTGGTATACGTACATGTGTAAATAGTTGAGTTATAGTGTTCCCATTGATTTTGCTTTTGATGATAAAGACCACCTGTTACAAAGAGTAATTTTGCAATACTGGAAATTCTGCACTGTCTCCTTTTCAAATTATTCTTCAAAGTCTCTGCTGAACCATTTATTTTTTTCTGCTGAATTTGCCTGTTGAAATTATTTTGCCTTAAAGGGGCTGGGTCACGTAAACGTAAACAAATCTGTTATCTTTATAATCGATATTGTTGCCCGCACACGCCGGCACACGCCCATGGTGTTCTGCACAGATTTTGGTGGATGGGGTGAATCCACAATAAAGTTACTTCTAAAAATACCTTTGCAATCTTACAACATATGGTTGTTTCGTTTGTTTCTGTCTGAAGTTCAAGAGTTCATTTTGAAAATAGCACTTTTATTTTTGAGAAAAGTAGTAGAAAATCTGTGTGATATGGCCAACCAGAAAAACTGCAAAATCGTCGTTTCAAAAGAAGTTTGTTTACTTTACGTGACCCAGCCCCTTTAATATAGTTTTCTCTATTTGTTTGTCAGATGATACATTTAGAAATCAAACCAGCAATTCGCAACCAGATCATGAGGGAATTGAAAGTTCTTCATGAATGTATTTCACCTTACATTGTTGGATTTTATGGCTACTTCTACAGTGATGGTGAAATCTCATTATGTATGGAATACATGGTAAGTTGAATGGTAAACTGTTTGAAATTTTAACAAATTGTGACTTTGACAAATATTTCTCTCTTGGTCTCTTCAATTTCCCCCCAGGGAGGGGGTACTTGACTTAAATTTGTACAGGGGGTGGCCACGAAAAGGTCTTTTTACCCTTCTCCAGAATTTTTGGCTCAAAATGATAACCCATTCTGGAAAAAATTGGTGAAAAGTATACTCCAAAACATGAAAATTTGACCGAAAAATGACCCAATCTAACAAAATATCCCCTTTTGACATGTTTAGATAACCTGCTCTAGAAAAATTTCCTTATTTTAATGCCCTGTGCTAGAAAAATTTGGTGAAACAGTACCCTTAAAAACGGCACATCCCCATCGGACAAATGTACTAAGTACCTCCCCCCCTCAGGATGTTCCCTATAGAATGTATACAGCTAGTTTATGGTCTAAATTTTTATGAAGTTCATTTGCAGAGTTTCTCAAGGCTCCTGTCTTGGCCCTTTTATTTTTGGGTACACATATATACTGTAAGTGATTTTTGATTTTCACATGAATCTGAAAGCAGCAATGTGGAAATCCATGTTGAACAAGTCAATCATGCTCTTCCAAGATCATTGTTGAATCTAATGAAAACTTTAACAGAAATTTTGAATAGCTATTGATTAGTTTAGGCCTTAATCTTATTCTAAATTTGTGTTTACATTTTCTGAAGGATGGTGGATCACTAGATTTATTGCTGAGGAAGACCAACAGATTACCAGAAGAAATTCTTGGCAAAATTAGTGTTGCTGTAAGTTCCTTAAATTGATTTTGGTGCCACCTGGAAGGATAGTTCTGTTCAGATGTACTTTTTGTGTGCAATGAATAAGGATCTCTGCCTCCAAATTTTTGACGAAATAATGATTTTGCAGTTGTTTGAAAGGCAATATCACAGTCTTTTCATCCTTTTTCAAAATGAAAGTGTTCTAATGAAGATAAATCTTTGTACTTCAAAGAGGAACGAACCAAACATTCATATATGATTGCTTGGATATAAGTGGATTTTTCATAGTTACTTTTTGCTGGGTATGGTGAAGCTACCAAACAAACTGCAGAAAAAAACGATGAAGATGTGCCTAAACAATGCTGTTTGCAGATTTATTTACATTTTAACGATGTGACCACTTTAAGGAAAAGAACAGTGCTTGAATCAAATTGGTTTGGCGCTTTTTTTATTTTTTTTCTATATTCAATATAAAAATTTACAAGAACGAGGTACTTAAGACTAAACTTACAAACTACTTAACTACATAACTAAGATGATAACCCGGGAAGCAGGAACCCATGACTATCCCAGGGTCATGACATAGAACACCAAACTAAATTACATAAGCTACTTATAAACGATGTTTACTTAGACTGATCACATTTCGTCGTAAATATCGCTCGTTTTTTGCGATTGATATAGAAGTTTACATTGCTCATCTCGGTATAATGATCATAGTACTGTAAAGTAGTTTAAAGGGGCAGTTACACCAAAATGTAAACAAACGTAGTGCTAGACAAGCCAATATCATCATTTGAATAAAAAATCCTTTGTTAATTCGGTTAAAACAAAGGATGCTGCGATTTCCCAACAGCATTTTGATGGTTAGCCTAAGCAACTTGATTACCATACTCCTCAAATCTGCCTCTATCTCGGCAATCACTAAAGCTATCAAAATTTTAAGGGCAGCAGCAAATTCCCTGATACTTAATTATCCAGAAATGGTCTTTATTTTGTTAACTTATTTTATAGATAACTGAGGATAAACCTGCAAAAATAAGTAAAAAGGAGGCAAATATACTCGAACGGTGCGACTGCCCCTTTAAGTAGTGTAATTGGTAATGTGTCATGTAAATTTTTAGTTGGTTCATTTGAAAAGAAATTAACAAACGTTTTTGTTGGTTAACTGGTAGATGTTTATGATGATGGTTATCATTGGATGTTTCTTCTAGGTTATAAGAGGACTCAGCTACCTTAGAGAAAAGCATCAAATTATACATAGAGGTGGGTAACACGAACTTTCAATCCAATAATAATCCGCAAATAAGAACCAATCCTTTGAAGTTAGTTGACGGAGATAAATAGCTAACTCAAGAGCTGTATATGCAGATCTAAAATTAGCCTATTGTATCCTAGCCTACGTGTAGACCCATTACTCCAAAAGAAGAAAGGGTCTACGAAACAATGAGCAAAAGCTTGCTACTACAGTTCCAGAGTTTTGGAACTTAATTTATGCTGCCTTTGTTGAGACGCGCTTCACGCATTATTTGAATAGAGGATTAGCATAATTAATTGGGCAGCCGTAGCAAGCTTTATCTCTTTATTTCGTAGACCCTTTACTATTTAGGATTATGGGTCTACTCGTAGGCTAATTGTATCCCGGCAAGGCGAGATTTCCGGCCTAGCCGAGATATCCCCGCAAGGCAGGATCATGTAAACAGGCCCTAACTTTAAGAAGCAGAATGCTGATTTATAAACAATGAGCCATGTAGTTAAGAAGCAACCTGACCTTGTTTCTGAAAAACTAAAATTGTCAAATCTTTGTACAACAAGATGAAGAATCCAAAGTCCATTATAATTCAATTGTTCAGGAACTTTGACGAAACGTAATTTCACTTGACTTACAGATTTTGTACAAATACTTCAATGTATTTCCCATTTATTTTCGCTTAATTTCTTGATTACATAGCCGTAACTCTGATTTTGCCTAAATTTCATTTTTGCGTTATTGCTCAGCAGAGATGATTCAGGTATTATATTGTCGGTTTAAGATATTTCTAATCCTGTTTTGATGGAGGCCTGAAATTCTTCAGCAGAAAATATCATGCTAACTGTTTGGGTTAGACTTGGAAAAGGTTACTTACCTTTGGGTGAAAGAAGCCCCTTATGATAAATCAGGATAAAGTTTTAAAAAGGAAACTCAACCTGTTGTAATTTTTACCGGGTGACGCAAAAAACTTCACAGGCTAGAAAGCACACTGAAATTGAGAGCCATTGGCAAATACTATGTTTCATTGTTTAGTTGGAAGGCTTGGTTATTGCTGCCGAAGGCAGCCTTACTATTCTTAATCAATCAGAAAGCGAAATTAGTCTTCCATGAGCCTATGTAGACAGGGCAGCTCACGGCTGCGGTTTGCGGGCGCACGGCTTGTGAGCATTTATCCAACAACCAACAAAAGTTCTCCAACAAAAGATAATGAGTTCTTCCTACCTACGTAACTACCTAACTACGTCAATGGACGACAAAGGTTTATTTCTGACAATGCAGAACTCAACATTACGGACCACGGAACCATGGACTACAGAACTACGGAATCAAGAGCCTTGGACTCAGGAACTAAAAACTGGCGGAGGAGAGTAACTCAATATTCTAAATCATTTACCTTTTGAACCATTACCCAACTGTAAATTCAAACATAATACACGTTTGCTTAGTGATAATCATTCAATTAATTTCTATAAAAATTAACCTCGCTACAGTCACATTTGGTACAAATACTAATCGGCAGCACTCGCTGACTGTTGTTATATCTAGTCTTTAGAGACGCTTCATCATCGCGCTCGTAGCACAATTATTAATACTTTATTTGTTTATTTTCAATGAAACATTGTGCAACACGCATACAAGAAGATTGTGCATGCAAAAAACTAGATTTAAAGAGAATTTCGAATCCTACTTTTCTCATTTAGAGTGAAACAATTGCCATTCTTGTCCAGTCAATATTTTGTGAAAGCTTTCGAGATGGATTCGAAGTCGTCTGGAGAAACTTTTGGTCAGCAAAATGACTGATCTATACTTTTATGCCAATTTCCTGCTTACATCCAAAACATGGACTGGAAAAGGATGAGAATGTCCGAGGAATGAATGAATTGCCACAGTTTTAAAGCTGGTTTTGCAAAGGGCAGTTTTGCTTTAAACTGACCAGGCAACGTCTCAAAAGATAACTAGGCCCTTCAGCTACTTGCTGATACCTTATCTGTGTTCATAGTGTTCATAACGTTTGCTTTCTGGAAGCTTTGGCGTGCTCTAGCTGGTGAAGTTTTTTTTTGGTCAACTTGTATGGCTCTTTCGATTTCAAAGATATACAGAAATATGAAACATTTTACAGATTCTCGGTAGACTTGATATAGCATTTTGGTAATTACATATCCACACTGGCATTACATAAGCTGACCACACGCTAAAGTTGTCTTATCATTCACTTATTTTTGTCCCAACCCTCTGGTGTGCCAAAAATATTTTTTACTGACAGAAACTCTAATTTTTCTATTTTGTGCTTCAGATGTGAAATCATCGAATATGCTGATAAATACAAAAGGAGAAATAAAATTATGTGATTTTGGTGTTAGTGGACAACTGATTGATTCTGTGGCAGTTTCATTCGTTGGAACACGTTCTTACATGTCGGTATGTATGCAGAAAGTTGTTTTACTTTCTGTTACAATGAATGAGAAATTATCTGATCAAGTGTCACACTGAAGTATGAGCTCAAATCGATTTGTTGTGCTGGATTGTAATCTTCAATGGTTGACTGAAAGGCAGTCTGTCACGCATTTGATTGGGTGATAATGACAATACAAAGAATAGGAAATCTTAACGGCTGCTGATCCTGCTGACTTTCTACGACCATAGAAAATGAGAATGAGTATCCCTCCTTTGTTTCAAGTGCACAGATACACAAACCAATCCGTTTTGTTGAGCTCTGACTTTGTTGCGACCAATCAGATACGTGACAGACGGCCTTTAACCTTTGCTATCGTACTTGTCAGAAGATAGAATCAAATGTTTCTGCCGACGATTGCTCTTGGCCCATAGCTGAAAACCTCTAAAGCCTCATTTTTTCATTGAGCAATCAGATGGCGACTAAGCGAGGAAGACAAAAGGAACCCGTGAAGAATCTGCTAACATTTACCTACCTTAAAAAACGCACCCAGGACAAAAAACTGCTCAAAATTTCCTCTATTCTTTTGAAGAAATCTACTCTCGAGATGTTGAGGTATATTTGTTTAAATTCCCGTTTAGATATCTCACGGTTTCTAGTTATAGCTTCTCAAATTCACACACAAACCGATGAGAAAATGAACGCCAAAATATGCATTTTCAATTGTCCTTGCTGTTGTCTTTCCGGCACAGTTTTTATTGTTCAAGATTCAATTGAATGACTTCGCGGTTTGTGTCATGTGGGGCAATACTCTTGGGAAGTTTCAGTATTGTACTACTTTTTGCATTCATGCACAGTGTGCCCAGGATATTATTTTCGGGAAAAAATTAATAATCCTTTCAAAAATTGTCATACAAATCTAGGACTGGGCTCATTAGATGCGAAATTACATGCCCGATTCAACTGTGAACTGAGATTTCGGTTTTAATGCGATCTTCGGGGACTGGGACCTAATGTCGATTTGTTTTATTTCAAAACGTAGACATAGGCGTGATTATGGATGTAATTTCAAAAATTCTAGGTAGGAAGCATTTTTTGTATATATCCAGATAAAATTCTTATAATACATGTTATTACTTACTCTACATATTGATACGATACAACTATACAACACTACAGAGACGATAACATGAGGAGCAAAATGGCGTGATTACCCCATGGTCTACATATAACAAAAATAATAAACACTAACAGGACAATACGCGAAAAGAAAAGCAAGAAAAAGGAACACTTGAAATTTATCAATATGCGCTAAACACAACATCATAAATTAACTACGATAAACGTTTGCGACTGCGGGAAAGGATTTAATGCAAAGACCAGAAAACATTTGAAAGGTTTTCCCTGATAACAATCTAGCTTAATGCAAACAAATTAATCATTTATTTTGGACATGTCGTATGGACACAATCTGCTGCATTTTGTCCCACTGCCAGTATCTAATTGTGATCGTATGATTAGAGTCTTGGTTATTTAGAAAGCATGCTTGGGAAGCTTCTCTACCTATTAGGTACATGAGATTTGAGGTATCATGCATCATTCATTGACAGAACCCTCCTTCTGCTGCGAAAAGTCCACTTTAAAGGTCAGTCACCAAAATCAGTTGCTGCAGCCTAACATTCTGCTTCAATCAGCGAGCGAAATTAGCCTGCCTGCCTGCCTGCCGTCTGTCTGCCGTTTGGCTAGGACGGACCAGCTCACGGCTGCGGTTCGCGGGCTCGCGGCTTGTGAGCATTTATCCAACAAACAACATAACAACAAAGTTCTCCAACAAAAGATAATGAGTTCTTCCTGCCAACGTCAATGGACGATAAAGGTTTATTTCTGACAATGCAGAACTCAATATTACGGACCACGGAACCATGGACTGCAGAACTACGGAACCAAGAGCCTTGGACTCAGGAACTAGAAACCAGCGGAGGAGAGTAACTCAATATTCTAAATCATTTACTTTTGAACCATTACCCAACTGTAAATTCAAACATAATACACGTTTCCTTAGCGATAATCATTCAATTAATTTCTATAAAATTGACCTCGCTACAACAGTCGCATTTGGTACAAATACTAATCGGCAGCACTCGCTGACTGTTGTTATATCTAGTATAATCCATATTTTCCCACGTGAAATTAATTGATTTTTCTATTCCAAAATGGTTCTGCGTAGAAGAAAAGCTATTGGCGTTAGTGCGCAACACTGTGCACTTTTTGAAAACGGTATTTTAGATGCATCAATAAAAATGTATAATTCAAAAGTTGTCTTGTCATGAAATAATCTCAATATTCTGAAAAAATCATATTTAATTCTGAATTTCTTTCCAATAGAAGAGTCTATTTCCTTTCACATGAGTCATAGCTTAAATGTTTTGGACAAATATAACAGTTTCGATCGCTGTAATAGAAATGAGTAGTTTTTCAAAAGCAGCTTGATCAAATATTGGATTCAAAACTGAAGATTTTCACAACTTTGTAAATTCACAGAAAGACAACCATTAGAAATATTACAAAATGAACACTTAGCGAACACTTAGCGAAATATGAAATGAAATGTAAAAACTCTATATTCCACAAGCACGTAGAAGAAAAACACGACGGCGAGAGGCAGAATATACAATTAAAGATAGTTTCGTCTTGTGGCAATGATGCTATGTTGAGACAGGTGACGGAGGCCGTACTAATTAAAGAACTGGACCCGGAACTAAACACGAAGGAAGAATGGGGAAATTCGAATGCTCTGCGCGACAGGCGGATTAGATTCGACGCTCTAAATCTATCGAACCTGGATGAAACGAACGTTAGTAGAACTCAAACTCAAACGAACATCGAACTCAATTCTCACTGAGGAGGCTGCCGGAGGGCAGCGAAAATTCTGAGAAGAAAATGTTTAAGTGTAAGTGTGTTTGAAATAATGGTTTTTAAACTCAAAGCTCAATATAGGTATGAAGCTACCTAAGTACAATTTGTCGTATAACACACGGGATCTCGTCAAAGCATTGGCTCACAACGCCAGTGACCGAAAACATATTACAAAATGGTTTTCAGTTTCAAAGATTTCAGAGTATTTTGCTCTGAACTCCCTGAAACTCAAAACCATTTGAGTATTAGAGAAAAATCAAAGGAATCATATTTGAAGAAACCGATTTTTTAATTGTATCCAGGTCTGGGCACACAGTGTCATGACAAGTTTTCATGGTGTGAAATATGTTAAAGAATTCAAAAGAGGTTTATCAAGAGATTGATCGCCTGACTTGAAGTACAGTAAATCCCCGCATATAAGAACCTACTTTTTTGAGAGCTAGGCTGAAATAGGTTCTTATTTTAAAGGTACTGAGCCAAATTTCAAGGTATAATGGTTCTTATTTGAAGAGTACCTTGCGTAGGCCTTTTTGGAACCTTCGTCAATTTTTTTCAGCCCTATTATTTGTTTTGGCAAGGTTATAATATACATAAGCTTACAAACAGCAGGAGAGGAGATTCAAACATTAAAAGCCCACTGGGACAAAAATGAACTCAACACTGACAATGCAAAATCAACTTTGCTACCCCTGCTATAAGAACATATTTTTCATCAAACTGAAACAGGTTCTTAATAACAAGGTGCATAAGTTAGGAAAAACAGCATGTAGGTTCTTATTTGTTTAGGTTCTTATATGCGGGGATTTACTGTAGTATAAACAAGAATTTAGCTGATTTTTTCGACTGGAGACGCAATAACTCATAGAAACTGCGAGATATTTAAGCGGCATTTAAACAAATATACCCCAACATGTAGAGAGTAGATTTCTTCAAAAGATTCGGGGAATTTCGAGCAGTTTTTTGTCTTCGTTGCGTTTTACGAACGTAGGTAAAATTTAGCAAGATCTTCATGGGTTTCTCTTGTCTTCTTCGCTTATTTGCCGTGTGAATAATGGTCTATGAAAATGATACTTCGGAGGTTTTCGCCCATGATCCGCGAGCAAAAATCGGCAAAAGCATTTGATTCCTATCTTAGTTGTTAGTACTTGTAAGTTGAGGATAGAGATATTTTATTTTGAAAGTTAGGAGTTGGGACGAGCCATAAACCAAAGCTGGAGAGGAGCTGAATGGAAATTCCCCTTTCTTAATTATTTTCTTAATTCCATTTTCCCACAGACTGGTTGTCAACTGGTTATTGACAGCATCTATCAAAGCTGAAGGCAGACATTTTTTTGAGCAGAACTGCCGATTTGCGAGAACAATTTCGATAACATATAATACTCTTGGAAGAAAAACTTTAAGGATCTCAAAGGGACAGGGCTTCTTATTATAAGTACATTGATTTCAAACGGAAAATGAATCTTACCTGTGCTTCTATGTAGAAATTGGTAGGTAAGGGAAGTGAGGGCAAGGGTTAGTGGATCAAAACATGCTGTGGTCGCTTTAGTTGCCCAAATATCTATAATTTCAACCCAAAGATTTTGCGTCAGTAGAACTTTCGAGTCATCCGTCACGAAGGAGATCTGGCAATAGACCTTTTAGCTATTCTGAAAGGAATCTGAATCGAACGATATTTTGCTACATTTTGCAGAATTTTCGAATGTGCACAATAGTGATAGAAGCTCTAGCGCCACTCGATCGAACGTCGCGTATGAAAATGTATAAAAATAACGCTCGACCCAGGCTCTTTTGTAGAATATCTAAAAGGTCTATTGATGATGGCTTTACCTCGATTCCTTTCCAAGGGTAATTAATTCTTTGACAGATTCTTGTTCTTTGATGAATGCGAATTGAAATTAATATTGTACAGGATGTCCCAGAAAAATTGTTCGACGTTTGATTAAATATTGAAAATTAACGATGAAATTTACAGGCTCCTCCTGGTTAGGAATCCGCTAAGAATTCATGGAGTTACAAGCTTTTGAAGTTCAAGTTCATGAGAAAGCTAAAAAACAGACGCCCCTAACTGACTTGTTTTTCAAAAAGACGTTCCAAAATCGAGGTGAAAGAAGACTGTCAAATGTTTTACCTCTCGTTGATATCAGAGCAAACCAAATAGGACTGCAAAAATCATTTAATTCTTGTAACCGTTGCCAAAATTTACTTAAGGATGCAAGTATCCAAAAGCATGGAATGAAAACTTAATCGACGAGAGACAGGGCCATTTCAAATTGTGCTCGACAGGATTCCTCCAAGCATCCATAACCTTGATTCAATGTTAGAGAAAGCTAGATAGTTTATCGAAAGTGCTTTGCAAATTCTATTTGATTTTCTTTGAATAAACGAGATTCTACTTTCACAAACTATGCAATTTAGGGGCGTCTCGTTTCAGCTTTTGCACAAACTTGAACTTCAAAAGGTCATAACTCTGTGAATATTTATCCGATTTGCTAGTTTCTGGTGTCTAAAATTAATTAAAAATCTCAGCAGTGTGCTTATCTTACCATGGAGTAAGTTCATTGTTTCGTTATTTTTTCATATTTGATCAAACATCGAACAATTGTTTTGGGACACTCTGTACATAATTTGTCAACACTTTGTTCTCCAACTTTTAGCCGGAACGCCTACAAGGAAGCAGATACACAATAAGATCAGATATCTGGAGTATGGGCCTATCATTAGTAGAATTAGCAATGGGACGATATCCAATTCCTGGCCCAAAACCAGAAGACCTAGAAGAAATGTTCTCTGTCCCACCAGATGGACCCCCAAATCCTGGGCCATCGGTTGTTGTACCAGGGGCAAGATCACCCCCTGGGGGTGCCGCCAGTGGAGCTGCAGAAACGAAGTTGGCCATTTTTGAATTGTTGGATTATATTGTAAACGAGGTAAATAAATTTTTATGGTTTTTCGTGTTGATCTTCGTAACTCTTTGTTTACAGACGGGACTTCCTAGTCCCACCAAGATAGTCTCGATCCAGAATGGTCAGGTTACGTGAAGTACCTATGGCTTGTGTATTTTTACATGAAATAATGTCTGACATGATTTAGTTTCCTGGTCACAACATGATGAAGGCTTTAGAGCTTTTC
Source organism: Aurelia aurita complex sp. Pacific (assembly GCA_004194395.1). Classification (NCBI taxonomy): domain Eukaryota; kingdom Metazoa; phylum Cnidaria; class Scyphozoa; order Semaeostomeae; family Ulmaridae; genus Aurelia; species Aurelia aurita complex sp. Pacific. The sequence continues at coordinate 405,147 of REGL01000101.1, read as the reverse complement.
AAAGAGCCAATTGGCCATTTTAATCGGGACAAAAATTTTGGGGTAAGTGGAAAGTTAAAATATCTGATTTCTCCACAAGTAAACATTTTACAATGGGAATGTAGGTGATTTTCTTGCAGCTGTTTGCTTATGCTTTCGTTAGGCCATGATAACAAATGAATTCAGAATTTGTAGAGTGGAGCGGACTAGGAGGCATTTAAAGGGGCGCAGGGATGGACCAAGCGATTAACTTTCAACTTATTTTCATGCTCCTTTTTGCTGACGCTCTTGACGGGGCAATCCACGCAGCAGAAGCTACGAGCAGTACAGGGAACTGTCGTGGAATGCCTTACCTATCTTTAACACTCTTGTTATATGGCTCAGTTGGATTGAAAAAGATTTGAATAAAGTTTCTATGATGGCTGATGGCTTTTTATCCAACCTCGATTCCAGGGCTATCATTGTCTTCAGCCTCTCTTCTTCAGCACAAATGATACCAAGTGGCTGCCCATTGTTACCCTGGGTTCGAGGTTGCTTTTTATCTCTATTGGGTCTTGTCCATTGAAAGAAAATTGAATTGAATCACTGCCATCTAGATCACTGCTTCCATCGCAGTTTTACTTCGGTTTCCCGTTCCTAACTGAATTGATTGTCCACGCACCAACACATGCACACTTGTCAGATTGAGCTAATGAATGCCGTGTTTCCTCTATTAAGCTCCCACCGTCGAATATCCCCCTATCCATTTTGAATAAGCCCACACCACAGAACTAGAGTCCGTCTCAAATTAGATGTCACTTGAGAATTCGTAGCTTGTACCGGGTGTCACAAAATTATGTATTATCGTTTGAATGCTTATACGTCCATAACCGATGAACCGATTTTCAAAAACTTTATTTTATCCGAGCGCCGAAAGGCTAAATTGTAATCGAGGATGTTGGTTGTGGTTTAGGCCGATGTCTTCATGTTGAAAAGAAGATCAATAAATCTGCTCAAATTCAAGTTTTATATGGCATGAAAAAGAAACGGCCTACTTTCCTAGATAATATTTTAGATGTGATGAAAAAGGCTGAACTTATATGTCCTTCAGAGAATATATGTCGTTCAGAGAATACGAATTCAGTTAATACTGAGTTCAAAAAAATTCGAATAGGAGTTCAGCCTTTGTATCACATCTAAAATATTGATTGGAAAAATAGGCCGTTTTTTCTCATGCCATCTAAGGTTTGAATTTTAGCAGGTTTATCGATCTTCTTTTCGACATGAAAACGCCGTGGTAAAACCACAATCAACATCTTAAAATAAAATTTAGCCTTTAGGCAATCAAATAAAACAAAGTTGTTGAAAATCGGTTCATTGGTTATGGAAATGTAAGCAATCAAACAATAATACATCATTTTGGGACGCCTGGTAGTTTATGCTGTCATATTCTGGTTAGTTCATTATTTTCATACAAATGTTTTATGTTAATATAAATGTTTTATGCACGGGGCTGCAATGTATTCTCATTTTCCCTGTGGTATCGTCTTGTAACTATGCTCTGTTGTTGTAAAATTTTAGATTGATATGTAAGAAATGATTTGCGATAACGCGAAATTCCTTTGCAAAACACTTCTATTGTTGTTATTCGCAGGCATTTGCAGGTGACATCTAATTTGAAACAGACTTTAATTTTGACAAATACCCCCAAATATATCCCCATTGGGAGTAATATATTTACAGTTTTGCAAAGATTTGACACTGCTAGTGTTCTTTGCATATATTTGATGTGTTTTTTCTTCTTTTTCATACGCTATTTGTTTTTGTTCTAGCCTCCACCAAGACTACCAACACAATACTTTTCAGAAGAATTCTGCGATTTCACCAATAAATGGTATGTTATCTTTTCTTCTCAGTTGCAATATTCCCATCCCATCAATATTAGAGAGCTCCCTGCACTTAGTAGATTCAAAAAGCAATTAAAAAGTTATTTTAAGAGCTGATATTGAATGAAAACATGACTCCCTGGAAGAGCAGCTGCTATGTAGATAGGAGACTATTTATAGTTTTAGCTTATGTATTAATGTAACTAGGATATTTATTTTTTGTTGAGTTTGTAAGCTGAAGGGATTTTGTGTTTAAATAATTTAAAATAAAAAATGTAGTGAAATTCTTAATTAAAAAAGGTTTTTATTTCTCCCAAAACGTGGGAAAGTGCCTTATTTCTCCCAAACATCAGATATTTCCTAGTAAAGCCTTGTCCACGAGTTGATGCAAGTTTGAATTCCTGACAGTAAAGTGATGCTTGTAAGAAATAATTTTTCAAGAGACTTAGGCCCTTAGTTTTTACTAGAACACTAGAAAAGGAATAGGCTATTTGAGAGAGAAAACGTACAGTAAATTCATGTTTATGTAGCGCAGAGTGTTTGCAATTCCATTACCCCCTAAGCTCAGGCGTTCTTTTTTTCTGATTTTTTCTGTGCTCACCGAGGAGTATATCCTTAACTTGTGCAGCCATACAGTCGGCACTCGAGAGTGTTTAATGCTTTCATCACTAAAATACCAATCTTGCACCTTAGTGAGGTGTTGTACCTGCAATGCCAGGTATTTCCAGGAGGTCAACCATCCAGGCAATGGTCTGGTCCAACCATCCTTTATCAAATGGGAACCAGTGCATCTATGGTGGCAAATCATAGAACCAGAAAAACACCAGGCTATATAAGGGAGGAAAATAGTGCGAGAGTACATCATTGGCTATGTTCACCTGATGCATCAGCAGATGAAATCAAGAAAGGTTGAGGGTAAGTTGTACTTAACATTGAATACAATTGATTGCAACATTAGCACAGCCTCTTCTGGTCAGTTCCTACCCATCTTGGTTTCAATCGCTTGAAAGTAGTTCCCAATACTTGTTCCTTCTTTTTCAGCTTGCTTAAAAATCCAAACGAGAGACCTGATCTCATATCTTTGAAGGTAAGGTTACATTGCACTTATTGAACACTGATTAAACTTCCTAGGATAGGGTAGAGAGACTGAACACAAGCTGCAAATCTTTGCAGGGCCTTTAGATTTCTCGAAGGGAACTTTAAGGCCTTGTTCAGACATCGTATTTTTGCCGTGTCGAATTTGATACATGCTGCTAAAAGTTTCCAAATGTCCATTAAATTCGACATAAAAACGATGTTTAAATCACCAACCGTTTTAAACTGTTAAAATGGCAGGAATTCACCAGCTATGTCGTGTTAAATGGTCGAAACACGACTTGATTTAAGCATCGTATTTCTGCCGCGTTTAGTTAATCAATTCTAGGCCATATTCGCCGGTTTCTATGTGTGATCAACCATTGTGCTTGCTCATTTTGAAAAATGGACATTTTAACCATTTTAGTTTCAATCCGACACGGCAAAAAGACAATGTTTAAATCAGATTTTTAAACACGGCGGATTCTGCCGTTTTCAATACAGTTCGATTCGACACGGCAAAAATACGATGTTTAAACTAGGCCTAAGCAATTTGCCATGATTCCAAGGACGACACAACTACTCTGAAACAGCATAGGTTCCAAATTTTTAAAAGGCTGTTGTAAATTTCTATCACTTTTTATTTCAACTGAGTGGCTTCAAAGAAATGTTTACTATTTTGCTATAATCTGCCGTTGGAGGTCTTCTGAAATTTTCCTCATTTTCAAAACTAAAAAGTTTTCAAAACAAAAAGGTGTTTTTCTTTTTTTCAAGAATTAAAGAGAATTTGTGAAAAAACTTGATATCATCGTAATTTCTAAACTTTTTGGGAAATCACAGAATACTTTTTAAGTGAACCATAGTTTTATGAATGTCTGCAGCATGATACCAAGAAAAGTCTGTCACTCCCCTGGTTTGCGATTTAAAATTTGATTACGTCACATCCTCAAATGAGTTAAAATTCAAAATGCTGTAATTTCGAAAATATTCAAGATTTTAGAAAACTTCATTGGTAGAATTATGTCAAATTACATCTCCAATGATTTCAAACCTATTCTTAGTTGTCAGACGTGAAAAAATCTGTTCTAAGTCTTTTTGGGACACATGTTAATCATGGCCTCGCTACACAAGGACCCTCAACATCTCATTGAAGTGAATTGATGTTGTTGTTGTCGCTCCAGTGATGGCCTTTTGCCAAACTCTTTTCAAAACAGCAAAAAGTTCCTGCTGAAATAACTTGATTGGATTGGCTGATTCTTTTTCAATTTAAGCTTCCCGCCAAAGGCAAACAAACACGCGTTTGATTGAACGGCTGCAACGATTAAAATCTCGAAGTAGCTAACAAAATAAGGAAATCTTTTGCTTCCATAAACAAGCAGAATATCACTTGTAGGTAGGAGTTATTTGCTGTAATAGCTGGAAGAAACATTTATCTAAGTACTGATAGCTTGTTTTGCAGTGTAGCACTCGAGAAAATTGCTTTTTGCGGCGTTTTAGGGTCATTGGTTTCGAGAAAAAATGGCAGGTGAGTAGGCCATGTCCGTTTCTGGAAGCGTATGACCATGAGGTGAAGTTGTAGTGTCCATCAGTCTATCAATAACAATAACTACGAACGTGTAATCAACAAGGGCAGATTTTGTAATACAATAGCATAAGTTTCTTTTGTTGACACCTCAATTCAAAGCGATTAGCGATTGCAGACAAAGGAAATTCTCTCAACCAGCAATTCAAAACAAACAAAGCCGCAAAAGTTTTTTTGAAACCCAGGTAGCTAGCTCGCTCGTTGTGCATTCCAGAAACTGTTTTTAAGGGCAAACATGAGCGTAGATTGAAAGAAGAAGGATGCATCTACACATCTGCCGCGGGCATTTTA
>REGL01000101.1:379577-394802 GCA_004194395.1 Aurelia aurita complex sp. Pacific | reverse complement strand
TAACGGACTCATCATATTAAACCCATAAACGCAATAAAAACACCGAAATCAGTAGAAAGAAGAGTATTAACTCCTGTAAAAGAAACGACAATCAAAATAAGCCTGTAACAATAGAAAACTGTTAAATCCTGTAAGGCAAAACCGAATTAACCTTGAAACCTGAAAGGAAAGAAATAAGTTAATAACTCACCAGTAACTGCTGAAAAGATAAACGTGGAAATCACCAAAAACTAGTTTCGTCGCACTCTCATCAGTTTGGTTCGTGCGAAGAACAAATTACCAATAAAAATAGGCCATTTTTATAGCAGACGAACAAAACAAAACCGACACGCCGTTAGCACCTAAGCCACTAGTTGGCTAAACCCAACCAGTTGGATATTGATGCTTTGAGTCTTGAAGTATTTATGTTGAAAGTTCAAATTTGCTGTCACCTCCAAACCAGTGTTTTGGCATTTTGGCCTCAACAGATTTTTAAAGCACAGCGAATGAATCAACAATGTCCTGGATAAAATCTCAAAAAAAAGCTAGATCCTATTACATTCTCTTTGCTAGAAGTCACCCATTGTGCCATTTTTCAATTTCTTTAATTTCAGCTTTGAATTTCGATGTGCTTCAGAAATTGATTACGCCAAAAGGCCACAGCCCTGGTCTGGACGTGGTGGCAACATTGAACTTTTAAGACTAATATTACAGCTATCAAAGCACCAATATTAACAAATGAGGCATCTATGTTCAAGTTAATTCTCGAGGAACATTTTGAAATTGATTAGTTGTTGATTAAGCAAAATTCGCATCGCTGGACCCAACCAAATCTGTATACTTTTTTCTAGGATACCTGGTACTTTACCGCATACGTATCTTATCAAAATCTTATCTTTCCAAAGAGTAGTCATATTGACGCCCTGAAAATGGTTATTTCTTTATCCCCAGTTAATTTATTTGTACGTGATGTTTACTATGCATCGAGGCACATAAGGAAGACCGCAAAGTAGTAACTGGTATCGTGTAGCGAAGACAAGGCAGTTCTCAACGAAACATTTGCTTTAGGCCATCTTTTCAGCTGTTATTCCACGATGCTATACTTTGTAATAACAGTCTTGATCTTCCATATTTTGTGTACTTTTTTGCCTTGATCCCTGCACACAAATTGGGCCTATGAAACTCGTACTGGGTGAATGAAATGAATGTAACCACTGTTTGAAAAGTCGTACAGCAAACATTATAAAATCGATTTGAAAAATTGCAATTTCGTGAAGGAGTTGTTCATTATTATTTGAATGCAAAATCTTAATCTCTATCGGTCCTTTGCGGGCAAGGCAATTTCAGACTTCAGACAGTCACTCCTTTTCAAGCAGTTCAGCTACTGCAGTTTGGATCAACAAGTGCAGATTTTGTAACACGATAGCATCAGTTGCTTAAGAAATTCTCTCAACCAGTAATTCAAAACAAACAAAGCTGCAAGCGTTACCCCGAGACCAGTACGGCAAACTCTCGCCTTATGCATGCGAGAGGTAGTTTTAAGAGAAGTTATGTGCTTATAACGAAAGAAGAAGGGTAAATCTAAAGATCTGCCAGACGGATTTTGTTTATTTGATTCAGGAGCTGTGTAGTAATTGTTTCAGTTAAGCCCTAAATTCGCGAGAATTACAATGCTTTCTGCTCGGCTTCTGAATTAAATATACAAAATCCAACAGACAGATCTTTAGATTTACCCTTCTTCTTTCATTATCGTGTGCCAAGGCGAGAGTTTACCAAACTGGTTTCAGGGTAACGTTTGTTGCTTTGTTTGTTTTTAATTACTGGATGAGAGATTTCCTTTGTCTGCAGTCGCTAATCGATTTGCATTGAGGTGTCAATCAAAAGCAACTGATGCTATTGTCTTACAAAATCTGTCCTTGTTGTTTGGATCCATGTTGCCTGGACTTGTCCAAGTCTAAATTTTTTCATCAGTCGATTGAGCCACAAAAATGCATTTTTGTGGCTCAATCGACTGATGAAAAAAAGTGAGACTTGGACAAGTCCACATGTTGCCTTTCCGGCAACGTCTGATTTTCAAACTCTGAAATTGCAGCATGCCTACAAAGGACCCTGGTTGATTATGGTTCTGTGCTAGTCACTGCTGCGTAGTAGCGCGTGATACAGAAACTGCTGCCTTATCATGCTTTATTATTTCAGTTCGAAGGATCAATCTATATGATAATGAACAGCCCTTTTTGGCAGTTTTTTTCTCTCGCAAATCAAGGTCATCAAGAGCTGGGACTCAAAAAGGAAATGATGCACCTAGAATTACGAGAAAAATCTCAAAAATTAAGTTGAAACTTCAGTAAGATGGTCCCAACGGTATCGTCTCTGACGTCACTAGAAATCTGCGCTGTGTCGTTGTGAAGGAGCATGTTAATGACTCATCTTCCCCCTGTGTCAACATTCCAACAAGCCATTGAAGAATCAAGCAGAGATTCGAGGAGGAAGGAAAAGTTGTGCAGCAAGTGGGGAAAAAGATACGAGACTTTAGAAGAAGCGAGAGTAAGTATTTAGAAGTTTTTTGAAGAATTATGTCAAGGAAAGATAAAAGAATATATAGGAATAGGAAATTGGTTATTTCAAGGTTCAGGGAAGCCGTAGATTACTCTTTCGTGCAAAGTTGTCATTTAGGCCCACTAAAATTTAGAAAGTGTTGTTTTTTGTCATGCAATGCCGGATGCGCCACCCAAAACGATAGAATTGTCTTGCTTTGTTGCTGATTGGTAGGTACAGCAATTTGTTTTGCCCCTTGTTGACAAAGAGTTTTGAGCAATGATCAATCAAACAAAATATTTGAAGGTGTTGTGGCGCAGTGGTGTAGCCTAATCCTCTGACTTTGCAGCCAGGACAGTCAGGCGGTCAGGCGGAGTGGGCTCGATACCCGGTAGGACCCCACCACTTGAGCGTCATGACAAGGGGTCGCGGACTCGATTAGGCTTGTATGAATGTCTTGGTGTTTATTTTCGAGATTTTGGTGCAAATATGGATATAATCATATTTCAACATATTATAATGGTGGTGTTTTATTTCACTTTATTTCTTGGCATTGAGTGGCCTAGCCCTATCCCCCTGGCACTCTTTCCCAAATGGGAAACGCTGCCTGGCAACACTATTGTTATTTACATTCATTGAAATTTGACTCCAACTTGTTGCCCGATTGGGTAGGATTTCCCAATTGGGTAACAAAGAGTAGAACAAAATTTCCTACAGTGAGTTTGTGTGTTTTTAAATGCTGAAACCAAACCAAATATCTAAGAAAATTTGTGATCTGTCATGTAGGTACCATTTTTGTGCTGATGGATACAGTTTTGCATTTTGTTTCCCAATTGGAAAACCATTTCAGGCAACAGATTGCTTCCCATGTGAGCAGTGGCAGAGCCAGCCACACAATAGTGGAAGGGACAAAGAAAGTTGGGGGTCTCGCCCCGAGGGAAAATTTTCAGGACCACTCCTTTTTATGGTCAGGAAACACCCTTTTTACCCTCAGGAAACACTCTTCATTGTCTATCAAACTCTAAAGATACCTACACAGCCCATCCTTAGACATTTTCACAATTGATTTAGACAAATTGGAAGAGTGATCTCAGAGAAAAGTGGAGGGGGGACTTGTCCCCCCATTCCCCCTGTAGCTCCACCACTGCATGTAAGAAAGAGTGCCAAACTGCCTATCTGATCAAGAAAATCACGCATGAATATTTGAAATTTTGGTTCTATTGTTGTGAAAGTCTAACTGAACGTGAAGGTGAAGTTGCGGTTTTTAGCACCAAATGCTGTGATCGCAGAGCAGGGGCAGATCCAGCATGAAGTTGAAGGGGAGGGAATTCTTTTTGCTTTGCTTTCCATGGGTCGCACCAGGGAATGGCTTGGAGGGCTACAGCTTCGCCTATCGGAGCATGCAGCACCCCCCTCTGAGGAAATTTTGGGTTATTGTCGGAGGAAATTTGGCAAAATAATGTATTAAAACTTGAAAACTGCATTTTGTAGCCATTTTGACTCCCTTGTTGGAAGTTCCAGCCCCCATGTTGGAAGATTTGTGGCGCTACCCCTGTATATAGCAGGTTGATTTTTATGGTTCCCTTCATTCTGCTCAAAACAGTTGAAAAAGGGCATTAAGTTCATGATGAGGGCGCTCTTCTCACCAAAAGGGGGCAATTAGCTGAGTTTTCATCATGAGGGGGGGGGGTGCAGTTGCCCACATTTGCCCCCTAAATCCACCTTTGCCCAGAAATAGAGAAGACCTACAATAGTTCTAAAGTCTGCAACCCCTTGTCATGAGGCTCAAATGGTGGGTCTATACCTGGGATTGAACCCTGTCCACGTGACTGTTCTAGCTGCAAAGGCAGAGGATTACTTCACTGTACCACAACACCTTCAATGTCACACATTTTTGTAAGAAACGGCATATAAGAAACTCTACTCTCAGATCACCAACAAATTAAGAAACTCAAGTACTGGAATATGTAACTTGAGAAACTATTTATTTGAATTGACTTATTCACAAGGGCAGAGATTGACAACATGAAGATTGTTATGGAACCTTTAAGAAACTCATAAGAAACTCTGAGTACTCAAAATACATGATAATTTTAAGAAACTTTCAGTACTGGTTCAGATCATAGTTTCTTTTAAAAATATGTGCAATACATCTACCGTACATGTTCTCTTTGATAACTTTTTACACCTAATTTCTTGACTTAGACCTGTTCGAGAGGTGACAAGACAACTGAGAAGTTTCAAGAAAAAAGATCTCATCATGAAGTGGTCTCATCTGTTGACAACAGGTGTTCTGTTGATGATCGCCTTTCAACATTGTGTGGTTCAAGGTTTGTTGACCATCATACTTTCATGTACAGTACAGGCCTTGTACACTTGAACATTCCTGCGTGAAAGGTCCTTTATATGAGGAAACCCAGTGACGAAAACTCATCATGTTTACACAAAGGAGATGGAGTTGAAACTAAGCACAGGCTGAACTCAACATGGCAACTCAGCCTGTGCCATCCTTTTAGCAGGGGGCAAAATGATTGCATACTGTATTCTCATGCACAGAACAAAACACAAAAGTTTTTCATCCCAGGATGAGATCTGATATTGATTGTCATGAAAAAACCGTTGCAGGATTATTTTTTGTTCTTTTGGTGCTAATATGTCCGTGTTCCTTGTTTGCTATCTCCCTCTGCTTGTTTGTGTTGATAATCTTGCGCCCCCCCCCCATTCATCTGTGGAGCTGAGCCACTTAGCAGTCTCAGCACTGGATGAAACGCCTTGTAAATGCTAAGAAAATTGATTGACTCATGAATTCGAGGACAAAAATTTAGCAGTGGAGGAGCTTTCTCATCTCACAGGACCTCCAAGAATTTTTTTTAGTTTCTTAAGAATTCTTGTTTAAAAGGATTTACAGTCTTTCATATGGCACAAGAAATCTTATCATATGTCTAGAATTCTTTAAAATTGTAAGACTTCTTGTCTTTTTATGTACGAAAGGCTTGTACTGCACTATACTGTAGGTGAGCCAAAAGTATTTGTGGCATTTAAAATTCATGCCAGTCCATTTCTCATTGCCTTTGCCATCTTCGGAGCAACACGTAACAGAGGTTATGGTGCAGTTTTAAGTGAGAAGGTTTAAAAGGGGGATAAAAGAAGGGGTGGCAAGAGATGTAAATGTTTAATTTATAAATAATTTTGTTATATTGTAAATAGTTGGTTTAAATTAGTTTTTAGTAACTATGTATATACCAACTGTAAATTATGTTATGATGATGATTATGCAAAGAGATTCTGATCTCAAATCCTACAAAAATGTTTGTCGCAAGAGATGTTCAGCCTTTGGAAAGATTTCAATAGAGATGTCATAAGAACTATTTAAGTCCATGAATGACCTTATCGTGGAAACTCCCAAATTCTCCTTTTGTCCCATTCAAAGTGAAAACAATTCTGAACCGGGGTTGCTCACCAAAAACGAGCTTCAGCCTCTTACCTGTGTATTCCTCCTGTTGACATCCATGTTGTTGTTGAGTCAAACTAAACTGACAATGGAAGGGTTCAACAAGGACTCCCGCAAATTTTGAAGGCCAAATTGTGTGCTGCATGTAACTGCCATTTTATTGCAAAAGGCATTAAAAGAGGTAGGTATCATACAGAAAAGCTCAACAAGGGAAACTTGATCTTGCAACGGTTATTAAATGATTTACCTTGCAAATTAGTTGAGAATATTTTTTGGTTTTCAGTCTTGCAAACCAAGTTTGCCATTTTGTGAAGTTGCAATGTCTTCTGATTAGGAATCCATGAGCACAACAGAATCTGATTCATTTCAGAATAGCTAAAATAAAAGTTCTGGTGGATCAACACTCTTTTAGGCTTTTCCTTTCTCAGGGTATCATCATGAAGTTTTTCTAGATAATAGATATTTGCCTAGCACTACCCAGCAAATTAATTACAATCGTTTCATTTATCAGTGATCACTCACAGTCAATTTTTGACACCTGATCCTCTCCTTTAGAGTATTAAAAAATGTGAGTAACCTAAACTTTCAGCACTGCAAATCATATCATATGCCATCCTAAATGCAAATCATTCAGAAAAGGGATACATGTACAGTACAGGCCTTGCAACTTTTGTAAACAAGAATTCTTGGCAAGCAACAATATTCTTAATAATTCTTAGGCAGGACAAGCATGTCAAGGTGCACAAGACCTGTACTGTAAGAAGAGAGCTTTTCCATACAATTGATGTGATGCAATTTTCTTCTGAAACTGTGAACACCGGAGGAATAGACTCTGGTCAAGGTTGTTTCTGTCAAATTTTATTAAGAACTTAATGGACAAGAAACTGATCATAGATAGTTTAATGTGCAATGGCTAAACCAGTCACTCTATGCAAGATCTAACTTCATATCACTATTGCAAAGATCTGAGCTTTTGAAGGAGGAACATTTAGAGAAAGAATTCAGGTTGCAGCATTTTGCAATAAAAGGGAAGATTTATGGGGGTTCCCTGGCCAAAATAAATTTTGGTCCACCACATTTTTTATTTCTATTTTCTTTATTCACCAAAAACAAACAAACTATTTAAAGCACAACCAGACTGATAAACCACGTGCTGTCCATGGTGGAAAAAGACTTACTGTCAGCGAGTTCCCATCAGGTGTAACACTTACAATACTATTCCTACCATAGTCATAAAGGCCAACCTCCACTGCAGTAGTTTAGGTTGCTGTCTAGCGTGACTAGCGCACACCATGCACCCTAGACAAAAGCGCTGGTCGCCGACCAAAACTACTGCAAGTGGAGGTCGGCCTTAAGAGAGGAACAGCTAGGAAGCAAGCAACTTGCCATTGTGTTTAGCGCCCGGGGGAGGGGTACTTGACTAGGGAAGTGACGGGGGTGTGCGGAAAATCTCTCCACACCCTGCACCCTGTTGCATAAAAAATAGGCCAAAAGTGTACCCTGTCGCATAAAAGTTTTGCCTCTCAAATACAGTGTAGAACGCAATTTTTGCTTGTGATACCCTGTCGCATAATTTTTCTACCTATTGTAATACCCTGTCGCATAATTTTCGTTAGAAAAGGACACCCTGTCGCATAGTTTTTACCGCAAGAGGACACCCTGTTGAGCTGCACAATCCGTCTGGTCAAGTATGGGAGTACCCCCCCCCCCCGGGGTTTAGCGCTTTTAGGTTCAACGAACAACACTAATAGCCCAAAGATGCATGCTCGTGCACTTTCGGAGGTCCAGAGGTTCTAGCAAAATCTACACAATTGCTAGAAGTATTTTGGTAAACATTGGAGGTTATCTGCCACGTATCATATCTAATACCTCATTCAAAAGTTGAATTCTAACTCCATGATCACACGCTGTTGTTAAGACAGATTTTCATCAACACTTAATATGTTGTAGGATCCAATTCTTCTATGGCAATAACTGCAAGTGCAAATGTTGAGTCAAGTTCGGTTACCCAAACCAGTTTAAGCATTGAGATTCAATCATCCGTTGAGGCATCAACATCGATGGAGGTATCATCAACAACTGAGGCATCGTCATCAATCAAGGTATCATTATCTGTCAAGGGATCATCATCAGTTGAACAGCAAAGTCATGTCCCTTTATCAAGTATGCCTTTATCAGCATCACCTGCTGCTAGTTCTTCTTCCATGCGAAGCCCTTCACCCTCAGCAAGTATATCTACATCAACAATGACAACAAAGCATATGTCCTCGTCTGCTATACCACATCCACAACCGTCTACATCGCTAATTATTCGCGATATGTCGTCCCATACCCCTGTACCAGGCCCTGGGATGGCTTCCAGTATGACTACATCATCGATGACAACAAAGCATATGTCCTCGTCCGCTATGCCACATCCACAACCGTCTGCATCACTAACTATTCACGGTATGTCGTCACATACCGCTGTACCAGGCCCTGGGATGACATCCAGTAAGGCAATGTCGGCAGCAAAGACATCTGCCATGGTCCATGCAACCAGCGCTGAAACATCCCCTGGTATATCTGCTACTTCTAGTTACATCCCACAGCCACCTGCATCGCAGACCCCAACAGGTAGACCGCTGACCCCAGTCACCACTGCAAAGGCAAAGAAATTCAAGTTCAGCTTTAAAATAACGAACATGGTTTGCACAGCCAGTATCAGAGAGAATGATGCCAGCAATAAGGAATACCAACAGTTAACACAGAGCATCACAACAGCTATAAACAACGCATACATCACAGATCAATTTTACAGAGGTGCAAAGGTTCTGTATGTCTACTGTGGTAGCGTCGTTCCTGTGGTCGAAATTACAAAATCTGTAAATGCTACTTCTAATAGTGCGACAGAGCTCAAACTAGTCGAGGACGTCATAAAAACAGGAAATTTCGCTGGTTATGCTGTCAATCCTAGCAGTTTTAGTTCCACACCATCAACTGCCCCAATACCAACAATATACATTACAATGAAAACGGACTTGTCCATCAAACAATTCTGCGCAAGTAAAACCGATTTCAAAACCAGTTTCACCACATTCCTCGTCGCTACCAGCGGTCTTGAAATGATCAAGGCTGCACAGATTGTTGTATTTGATAATGGATGTATGCAGACGAGCACAAACTACAACAAGGCACAACCAATGTTCTATGTTTCTGCCTCTGCAACTGATGCTTCATCCCCGGATACCGAACTGACAATTCGTGCATTCAAGCTTCTGCGACAATTTTTGCTTGATGGNCCGCTGACCCCAGTCACCACTGCAAAGGCAAAGAAATTCAAGTTCAGCTTTAAAATAACGAACATGGTTTGCACAGCCAGTATCAGAGAGAATGATGCCAGCAATAAGGAATACCAACAGTTAACACAGAGCATCACAACAGCTATAAACAACGCATACATCACAGATCAATTTTACAGAGGTGCAAAGGTTCTGTATGTCTACTGTGGTAGCGTCGTTCCTGTGGTCGAAATTACAAAATCTGTAAATGCTACTTCTAATAGTGCGACAGAGCTCAAACTAGTCGAGGACGTCATAAAAACAGGAAATTTCGCTGGTTATGCTGTCAATCCTAGCAGTTTTAGTTCCACACCATCAACTGCCCCAATACCAACAATATACATTACAATGAAAACGGACTTGTCCATCAAACAATTCTGCGCAAGTAAAACCGATTTCAAAACCAGTTTCACCACATTCCTCGTCGCTACCAGCGGTCTTGAAATGATCAAGGCTGCACAGATTGTTGTATTTGATAATGGATGTATGCAGACGAGCACAAACTACAACAAAGCACAACCAATGTTCTATGTTTCTGCCTCTGCAACTGATGCTTCATCCCCGGATACCGAACTGACAATTCGTGCATTCAAGCTTCTGCGACAATTTTTGCTTGATGGAACAACTTGGAGGTTGAGCGCATCTTTTGATAAGAAGGTAATGCTCAACGCTTTTCTTTTCCTTGCTTTAAGTTTAATGAGATACTCCTGTTAAATAAAGATCATTCAGAAATATACTACGACTTCTGAAACGTTTCGATTTTCATCTTTTTCAGTAACTGTTCTTACAGTGACTTGGGGACCTACCTAAAAACCTAGATTACAATAGGGTAACACTAACAAAAGAACAGTTACTGAAGAAATTTCTTAAGTTGTTTCTTTTGTTACCCTATTGTAATCTAGGTTTTTAGGTAGGTCCCCAAGTCATTGTACGAACAGTTGCTGAAGAAGATGAAAATCGAAACGTTTAAGAAGTCGTAGTATATTTCTGAATTATCTTTAACAATTTCATATGCTTAGGTGAATTGGCTCTTGAATTACCTGTTAGATAAAAGTACGAATAGCCAAAAAAGACGTCCATGAAATGTAAAAGTCTGCAAGTTGAAGTCATTCAAGACAATGTCTTGTAACTGAAGAACGACTTGTCAGGGGCATTTTCAACCTGGTTCCGAGGGCCAGTTTCCTACGTCAGTACTGTCCCAAATAGGTTGGTGGTAGATTCCTTTTGGGGCATGGGGACGAGGTTGGGGCATTTTGTTTGTCTTTTCTTCTGATATCATGAGCTAATGATAAGAAAATTTTTTATGTTGAGATATAGAATCTATTGCGAGTTGTCAAAAGGAGAAAGACGCCAATTTAGATACGTTACAGAACTGCAAGACACTAAGGCCTAGATTAAACATCGTATTTTTGCCATGTCGAATTTGATAGATGCTAAACATTTCCACGTGTCAATTAAATTCGACATGAAAACGATGTTTTAAATCTCCAGCCGTTTTGAATTGTTAAAACGGCAGGAGTTCACCAGCTCTGTCGTATCAAATAGCAGAAAAACGACTTGATTTAAACATCGTATTTCTGCCACGTTTAGTCAATCGTTTTTTGACAATAGTCTGCTGTTTCTACATGTGATCAGCCACTCATAAAATGCATGATTTTGAAAAAATGCCAATTTTAAACATGTTACTTTGAATTCGACACGGCAAAAGCCGAGGTTTTTGTCAGATATATGAGCATCATAGAGTTTGCCGTTTTTAATACAGTTTGATTCGACATGGAAAATACGATGTTTAAACTAGGCCTCAGAAATGTTTTCCTCTCATCTTGGAATTACTTCTTTTGTTGAGAGAAAATTTTTGAGTTGTGCAATACTCATCATCAATTTTATCGAATAGTTTGATTGCATTAAGAAGTGCAACTTATTTAATAACGGTGTTGTGGCCAAATCATTTGCTGGAATTAATCTGTTAAAAACAATGTGGGAGGAAGTACGGTACTCTCGATTACTGAATAGACGGGGGGGGTGAGAATAATCGGGGTGGGGGGGGGGGTTGGAAATGGTTCAA
Organism: Aurelia aurita complex sp. Pacific; assembly: GCA_004194395.1. Lineage (NCBI taxonomy): Eukaryota > Metazoa > Cnidaria > Scyphozoa > Semaeostomeae > Ulmaridae > Aurelia > Aurelia aurita complex sp. Pacific. The sequence goes on along the minus strand of REGL01000101.1, from coordinate 383,452 downwards.
TATAATAATAATGTGGGGCTGGAACAATGGGGGGGGGTTGGAAAAATTGAGAATAGTCGTTTTTCATTTTTTATATTATTTTTTATATTAGTCATGTTACTAATACATTGTACTGACAAACAAAGGAGAATAGAGTTAATAAATACAGTAAGTGCATTTGCTTAGCAGGAATTATAAAAAAATTATGTTCACTATCATTTCTATTTTTCAAGAATTAATAAAATTGGAATGAAAGTGGGGGGGGGAGGGGTTGGAGGATTCTTAAGAAATTAATTAGTGGGGGGGGGGACGATTATTCGGTACTGGAGAGTAGGCTTTTCAGATGGCATAAAATGATGTCTTACAATTTGAAGCTAAACTTACCAGAATTGTCACAAAGCCTTTGGCGCAAAACCCCCTTTTCGGAGCTCAAAACTCTGCTCAATTTCCGCTCTTCAAGATCGTCCAATTATTGATGCCTAGTTTTTGATAGGTTTGCTTCGTAATAGCGAGTGAGGAAAATTGATGCCTGGAATTTTGAAACAGAGATAAACTGCAAACTTCTGTCTGTTTGATGACAAGTTTATCTTGTTTTCAGGTTAAATCAGTTGAAATGGGTGGAAGAGACAAACTAGTTGAAACAGAATATTCTGAGATGACCATCGTCCTGATTGGCATGGGAACAACGCTTGGATTACTACTCCTTATTATCATCATTGTCTTGGTAAATTTTTACTTTTTTCTAACCATGGAAATTATACCGTGAACCAGAAAAAAGTTCCCACTTTTGAGAGTTCATAGCATCAAAAGTACTGTATGGATTGGAATGAATCAATATTTGCTTGACAGCCAAGAGAATTGAAGCATTTTTATGACATTTCTCACCTTCTTACGAGCACCGGAAAAATTGGTAAATTCAAGTTTACAAAACTTTTGTTGTTGCAAAATGACTGAAAAAGGCCTAAAATACTTTATCAAATCATAAGGGACCCCTCGCTCAGAACAACAGAGAAAATGCCATTTTTCATGGAGTGAGAGATATCGTCTGCACATTTATTGCCATGGGATTGAAAATCTTTAATATCTGTTTGAGAATCTGTCTTATAACTCTCGAGAGAGGCTTGATCAAGTGTTTTAGGCCTCTTTTCAGTCATTTTGCAACCATGAAATTTTTGTAAAGTTGAATTTACCTATATTTGCAGTGCTCGTAAGAAGACGAGAAAAATCACAAAAATACGTTGATCTTTTGGCTTTAAATTAGAATTTGAATCATTCAAATCCATGAAATACTTAAGGTGCTACTAATTTTCGAAAGTGGGAACTTTTTCCTGGCTCACCCGGTATCTATCAAGATAAGAATTGTCGTACATTTTTTGCCACGGTTTTTGCGAACTCACTGGCAAAATCCTGAATGGAAAGTGACTGCTGAAGACCCTTTTCTAACTATTAACCTTCACGAGCCGAATAGAAGGCAACATAAAAAGAATCCAGGCCAGAAATTGCTTTCATGTCATGCAGAAGTTGACTTTGGGGTCGCAAAGGATCATGGTTAGCAGCGTGTCTTTAATTATAGATGATTCAGTTTGGATTCCGCCTTTCTCTGTACTTTTTGAAATTTGGTGTTGTATTTTACAATTATATTGTTGAGCCTTGAAAGTTGCAAAATAACTTTTCCAACAGAATTGAAAATTATTTCAAAGGCCACGACAAGAGGTTTAAAATGACATGAAGAAATTTTGTAAATTGGTTGCTAGGTTTTTGTCAAAGAAATTCATTTTCGTTATGCTCAACTTTGAATTTTTGTCCTGCCTAGTTATGAAAAATTAATTGTTTCAGGTTGCTACCAGGAGAAATCGCAAGCATGATGCAGATCAATTTGAAGCAGTAACAATTGAAAACGATGCCTATCGGCAGGAAAGTCAAAGAAGGTCGCAGCCTCACATTAATGGTGGATATGATAATGAGGTTTGTTTTGCTTAGTGCGCGATGAAAGTTATCTGTACGATCTGTACCATTTGTGTAAGCACTGTAATCTCGTTGTAGAATGGCTAACTGGAAGGTTTTGATGCAATGATGTAATGATCTGAATCGATCCTTGTGAAGATAGTGTTCAGTACGAGTCAAAGTGCAACTACAGTTTTCGTTGAATTAAGTGGCTTGGAAGGAACTTAGTGCTTTTTGCTGTAAATCTGCCGTGGAAATTTATTGATATCTTGATCAGTTTAAAAATGGCGACATTTATTAAATTTGAGGCTATGACGTCATCAAATTTCGAAATCCGAAATCAGAAGAGATACAGGTTTCTGCTTACCACCACATTGAAGACCTTCATCAACTGTGGTTTTCTTGAAGGTTATATAATTTTTCCTCAAGTGGTTTAGGATTTACGATGATTTAAATTTTTTCAAAATTTTCCATGAATTTTTTCAAAAATAAATAAATGTCCGCCATTTTGAAGAAAATCAAGATATCAAAAGATTTCCACGGCAGATTTACAGCAACGTACCATAGATTCCTTTCAAGCCATTCAATTCAAAGAAAAATGTCATAAAATTTTACACCCACCCTTTTAAAGATTTAAAAGATTTGAGCCCTATGCTTCAAAGTACACAACCCTATTCAGAATCTGGCATGGAACCCTAGACGGATTACCTAGTTCTTTGTATTCTTGCGGAATACCTTATAAGGTAGCTGCGATCCAAATCCCACAGACAAATATAAACAAAATAGACCAGCGTGATAAATATCATGAGTGCTGTAGAGATTGAGCGAACAGCCTTGAATCAATTCAATATGTGTAAGTAGCGACATTTACGAAGAAATATAATCAGTCTAATGACCCTGCTTGGGCCCATTCTGAGCTTTCACCTCACGGAAGTGAAATGCAGTAAAAACCCATTCGACACATTGTTAATGGCGAAAACTTTGCCTGGTCTATTGAAGCTGGAATCACTTTTCAATTGATGGAGTCTTGTGAGCTGATTGGCACCGCAATTTCTCGTATGCGAGGGCCTAAGTAGGATCAACTTTTTCAAAGTATAAGTTTGTAAGTCTCTGTTGACCGAAGCGACATCACCGAGTCAAAGAACAGAGTGAAATAAAATACTCACGTAATCAGTTTTGTTATTAATTCTTTCATTCAAAGTTGGCTGAAAGATTATAGCTATAATTGCTAGTTAAGGCCAACTACTTAAAAAAATATATATACAATGTTACAAGGAAAATAGAGTTTACAATAGAAAACTTAAACCAGGGTAAACTATTTTACATAATCTGCAGTTTCAGGCTTGGCATTCATGGGCTTTAGTAAGTATTTTGAATATCTGAAGGGAGTCTGATTTTTACAGTTATGGTGGCAGTGTCTCCCATACTTTTTCCCCCATAAATCTGACCGCATCTATTCCACGGCAAGTTGTTTTCGCCTTCGGTAGTTGTAGTTTATTAGAACACCTTAGATCGTAAGGCATTTCTTTTTCCTCAAAAATTTGCTTCATGAAGCTGGGATTTAGATTAGATTTGTTTTGTAGATCTCTACCCTGAGCAACTGCAACTCAAATTTTGCCATAGTGCTTGACTGCCCTCGTCATTTTACCGTCCAGTTGCTATGTGATTGGACAGAAAATGATGGAAGTCTGCGATATAAAAGGGTTAGACCCATTGCATGGTTTGGTGTGGAACTGCCAGTCTCCTTCTTTTCTTTTGACTATTTGTGTGTTGCTTTCTTGTTTTGTTTTGTCCCTCGTATTGCTGTATTTTGTCTTTTTCTTATATATTTCTATCTTGAAGTTGTATTTGCAAATTGTAAGTACCGTTCTTGGTGTAGGCCAGATGACCTCGTGTCTTCTTACACCAAGAGCGGTACAGTAGTAATGTATTTGATTTCGTTAGTTTTAATT
>REGL01000101.1:354861-376280 GCA_004194395.1 Aurelia aurita complex sp. Pacific | reverse complement strand
CCCGTACCCTAAATATGTTATGTACCCCCCCCCCTCCCTCGGGTATATCCATAAAGGGGAAAATAGTACGCGGAGTTTTCTAAATATGCTTTATCACCTTGTAGATTATTGTCACATTCGAAGCTGAACCAGAAGAGTTGACGCCATCACAGCTAGCTCAAAGAAAAGACGATGATGATCGCCTCAAAAAGGAATTTCAGGTAAGCCTTGTTTTAAATGTATTTGTAAAATACATTACTGTAATTAGGATGCATTATTTTAAGCCATCAGCACAAGAACTGCTTCGATTATGAACACGTTCTTTTGTTTGTGTAGTAAATTCGCTTCGCGTTTGATCCACGAAGCAAGCTATTCAACGGCATTACGAATTTGATAATATTGCTTCGCAGTACATGATCACTCTTTCGGAAATCGGTGTCAGTTTTACGATTTACGATAGCTTTTCATAACAAGCAGAAATAGTTGCCTGTTGCCTTTGTGGTTTGCCTCTGTTGACTCGTTTGATGTCTTATGCCAGGAAGCAAATCGGTTTTTTTCGATCTTTGTGTGTTGGTTTCAAACGATGAAGGGAAATTACTGTTGCATGCCGAACCACGATACTGAAAGAATGATTCAGTAAAGTGATGTTTTGCATCCATAGTCATCCTTAATTTCAAATTCAGTGAGATTATACAGCGATTCTTCAAAATGGCCTATGTTCGCCTTATCACAACACAAAACAAGCCGGCCTAATCACACAGAACGCGGCCTCGTGATAACCTAGAGAGGTCTGCTACAAAGTCCTTCGCAGTGGTACTCGGACGTTTTTGGGTGGGATACTTTAGTCTAACAACAACAGAAACAACAATAAAAGAGATGTTTACACAGTACCTCACACAACACTGAAACACTGAATTTGAGACGAACTATCGCTACCAAAAACAAGGGATGGACAGACATTTTTCTCTGTGATAAAGTTTGCATTTCTTATTAGACCACCAAAAGATATAAAAAGTGAATTTTGTACTTGCAGAGTTTTGACTGTCATGCTTAGTTAAGGGTGCTGTTCTTGTGTGCGGGACAGCATAGGTTCCAAATCTTTCAATCGGCGTAAAACGATGGGTGTAAAATTCTATGACCTAGTTCTTCAAGCTGAATTGCTTCAAATAAACTTTAGCTACTTACCTAAAACTCTACCATTAGATTTTTAAGAAAGTTTGAATATTTTTGAAATTACAGCGTATTTTATATTCTAACTTATTTGAGGATGTGACGTCATAAAATTTCTAAATCATAAACCAGAAGAGTGATAGACTTTTGCTTGATACCATATTGTAGACAATCATAAACTATGGTTTTCTTCAAAATTATTTCATGTTGCATCCAACAGTTTAGAAATTACGATGGTTTTAATTTTTTTCGAAAATTTTTCTTGAATTCTTGCAAAAGAAGAAAAACACTCTAAATCTGAGAAGATCGAAGATTTCTGAAAAGTCCAACGGTAGAATTATAGCGAATCAGCTGAAGTTCCTTTGAAGCCATTCAGGTCAAAGAAATAGGTCATTGAATTTTACACCAACCTTTTTAAAGATTTGGAGCCTATGCTATGCGGGACTCAAAACCAGAGTGTAAGGCAGCTGCGATCCAAATCCCACAGACAAATATCAACAAACTAGGCCAGCGTGAAACAGCAACAAACAAAGTAGCACGAATATATGTACTGTACAGATTATTTACAGCAAATCAAGTAATGTAACGACGTAATAACGGCATGGAATTTCAGTAAATCTCTCGAATAACGTAACTTCTACTCGTGGAATACTTGACCACCATTGCCAATGATAAACGCAACTCTCACAACTGTAATTCCGAAAAGCTCTACTGCTTGAACTCTCCCTGAAAATCTCCACTCCATTCCATATCTTCCTGCCTATCTTCCTACCACACAACTATGTACGTCAGTAAGCCATTAAAAAGTTAGCCAATGAAAATGAATCAAATAATGTGACAACGCAAACAGCCACAAACAAACAAAAAACCAAAACAATAGACAATAACAACAAAGCAAAACAACACCACACTATCAAGGGGCTATGTATGTCTACTTCACTTTTGTCTTGACTCTGATGAAAACGTAGGTTCAACAAGGCGCAGTGTGCCTGAAAGCTGTCTGTTTCTTTCCGTCCGCCTCCTCCACATTTCGTCAAATGGTGATTTTTCAGACATTCGTGGATAGCTCCAGGGAGATAAATTTTACAGGAGCAGTCAGTAGCTCGTTTTCAACATATGAGAAGGATAAATCAAATGGTCCAAAAAGATTTTAAATTGTCATATTAAGGGGGCTTGGTCCCGATATTCTAATTTAGAATCTGAACCAAAAACCCCTTTTATACTCCTTGGTTGCAAGAAATCAGCAATGGTGACTGATGGCTCTTTTCAACAAATTCTGTTGGAACGATAAATAAAGTTGTATGTTTTCTCCACACTTAGGGGACTGGGGCCCATATTCCAGTTTTGGGAATTCTGACCAAAAATCTCCTTTTTGTTACATTTCATTATAAGCAAAAGCTATGCAGAAAGTTCTTATGCACATGATATTATCACAGTATTACTTAGCGGATGCTCCTTCATTAAAATATTTGTAGTATTCTGAAAAAATGGGCCTTGTCTCAATATCCTTTCTTGGGACACCCAAAATTCCCCAAAAAGCCCCCCCCCCCGTTTATTTGAATTTTTCGAGGTGAAACGAAAGGAAATCTTTAAAAATATACTGATCATAAGCTACTCTTTCAGAAAATGCATTGGTGTTAGCATAGGTTCCAAATCTTTAACTCGGCGTAAAAAGGTGGGTGTAAAATTCAATGATCTATTTTTTCTGATTGAATGGCTTGAAAGAAACTTTAGATACTTATCTATAATTCTACCGTTGGACTTTCCAGAAATTTTGAATATTTTTCAAAATTATAGCGTATTTTACATTTCAGCTCATTTTAGGATGTGACGTCATCAAATTTCTAAGTCATAAACCAGATGAGTGACAGACTTTTGCTTGATACCACATTGTAGGCATCCATAAATTATAGTTCTCTTCGAAATTACTTCATGTTGCGGCAAACGGTTTAGAAATTACGATGGTTTTAAGTTTTTTTGAAAATTTTCCTTGAATTCTTGAAAAGGAAGAAAAACACTCTAATTCTGAAACTATTAAAGATTTCAGAAAAGTCCAACGGTAGAATTATAGAGAAATAGCTAAAGTTTCTTTGAAGTCATTCAGTTCAAAGAAATATGTCATTTAATTTTACACCGGCCTTTTTAAAGATTTGGAACCTATGCTATTGGTGTTTATGTTTCTCCTCGTACTTTTGGAGATATTCTCCATTAAAGTCAAATTTTGCCCTCTGAAGAAGATGACAAATCTGACAGTGTCTGAAGAAATGTCCTGCTGTGGTAAAAGCCGACTTGATAAAACAGTGACTATTTAAGTTCTGGTTATGCTGATCAAACATTCTGCTACCAATTTTTCTGGCCGAAAAACATTTATCCACATTCTTTACCGCTAGGAGGCTGGGTGTAATATTTTCAAAGATTTTGTCCAATGTTCACAGATTAAAAAATTTATAACACTGTGATAACGGAAGAAATAAAAACGTTAAAAAGCGTGCGAAAGCTTAATCATTCAGCTTTCTAAAACTGCATAACAACTAGTGATTTAGAGAACTTCCAATTGTCTGCCTATAGCCCATTGTGTCCTTCTTCAGAGTATTCAAGATACATACAAAGCTCAAAGCTTCAAAATACATGCATTTGCACGAATTTTTAAGGTTACTTTGTTCTTGTAGAGCTTAGAATATGACATGCCAAAGGGTGGTGAATACCCTCCTGAAGTGACGGAAAAGAATCGATTGCTCAATGTTCTTCCAAGTGAGTTTTTGTTTATTTATAATATTTACAGGGGGTCATGTCACGGGGTTTGTGGGAGTGCTTAGGGTGGATGGACCTGTGCTACGAGGAAAGCAACTTTTGCCGGTTATTAACAAAAACAATCTCCATGTGAAAAGCCATTTCTGTACATTGGGACAGTCATATATATTTTTTGATGCTATATTTTGATACTTACATTTTCTTAACCATAATTTTGATACTAAACTAAAATTTTCGACGAAGAAGAAAAATGGAAAAGATTTTCTCACTTGAAAATTTTTACTGAATGGGACAGTAATATATTTTAAATACATTAACAGATATTTTTATACATTTTTTCAAACATTGGCACGTTCTGACCAATTCAGTATCACTGGGACACTGAGTGGATTGCGTCAAGTTCATGGTACGAATAATCGCGCTTTGCAAGATTTGCAACAACTTCGACAACTGATCAAAAGCGAAAGTCTAACAATTGCAACTACATCTGCAACAACTTATCGAAGACTAACAAGGAAAGACTAATCTTTAATAACTGGTAAGTGTAACCAAATTTTACCAATAAGCTACTTTATTCCTTGAGTCCGTCTTACCATTCCCTTAGATCCGCCCTTCCAGCATTCCGTCAAGAGAGCGAGCTCACCTCTTTCCGAAATGTTGGAATGGCGGAATGGCGGATCCAGGAATTACCGAAAACGGACTAAATTAAACGGTAAGACGGACTAAAGTGATAGACTTAGGCAAGTCTACCTTATTCTTAACGCAACTTATTTCTAACACAGTAATTTATTCAAGCACTTCTTTTATTTGCACATTAGAGCTCATTTCAACTATTACTCGTGCAGCCATACAGTCGGCGCTTGAGATTTTGTGATGCTTTCATCAGTAACTCAGACAGTGAGGTACCAATGTTACACCTTAGTGAGGTGTTTGTACCGATGATATTGGTGTTTCCAAGAGATCACCCATCCAGGTAATGTTCTGGCCTAACCATGCTTAATATCCATGATCAAATAGGAACCGGTGCATCCACGGTGGCAGTCGTAGGGCGTTTAATACATCTCCGGTCGATTTGATATGAGCTCTTCGTTGGCTTAAAGGCACACTGTCGTGCCTGTAATTGGCTGTTTGTGATGTTGAAATCCCTAACAAAAGACATGGCTTCTGGATCATTATAAAGCCTTTATGCTCTTAGATCATACTTTGTTTCGAGAATAAAGGGAGTCTAATCGCTATCCTCTTCGTGAATTTCAGTGCACAGCGAAATTACTGAAGCCTGCCTCATTCTATTCTTTAATATTGTCTTATTCATCCAATCAGTGCCACGACAGTGTGCCTTTAAATCAGCTTTATGTATTCTTTGGAAGTCCGAGCTATTCAAATTCAACAGTAGTGTCTTCATGGGTTTATTTAGAAAGGACTCCCGGGTTATATAAGAGAGCTGCCTTGTTTTGAAGGATCGTGTCATCGCATGCAGTTGTTTTTTCTGTAGCGAAGGACGCTCTTTTAACAGCTAAAAGACAGAGTGATTCTTTCATTTTCTTAATGCAGAATCAAGTGCGTGTACTTCAATCTGCAAACCGTCAGCCTTGCAAGCCAATCCAGAAAACTTTACGTTGGCTGTGCTGTAAAATGTGTCAGATGCACTTTAGGTATACTCCTCTCATATTTCATCAAGGGAAATCTAGCTGTTCGAGCAGATTGACACATCAAGGTATTGATGTTACTCTTAATCGTCTTAATGTTTTCAATAAGTCCTTTATAGTCTGATTTTCTCATCTCTTGCAGAAAGATACCAAACATTTAGGAGACCAAACATGGAAGAGGAGCGAGCTGCCCGTCTCAGTCGAGAGAAATCATGGCATATAAACTCTATATGAAGTCAGAGGCTTTCCTAGATTGAAACTAAAATTAGAAATATTATGAATACCAATAGATCTAATGCTGATTTGATTGAATCCTGGAAAGCCTGTGTTAAAATTGTCATTATGTCATTATCGTTTTGCCATTGGCAATCTTCATATCCTTAGATTATTGTTCTTAAATTTCGAACGAGTTTCCTAGGTAAATGTGCAAATTTTACTCAAGTAATGGCACTTGTGAATTCTTCTTTCGCCTGAAGACTGAACTGAATTTGTAGTGTTTTAAATTTTAAGTAGATATTAACTTTTTTATATTTAATTTAATTTATTCTTATGTTAAAATTGGAAGGATTGAATCGTCTACATTGTTCTTCATTTCTTTAATAGTATCGAGGAATATTTGTCTCCAAACGAAAATAAATTGACTGTTAGAATGATTATTATAATCTAGTAACCTGCACCCAAACCTGCATTGAGTGATCAAGATTGGATTAGAAGCCGTACACACAAAGTCTCTTTCAAAATCATGAAAGATGACATAAGGGGGACGATAAGATTTGAAATTTTAGAAAATCATGCAGAGTTATTTGGAATTCTGGGAGGGACTCCATTTTCTAAGCAGAAAGACTCGCAAACCTCTAAATATTCTTTTCGACATGAAAACATCCTCGTAAAACCACGACCAACATCTTCGAGTACAATTTAGCCTTCGGCAATCAAATGAAACAAAGTTTTTGAAAATCGGTTCATTGGTTATGGACATGTAAGCAATTAAACAATAATACATCATTTTGGGACATCCGGTAGAATGAATGGAGGGGCAAATGAATATTATGTGAATTGAGAAATGAAAGAATGATCGAGTGACTGTTTAAAGGTCTTTTTCAATCAGCATGCTTTGCAGGTGCCATGCCCGACACCTGCACTCCTATTACCTGGTGTATATCAAGCTTATCCATCGAATCTACTTCATACCATCTCTGACGGAACCTTTCAAATTAACCCCTTTTCCCTGACTCTACGGGAAAATATCACCCATTTTTCATACAATCACTGACATCCCTGAAATGGTGATTTTGTGATACATTCCAAATTTTAACACTAAGGCTAAGCACCCTGACATTAGTCGGTAGATAAGATGAGGGAATATTAATAAATGATCATGAACTGAATAGGAACTAATATCATTACAGTTTCAATACATTACATTACAATACATAGATCTTGCCTGATACTGAGTGATCTAAATTCAATCTATGCTTATTGAAAGTGCTTAAATCATTCTGGTACACTGTTACAGTTATGCTTAAAATTTACCTTCTAAGTGATAGAATGATTAGTGATAAATATGATAGCCTATTCCTGGGAATCTCTGATTAATTTTTCAAAATATGACCCCTATTTTAGAATTCTATGTCCTAGATAGGATTTGAATTTATACCCCTTTCTCAAAGAAATAGTGGACGAGCATGAGCGGGGTGCCATGTCTTAGTTTGCCTTTGTTGTCACCATTTTCATGCTTTAAAAGAGGGAAAAGGAAAAGAATCGTTGCAGACCACTAGCTGAGGATGTAAGAGAACCCCCTCTGTGGGGCCCTCTATGATCTTAATTTGTTCTCCTATTGCATTATCATTTTCTTTTTAGGGCCAGAGACAAGAGTTATACTTTCAAGTATACCAGATCAGCCTCATTCTGATTACATAAATGCTAACCTTATCAAGGTAAGAACATGCAAAGAAAAGACAACATGGGGCTCAAATCTTTGAAAAGGTCGGCGTAAAATTCTATTGTAGTTTTCTTTGAAATAAATGGCTTGGAAGGAACTTAAGGTTTTTTGCTGTAAATCTGCCATGGCAATTTATTGATGTCTTGATTAGTTTCAATATGGCGGGATTTATTAAATTTGAGGCTATGACGTCATCAAATTTCTAAATCCTAAACCATAAAGGCTACAGATTTCTGCTTGCCACCATATCGTAGACCTTCATCAACTATGGTTTTCTTGAAGGTTATACAATGTTTCCTCTATTAGTTTAGGATTTACTATGATTTAAATTTTTTTCAAAATTTTCCATGAATTTTTCAAAAATAATTAAATTGATGCCTTTTTGAAAAAAATCAATAAAGTCTATCAGAAAATTTCCACGGCAGATTCACAGCAAAGTACCATATGTTCCTTTCAAGCCATCCAATTCAAAGAAAACTGCAACAGAATTTTACACCGACCTTTTTAAAGATTTGAAAGATTTGAGCCCTTTGCTAGAAAAGACCATATTTTTGCTACAAAGCAACACTCCAAAGGTCAGACTGGAGAACTGTTGAGTTTGTAGCTATGCAGGGTGTTTCAGAAAAAACGCAACCCAACTATGATTGAAAATCTTGAAAAAATGATAAGAGCTGAGTAGATTTAATGCATCCCATCTGAAAGTACAATCTTTCGTCTATCTAATGATATGCAGTTTGGATACATTATTGGAATTGTTTATCATTTACGCTTTTTTCTTTTTATAAGAACAATGTTTATAAGAATATTAAGGCTCAGAATCATCCAATTTTTAAGAATATTATAAGAATATTGCCAGCCTCAGCTCGCATATTTGTGTCTCATTTCTCAGCAGTTGCTTGTTTTGCGATGTACATAACAGAGAATCGCATGACTGACATATCTCGTTTTTTCAAAAGCTTGGTTTCTATTCGAGGGCGGCTATTTCCTTTGGAAGCTTTGAAAAAAATAAGAATACCCTGAGAATAGATTCAGGCTCGAAACGAAAATTTCTTAAGAATATTGAGGCTGGACAAAATTTAAAGTATTCTTATAAAAAAGAATGTTATTGATATTTTAGTAGGTATGGCCGATTTCAAATGCACCATGCTGTAAGAGCAAATTCAGTAGCCGCTACTGTTCATTTAGACTGATGATATGGTCGTAGTTATCGCTATTGAAATACTGCCGGACGCTCCTAACTACGACTTAGACTGATTGCAAGTTCGTAGTTATTGCTATTGATAGGCTGATGGACGCTATAACTACGACTCATGGACTTTCACATTGAAAATTGGGACGAAATTGTTTCCCTCGATTTCATGTCCGATATGGAAACCATAGCAACGCTGTATGAAAAGGCGAGTAATGGCGGTGGGCCTAAATTGTCAGCTCAATCGTCAGATAATAAAACGCCTCAAAATTCAAGTTTTGAGTGACGTTAGCAATGAACAAAAGCCACAAGTATTCGCATGAATGTTTCTTTAATCTAAGAATTAACAAACCTTTCAGTTTTAACAAGAATTTCCTCATTTTGAAGGCAATCTTCATCTAGCAATAGTGCACGCCAACACGCACGGCTCCTGAAATTTTCCAACTACCGAAAAGAGGCCATTAACCTCGTTTCCAAGGGCACAGAAAAATCTGTGCGCCCATTGTTTATTTTCGTCCCACTTTTTGATGTGAAAGTCCATAAGTCCCAGTTTGAGCAAAAATATATATTGTTGTTGTTGTTGTTGTTGTCATTGCTGTTGTTGTTGCGATAACTGGGACTATTTCGTGAGTCTAACTACGACTCATAATCAAACGCTATTATTTTAAAATGACTATGCCTGCCTCGTTTCGATAAGGGCCTAGGCAGAAAAAACCACAATCATTTGTAGTTTGCAAATGAAACACATTGATTTGAAAACTTCACAGTAAATCAGTTAATGCTTAGTGAAAGCAGCAAAATAGTACCTACGTACAAGATTTGATATTGTCGCCAACTGTTTTCATGGTATTCTCGTTCGTAAGACTTTGTTCTGTCCGGCCAAGCTCCTTGAAACTCTACTTTGAGCTTTGAGTTTCCGTTGGTCAACATCGATCAATCGAATTAGCAGAAATTCTAATGGCGTTGTATTTGTTGCATACTTTGCATACTTTGTACATGACTGTGTATAGCAGCCTCGTTCACAAGGGTGTTCAAAAGTGAAAATAGTCAGTCCAAAAATATTGCCGTAATAATATGAGTCCCAGTATGAGCGGTCTCGGTCTGGTGTAATAGCCTCGTTTTGAATAGCGATTACTGGGACTCATTGTAATCAGTCTACTGTTCATTATTTATAAGCTTGAATTTTATGAAAAGGAAATGAAATGAAATTATATCATATTCTTTATGGAGCATGAGACCAACAGAAAATAGCGTATTCCCTGGCCAAAGGTTCTTGACCAAGGAGTGGTGTGTCTCTAGACTTATGACCTTCAGTTCCTTGTTTCCCTGCGTTCTTTGATTTGTTGATTAGACTTATGACTTTCCGTCCCTTGTTTCCTTGCGTTCTTTGATTTGCTGATATCACTTTAAGTCTAAATGTTGATGTCATTTCGCTCAATAGGGACTCATAATATTACAATGAAATAACGGGCACACTTTAGGCCGGAGTGACATCAACAAATCGAAAGCTCAGGGAAACAGGGACTCAAGTTAAGAAGTCTAGTGTGTCTCCTTGTAAGATTGGTTTCATTTTATTCAATTTTAGGACAAACATGGCAAGAAGCAATTCATCTTGACACAAGGTCCACTTCAAAACACTGTCGACGATTTTTGGAGGATGATATCGGAACAGAATGTTCATGTTGTCGTCATGGTTACACCACTGGTCCAATTTGGCACAGTAAGTATACTTACTACAATCGTCGAAATTGCCTGCTCTCATGTTTTACCACACACGTATTTCTTTTATAAGAAGCTGCCCTTAAGAAACTCAACTCTCAGATCGCCAAAAGATTAAGAAACTCAAGTGCCGGGAAAATATGAGTAAGGAAACTATTTAATTTGATGAAGGTAAATCCTTAATATATTTTTAATTCTTTTTCACTTGTTTCTTGTATCGTATTACTCGTAAGGTACTTGAGTAATGTCTACTCATTGGAAAGGCTTAAAAACCATGATTTGAACTGTTGACGAGAGCAGGTAGTAAAAATGAAGATCGTTATGGAACTTCTTAGAAAGGAAATCTTTAACATATTTTTATTTTATTTTCACTTATTTCCTGTATCATATTGCTCGTAAGTTACTTGAGTAAATGTCTAAACATAGGAACACTTAAAAAACTTTGTTTTGAAATGTTCACGAGGAATAAGGTAGTGAACATGAAGATTGTCATGGAAGCTCTAAGAAACTCGTAAGAAACTCTGAGTACTCAAAATCTGATAATTTTAAGAAACTTCAGTACTGGCCCAAATTATTAGTTTCATATAAAAAATGCGTGTATTCGAAGGGAGGGGCTTATTCGAAGATGGGGTCCTTTTTGCAGATTTACGGTGATGCTATTTCATTCCTTTGTAGGAGAAGTGTTTCCAGTACTGGCCGGCAGACAGTATTGCCAGGAATTATGGAGAAATCGAGGTGCAGTTGAATAAGAAAGAATTGAAGCCTGATTTCACAGTGACATCGATGACTATGAAATCCAAGGTAACGGTTGTTTGTACATTTCTTTGTGCTGCTTTCAAAATCTCCAGAAACTGATTATCGAAATTTACAGAACAATGAACAACTTGAACCCCTCATATATTTGGGAATTTCATGAAGAAAAGGTTGTGAAATATGACCTACGAACAAAAATTTTATGTCGATGGCCAAAAACAAGAACAACAAAATTTGGAATAGAGTCATTATCCTTTAGAGGAAGCCTCCTTAGGAACACCCTTAGTGACCAGATAAAGGCACTTCCAAAAGTTGCAGCTTTCAAAAGAGCGATCAAGCACTGGCTTGGCGATAAGTGTAATTGCCGGATTTGTAAATAGCCAGAATTGTAAATTTGTATATTTTCTATTATAGTTGTTTTTTGTAAATAGTTGGTATAAATTAATGATTATATTACTATTGTAAATAGACCAACTTTAAATAAGATTATTATCATTATCATATCTGCCAAGAACTCTGAAAGCATCGTATCACTAAAAGTACCGGATGGATTCATCTTTCGTTATAAGCACGTAACTTCTCTTAAAAACTACCTTTCGCTTGCACAAGGCGAGAATTTGCCTTACTAATTTTGAGGAGACTTTTGCGGCCTTGTTTATTTTGAATTATTGGTTGAGAGAATTTCCTTTGTCTGCAGCCGCTAATCGCTTTGAATTGAGGTGTCAATCAAAAGCAACAGATGCTATTGTATTACAAAATCTGCCCTTGTGTGTCGCACCAAGTATGAAATCGCAAAATGTATCATTTTGGCTGCGAATCATGTTTGTTTTTGGAGCCATGTTTTGTCATATTTTGTCTTGTTAGAATGAAATAAAAATAACCTCTGAAATCCTTTGGTCCCTCACTAAATCATACGAAAAATGCTTTTAATATTAATGACATAATCTATTTTTATTGATTTTCCAAAAAACCTCTGAAATTCATTGTGTCCCTGGTTAAATCATACGGAAAATGGTTTAAAATCAATGACATGATCTATTTTTATTGATTTCCAAAAATAAGCTGTTTCAATTAATTTATTTTATGATTATAGCAAGGGGAGAGAGAAGTTGTTTTGTACAGATACATGACATGGCCTGAAGATAACATCCCAGAGAAGAATCGATCATTTGTGGCCTTTTTATTGGAAACAAAGAAGTCAAATGAAGTAAAAGGAAATGGAACGATGCTTGTCCATTGCAGGTCAGTGGGAACGTTTTTGTACAAGGCCTTTAGATGCAGTGTTTTATGTTTAACTAGTTTGCAAGACAATCACAACATCAAGGAGTGGACTGGGATGCGGTATGAGAGGGCAACAAGAACTGCAATGGACCGAGACAAATGGAGAGCTACTGTGTCATCCAACGTCGAAAGATTTGGAACATAAAGAAGAAGAAGAAGACAATCACCGTCCGCAGAAGGGCCATGAATTTACGAAACAATAGCACTATACATTCGAGAGGCGCCAGTGATACCTTCAGAGGCTAAATTTAAAGTTTGTTATCACGACCAACATGTCATTCCACACTAATTATTGACCAATATTCTCCAAATAGTGTTTTGGGGTAAAGAACTCTTTTCTTATTAAAATGCTGTTTTTCATGTCAAGAAGCGTATCTGTAACTATCTTAGAAACTACATCGTGATATTTGCAACCTGAAGAAGAGATCATAAGCTCGAAAGGCCTTATTGTGCTGATTTAAAAGTTGTGTTGCTTTGCCTCTACTTCTTTCAGATTTTTATTATCTTTACCTAATCTTTACTTACCAAATGCCTCAATATAATGTGAGGCTAAATCTTAAAAGCGTGCATTGCTTCCCTCGTGGAATGTTTTTACCTATACCGGGGCGCAAAAATAAACTATGCACGTTTGGCAGCCCAAAATAAATCGTACACTGGACCGATTTTGAAGATTTATGACTTAATCTTTAGCAGAAAGCCTGAATTAGATTCTAGGACCTTTTGCAAATTTTTCCGTTTTCAGTTTTAGAGCCAGAAGCGAGTTTCCTAAAATTTTCGTTTTCGAAAACATTGAAAACAATAAGAAAACGTCAATCAAATTGTAAAAGATTCAACAAGAATGAACAAAGAGAAAACGTTTTCAGGAGTATTTGGTTGTTTCGTACGAACTTTGGGAGTTTAGTATAGCAGATTACAATTGGTAGATTTATAAATCGCAAATCACCACGAACAAGTTCTCTCTTTGTCCATTCATGTCGATTATTTAGAAAACTTGATCGATGTTTTTGATCGTTTTCAGTATTTTCAAAAACTAAAATTTTAACAAATTCGCTTCTAGCTCTATAAACTGAAAATGAAAAAAATTGCAAAAAATCCCAGTATCTAATTCAGGCCTTCTGCTAACGAATAAGTCATAATTCCTCAAAATTAGTCCAGTCTACGATTTATTGTGGCCTGCCAAACATGCATAATTTATTTTGGCGCACCCGGTATTTGCGTCAAAATAGGCACTGTGTAGAATTATGTCTGTGCTTGAATTGGCAGCCTTTCCATCTAGTTGGATATTGTTTCAGAAAACATTGGAGGGCAACAGCAAGGAAAAGTCCTTGCGAATCCCAGCTATGTTCCAGACTGATTACAAGTTTGTAGCTATTACTAAGAAATATGTTGTTGTTGTTGTTTCGTTGCTGTTGTTGTTGTTGCGATAACTGGGACTATTTCGTGAGTCTAGCTATGTTTTTGTCAAGATTCTTTCAATGATAATGTTTGTGTCATCGAAAACCCAGTCTTCCTGACTTCAACCGAATTAAATTGAATTTATCTGTTTTTATTTCAGTGATGGCGTCAGCATGTCCGCTGTTTCTGTTGCCATAGCAACTGGTATTCAGAGTCTGCAAGAAAATAAATCTGTTGATGTGTACAGCATCGTAAAAGGACTGAGAAAGGAAAGAGCTGGCGCTGTTCAAGTTTTTGGGCAATACAAGTTCATTTACCAGGTAATTATTATGCTATCATTAAAAGTTTATTAAGAAGTCGATGCCGCTCGGGAAGGTACTTGGCTAGGGAGAAGTGACGGGGTTGTGTGGACAACCTTTTTACACCCTACCCCCATGAAAGCTTTGCCAAAAATAAAAATGAAATAAAACAGTAAAGATATAAACATAAAAATTAAGAAATTAAAATAGATATAAAATATGCCCTGTTTCATAAAAATATACCCTATCCCATATTTGTTCAATTTCGTTTATAATGCCTTGTCCCATGATTTTTGTTGGAAGAAGATATCCTGTTGAGCGGCACATCGATTTCAGGTCAAGTATGGGAGTACTCCTCTCCACCCGAAAATCGAGGCTGGGAAATGCTGGGAACCAGTTTTGACTTACAAACTGGACGTGGTGTGGTGAAGTTCATTCTGCATGAAAAACTAGCTGAATACATTAAATCCCTGCATATAAGAACCTATAAAATAAGAAACTGGAGGCTGTTTTTCTTAGCTTATGCACCTTGCGATAAATACCCGCAATAAACGATGCAGTTTTCAAAATGTGCCGGTCTAAGTTCTGTTTTCAATACGTACTGATACACCTAACCTCTGAATTGGAGGTGACAGTATATTTGAACTTTCAACATTAGTATTTCAGCACTAAAAGTTTGCAATAAACAAATAGCACTCTACTTATTATTGCAATAAGCAAAATTTGTTATTTCATGGCTTAAATCGTATTTGAGGTTATTAATTGTAAGATCTTGTAGATCAATGGTATCAATGAAATTGCACATCTTGTACAGTAAAAACCCTCGTGTAAGAACCTACAATTCTGCAAGTCAGCCTGGGTTCTTAATCAATGAATATAATGGACAGGTAGTTATAAAATGGTAGCCTAATTGGACAATTTCAGCCTGTAGGTCCTTAATCCACTACAAATAGCTCTCTTGAAAACCAAAGAGAGGAGCTGCAAATTGCTTCATCTGCAATGTGAAAACGATTTACTTCAGCTTCCAATTGATCTGGGAAATATTCTTTCTATTTACGCAGATGGAGGCAACAGGTAGGTAGGTAATCATATTTAACGTGGCTAGCCTGCGAAAGTCTGAGAGAGACTTATTTCCAGCAGGGGCCACGGATGTTTTACCATCAACCCGCCGCAGCTACCAGATTTCCCTCACATGGCTCTGGTCGACCCGGGTTAGAGTTACGGACAGCGACCACACTGTCCAGCGCGGGATTCGAACCTCGGCCGTTCTGACCTTTGGTTTACGAGTCAGTCGCCTTAACCACTCGGCCACGCGCTTCTAACGATGACTTAAAGGCACACTATCCCCTAGATGAATGAAAGAAATCGATAAAGATCTCTATTAAATATTCCACAAATGTACGCTAATTTCCTTTATTCAAGGAAGGCATGATCAGTCATGCGTAATTTTCATGGCCATGAAAATTATGCATGAATGACTTTGCTTTCTTTGGATGAAGCAAATTATTGAGGGGACAGTGTGCCTTTAACAATTTGTAACCGT
Organism: Aurelia aurita complex sp. Pacific; assembly: GCA_004194395.1. Classification (NCBI taxonomy): domain Eukaryota; kingdom Metazoa; phylum Cnidaria; class Scyphozoa; order Semaeostomeae; family Ulmaridae; genus Aurelia; species Aurelia aurita complex sp. Pacific. The sequence continues at coordinate 360,613 of REGL01000101.1, read as the reverse complement.
AACTATCAGGCTTGTTCAGGAAAAGTTCTCCTACCAGTAAAAAAGGGGGCAATTTATTGCCCTCAAGCCTCACGCATAGCGTCTGTGTGATGTAAAAGGAAAGTTTGAAATTGTCCAAGCCGAACTGTTTTATGGATAAAATTTTGAGTATGCTCGAGTATATGTTTATTTACGCCATCAGAAAATTCTTTCTTACCATGTAATAAGTATTGTACCAGAACGTTGTTTGGAAGGGTGTTGAACAAACTCCAGCGAGAAGATCTTGTCGTTGAATGTCGAATCAAGGGCAGAGCAACAAGGAATATGCCGTATCATTGCCTAGCTTTGCCATTCTTTACACTACTTATCATTCTGTTCAACAAATGTAAAACCATTCGTCATTACACTGATAGTGATATTTAAATGGTACTGGAATCATGATCAGTTGATAAACAAAATTGTATGTTATATTATAGGCCTTGTATGAATATGCTGTTCATCTTGCTAGTGGTGACGATACGTTTGCTAACCAAGCAGTAAGTATAACTTCAAATAGCTAGGATTGAACTGATTGTCATATGTTTTTATGGGTTTATTTTCAAGTTTTCTCCAAACGATATTACGTTGAAAAATTTAAACCTATTTGAGTCATCACCACAAGGACTTGTCTTGGCAATCAACTCGCAAGATTCGACAATTTCCACTGCCGTTCAATAACAATTCAATTCAATTATAAAACGTGTTGTTGTTGTTGTTGCGATAACTGGGACTTTATATTGAACTATTGAGTCTACTGCTATTTAAGCTTCAATTTAAAGAATAATCTAAAGAGAAAATTCTCAAATATTTGGCAAAAACTGTTCCCTGACTATGAAGAAGGCGGACATGTAGAAACAGGCACAGGTACTTGGCACACAGATTTCTGGCATACAGTTTCTTAAACACAGGACCGAACCATATTCTTTAATTTTTTCTTCAGGACGTGACCTCAAGCATGTAATCAAGAAAATAGCTACGAAGGGTGCACCCTACACATTGTTTCATTGGACTATGCTCCAATTTATTCACATAATTAAGATAACGCATATTTCTATCGATGTAATTTTGAATCTTTTTGCTGCCGGATAATGTTATATATATTTGATGTGTAAGCTGCCACTGGATAATTTTGCTAATGGTACATTGTGCATGCATATGATGATAAATATTTTTATTGAACATTTCACCGTTATTGGGGGCTCACATGTATTTTACATAATGAAGGCCATCTGCAAGCTGCAACTTTACACCAAAATTTTAGTTAACTGTTCCACACAAAACAGCAAACGATCCCCAAAACCTGATGATTTATTGCTCTGGGGCGTAGCGAGGAACTAAATTCTTGGGGGTGTGCTCCGTCTGAAAATTACCTGAAGTTGTTCTATTGTTTTCTGCAAATTTTTCATTGTCTTAGTTAAGAATTATCATTGTTCTGTATGATTTTGCGCGAGATTTTGCCTGAAAATGTTAAATTTTGGCTAGATTTGAACGCTTTTGAAAATTGTTTAGGGTGTCACACCCCCACACCCCCACACCCCTACACCTGACATTAACTACGCCCCTGACTACTGGTTTATTTGAAGACGCTTGCTCAATATATACCCTACTGGCCAAAATTGTAGTTTGTCATTTTCCATTGCTTTAGGCCATTTTTTGTGGATGCCAAAGATCGATGTTATTTTGCGAAACTATGCGCCATTTATTTGTGGCATCGCGTCACGATGACGTTTATAGGACAATATTAGCAGTCAAGTCACTTGCCATATCTACCCGTACGGAAGTGGCACCAAGGTCTTATCTACACCATTTGATTCCGACATTGTTTTCTCTACAACTTATCCAAAATGCGTTAAAACCCACTCTGAGCCAAGAATTTTAGTATGCATGGTGGCCGGATGATTTTGGCTGGCGGTGTAGCATGGAATTCTCAATATGTAAATTGCATGGGTGCCCCTGTGTATTTAACGTATTTAGCTGGCTGCGCTAACTGGTTTAGCACAAGAGGGGACATTTGTTATTTGTAAGTTTTTACATCCTACATGAAAGCATTTATTGTTTTAAAATCAGTGAGTTTTGATTAGCAACGGTATGAATTGTCCTGTGTCACCTAAGATACTAGCAAAAGGACGTTTGGTGCCCTTTAAACATTTCAACTTTACTGACAACCACCCTGTTAGTATTCTTGTATTTATTTTGTTCGTGATACATTTACGAGTTAAAATTTTGACGTTATATGCAGACGAGTTTTCTCGTTTTCACTTCCTGTTTCCTGTCTTTCCTGTGTTTCTTTTAGTTGGAACCAAAGTAGAAAGCTTACAGTACCAATATGAATGCTTCTTCTGTTCAGTTCAATTCATATACCGGGTGAGTCAGAAAAAAGAATCCCCTCTTTGGAGGCCACTGCTCCATGAATATCAAAGCAATGATATTGAAAACTGTCTTGTTTTATTGACAATATGTTCAATTAGGTTCAGAGATTTACCCGGCCTTAATCGGTCATTCCTTCCCGTGGATGTTGATGATTTTCTGCAGAAAGCCCCTTCCAAAAACCTGCAAAAACGAATGAAAACAATGAGCAAATTTTCCTTCCTTAAATTGATGACACTCGCACAAATTCATGTATTTTGTCCTCTTGGGAGAATGGAACCCCCCTGAATAGGTCATCGATACCAGGGGGAGGACTTGTTCATCCTCCCAAGAGGATAGCACTTACTAAAGCGTCCACAAGTCATTGCTGTAAGGCCATTGTAAGGCAGAAATGTTGGGAAATTTGTTCACGATTTAGGGGTCGTTTTGAAGGTTTTTGGAAGAGGCTTTTTCGAGAAAATCCCTCATAATTTCAGAATGGAGTGGCCGATTTCAGTCAGGTAAATTTTACAGTAGATTTGAACATTTTTACCATTAAACTATATATTTGCCGATATCATTGTCTTGATATCTAGGGAGCCGTGACCTTTCCAATGGGGATTCTTTTTTCTGACTCACTCGGTATATTTAAATTCACTGAATATTGTACCAGCAAATAACTAAACTGCAAGGAAATAAGACAATATTACAGAAAATTCATACATTTGATTCTAAGAACTGATAAACTTTCAGTTTTACAGATTGTTAATTCGTAGATGTGAGGAAATACCAATCTTTCTGCTGATACAAGACTTGCTAGCAAGAATAAATGAAAATCCATGCAAGTAATGCATCATCGTTGTTGTGACTTTCTAATAAAGTTTTAGTTTTAGTTTTCTGATAAACTAGATCTGTGATCAAATCATATCGTCGAACAGAGCGAAAACTTCCACTGCTTCCTAGATATCAAGCCCAGGGGGGGGGGGTTACTCCCTAACTTTAAATACGGGTGGGTCCATGCCACTATTTCTTTGCTGACCCCTAAATATTAAGCCTAATGTGTTGGGGACCCCAAATATTGAGTCCAATTTTTTAGAGACCCCAAATATTGTTATCTATTTCTGGGGCCTCTAAATTGTTTTTGAATGATTTCAATTTGAGGTTCTTGATCTTTCTCAGTTTTTGAATAATACCAAGACATTTATTCATGATTCGCAACTTTAGGGCCAAATTGCGCGATTCTTCCTTTTTTCAAATTTGTGGACCCCAAATTTTGAGCTTCTATCTATGTTGTAATTCACAGACCCCAAATATTGATTTCACGCAAAATTTCGGACCCCAAATATTGGCACGGACTCCCCCGTATTGAAAGTCAATGAGTACCCCCCCTGGGATATCAAGGCAGTCATGTTGGCAAATATATTATTCTATGGGGGATACGTTCAAATTCATTTTAAAATTTACCTTACTAAGATGGGCCACTCAGTTCTAAAATTGTAAGGGATTTGTTAAAGAACGACCGTGCCTAAAACCTTCAAAAATAGCATAAAATATCTATCAAATTTTTCTAATATTTCTGCTTTTCAGCTATGACTCTATTATCTCTTTGGGAGGATGAAAGTACCATCTGTACGAGCATTACTTAATTATTCCGGGCGATTTCATCTTCCTAAGAGGATAACACGTGCTAAAACGCGTGAAAGTCATTGCTGTAAGGGCAGAAATATTTAGAAATTTGATCGTGATTNAATATTAAGCCTAATGTGTTGGGGACCCCAAATATTGAGTCCAATTTTTTAGAGACCCCAAATATTGTTATCTATTTCTGGGGCCTCTAAATTGTTTTTGAATGATTTCAATTTGAGGTTCTTGATCTTTCTCAGTTTTTGAATAATACCAAGACATTTATTCATGATTCGCAACTTTAGGGCCAAATTGCGCGATTCTTCCTTTTTTCAAATTTGTGGACCCCAAATTTTGAGCTTCTATCTATGTTGTAATTCACAGACCCCAAATATTGATTTCACGCAAAATTTCGGACCCCAAATATTGGCACGGACTCCCCCGTATTGAAAGTCAATGAGTACCCCCCCTGGGATATCAAGGCAGTCATGTTGGCAAATATATTATTCTATGGGGGATACGTTCAAATTCATTTTAAAATTTACCTTACTAAGATGGGCCACTCAGTTCTAAAATTGTAAGGGATTTGTTAAAGAACGACCGTGCCTAAAACCTTCAAAAATAGCATAAAATATCTATCAAATTTTTCTAATATTTCTGCTTTTCAGCTATGACTCTATTATCTCTTTGGGAGGATGAAAGTACCATCTGTACGAGCATTACTTAATTATTCCGGGCGATTTCATCTTCCTAAGAGGATAACACGTGCTAAAACGCGTGAAAGTCATTGCTGTAAGGGCAGAAATATTTAGAAATTTGATCGTGATTTTATGCGGTTTTTGAAGGTTCTTTGGAGGGATTCTCTCAACAAAATCCCTCATAACTTCAGGACGGATTGGCCGATTTACGTCTGGTAAATTTGAAAGTCTATTTGACCATTGGCCAGATTCAGGACACCGAGAGACAACATCACTGCCAGAGAGCTGCCATTGCGACGGTCCCGACCAAATCCGGACAGTTGGTATGTTTGGCTGCCACTGCCACCCTTTAAAAATCAGGGTCATTGAAGCCCCTTGAAACGCCCCAGATCAACCAATGAAGTTGTGGAAATTTCAGAGCTGGGAAGTCTCTTTCAGCATAGCATTTTTTCTTAAAATTTCAGAAAGGCCTATCAACAGGCTCCTCTCAGCGTTCCTGTTCCAGGGTTCCAGGCACTGGTTAACGTATTAAAGGCCTGGTGACGAGGTACAGTTCCACCTTAACGCACAGACGTCACATTACGCGCGAAAATTTCTTATGGCCTAAATTTGTTTGCGAATCGAATCGAATCTCGTCGATCAAGGAAGAGCAGAGTCATAAAGCTGAGAGGTAGGACTGTTTCCAGCAGGAAAAGTTTTTGATCATCTGTTTGCTTTGAACGAAGAGCGACGTTTCCTGAACGCAATTCGAGTACATACAAGAATAGAAGGCTGTGTAAGTAAGTAGTATGAGTACTACACATGCAGCATCATCATAATGTAGGAAGCAAGGTGAACTTAGTGTGGATTGGATGGGGGTGGAGAAATGTTGAGAGTTTTCTTAGGTAAGATCAATTTAAGTACAACGCTTATAGAGAGACTGATCAAATTTTTATTCGACTTAAATGGCTTTCTTCTAGAATTCTACCTACTTGCTTGAATTTAACAGAATTTTTCATCACTAACTACTTGCGAAATATTTGCCAAAAATCATTTTGAACATTGTTTCAGGCACGGGGGGGGGGGGG
>REGL01000101.1:335342-346014 GCA_004194395.1 Aurelia aurita complex sp. Pacific | reverse complement strand
AAAAAAAAAAAAAACATCATCGGGGAAACGAAGGAATAGTACGAGAAATGACGGAATTTTCATATATTTGAAACTGTTTGTTCGGACAGTTAACCCTGGGTACCAGCCTCTCTAACATAAAAACAGAGATATCTCTGTTTTTATGTTAGAGAGGCTGGTACCCAGGGTATCGGACAGTAGGCATCCCTTAAACTAACCAAGCAACATGTCAAAAGATAGCTGAACCTCTCAGCTACATGCTGATACCTTGTTTGTGTTTATAACATTTGCTTTCAGGAAACTACGTCCTGGGTCAACAAAATGAATTGATCGTGTGAAAGATTGGCAGCGAAAACTATAAAACCAATTTGAAAGATTGTCACTCTGTTGTCTGGATTAGGGCTTGGCTCAATTTTGAGAATTTTTTTTATAATTTACAATGTACATCGCCTTAATCCCAAATCAAAAATTCTCGAAAACTAGCTTCCATGGGCTCTGGCAAAAAAGCATAGGTTCCAAGTCTTTAAATCGGTGTGAAAGGTGGGTGTAAAATTCTATGACCTATTCATCTTAATTGAGTGGTTTGAAAGAAACTTTCGCTACTGATCTTCAATTCTGCCGTTGGTCTTCTCAAAAATCTCGTATATTTCTCGAAATTACAGAGTCTCATTTTAGGATATGATTTTACGATTTTACTATGCGTGCTCCAAAGGTTTAAAAACTCAATATGTTAAAGTTTTTTCAAAATTTTTCTTGAATTCTTCAGAAGAAGAAAAACTCCATAATTGTGAAAATATTGAAGATTTCTGAAAAGTCCAACGGCAGAATTATAGCGATATAGCTAAAGTTTCTTTGAAGCCATTCAGTTCAAAGACCTGTAGGCCTAAATTAGCAGTGTAGGCCTAAATTAGCAGTAATTTTGCTACCTTTCGTGTATTCTAAGCCTACTAAAGAAATTATTGATTATTTGATTGATTGATTGATTGATTGATTGATTGATTGATTGGCTGATTGGTTGAAAGAAATAGGTTTTTTAGCATTTTACACCAACCTTTCTAAAGATTTGGAACGAATGTTGTGGCAAAATTGACAGTGAGTGGCTCAATTCAATCCACTTTTCAACATATGAAATGGGAAAATAATGTTTTTTTGGCTCAGTCACTGCTTTCTAATTGCATGGAAGCTGATGAATGTTTGTTATGCTCTCTCATCAATGTTGAGAATTAAAAAGTTAATGGCATGAAAAAATCTGATTGCACTGGCAAATTCTACGGTGTTCATGGCAAATTCTACGGGGTTCAAACATGTAGAAACATCTTTATTTGCAATGTATCTGCTGCTACTTGCCTGCATTAAATGGAGAAAGTTTAGGATTTTTGGAAGTTTAGCTTGTACAGCCCCTTTAATGAACAGCTCATTTTTGGCGGTTTTCTGAAGAATTAAGAAGTAGTCTATTCGTTCATTTATTTCATATTTCATTTTTTTAAGAAGGGGGACCCTTCAGCCTAGTGGCTGATTTTTTCAAGGGGCCCTCCACATAAAAACTTACGAAATATACATGTTAAAAATATCTAAGAATTACTTACAATAATTATATACAACAAAACCGTAAAATCTAACTAATATGAAAAATCAAAGAAAAATGCATGAAACCAATAGAGTTGGGAATATCTCCAACAATCCAGCAACCAACGCAGTTCTTGCTCCCATGCCCGACCCCCACCAAACCGACAACGGAGATCTAAAAATCTCCATCATCGACCCAGCAGAAATCAAGCACGGAAACAACGGGCGCAGCAGCCACCCGACCGCTAGAAAAACCCCCAGTCTATTCGTTACTGTGTTTAAAAAGCTTAATGGAGGATGGCTGCTTTTTCACAGTTTAGCAGTTCTATACGAAAAGCATTTATGCCCATTTGCGGATGATTTATTTTGTAACCTCAAATCTGTTGCCGTATGTCGAAGGCGACGAGAGTCGCAGGCGGAGTTTCTTGTGAAAAGATTTTTNTTATTTTTCAACGGATTTCTATGGGGATGGTTGCAAACTTTAATTGAACATCTGAAGAGCACCATCATGCAAAAGTCTGGCGAGAATCTTTGCCGTTTTGTCGCACTCTTTAGACAAACGGGGCACAATTTTTTTGGGACACCCTGTATTCTATACTGTGTTTGAAACCTTAGTGGAGGATGGCTGCTTTGTCACAGTTTAGCAGTTCTATACGAAAAGCATTTATGCCCATTTGCGGATGATTTATTTTGTAACCTCAAATCTGTTGCCGTATGTCGAAGGCGACGAGAGTCGCAGGCGGAGTTTCTTGTGAAAAGAGTTCTCATGTATTGTGGAGCGAGCCCGTTAATACACTTGTAAACCATCGATCTAGAATCTTCATCGATAAGCTCACGAATGTTTTTCCAACCAAGACTCTCAAGTCTACTTCGGGCATCAAAGCTTTGTTGTTATGTATCATGCCTATTGTATGGCATCTTTATTCTATTTCTCTTAGTTTGAAGTCAACAAGAATATCTTCCCGCAAATCTGTTCTAACTGGACTGAAGATCTCCATGATATCTTGAGTTTACCTGATCGTCTTGTTATTGCGTCAAAGGTAAGGATGATTGAGGAAATATAAACAAAGTCAGAATTTGTAGCAATAAAATATCTTTGAACTGAAACGCTCGTACTAAGCGTTTGCAAACAGAATAGTTTCAACTGCTGTACTGGTTGAGTAGGGAAAAGCGAAAACCTTTGCAAGCCCGTAGTCTGCGAGCTGCTCTTCAGATCCTTTAGCATTGGTAAAAGACAACATAGGGCTCAAATCTTTAAAAAGATCGGTGTAAAATTCTATTACAGTTTTCTTTTAAATAAATGCCTTGGAAGGAACTTAGGGTTTTTTGTTGTAAATCTGCCGTGGAAATTTATTGATATCTTGATTAATTTCAAAATGGTGGCATCTATTAAATTTGAGGCTATGACGTCATCAAATTTCTAAATCCTAAACCAGAGAAACTACAGACTTCTGCTTGCCACCATATTGAAGACCTTCATAAACGATGCTTTCCTTGAAGATTATATCATTTTACCTCGATTGGTTTAGGATTTACGATGATTTTAAGTTTTTCAAAATTTTTCATGAATTTTTTTCAAATATAACTAAATTTCCGCCATTTTGAAAAAAAAATAATATCAAAAAATTTCCATGACAAATTTACAGCAAAGTACCATAAATTCCTTTCAAGCCATTCAATTCAAAGAAAAATGTTATAGAATTTTACACCCACCTTTTCAAAGATTTGAAAGATTTGAGCCCTATGCTGTAAAAGACCCCGTTTTCAGTAATTTCTCTTGAGTGGGCAGGAAGCATTTCTAGCTACTTAAAGCTAATTTGAGCCCACTATATACGCCGCATGCAGGCATGGGACCCCTAGTTTAACGTCCCTTCCGAAGGACGGCGAGGCGAGTTGCAAGGTCAAGCCTGTGAGGTCACCCATCCGGAGTTTGACCTCACTCGACCGAGCTTAACTTCAGTCACCTGACGGAAACTGTATAAGCCGCTCGGCCATTTACCCCACATTGCATTGGAAACGGTTGCTGCGAATTTAAGCAAGAATAAATCAAGGGCTCAAATCTTTAAAAACGTCGGTGTAAAATTTTGTTACAATTTTCTTTGAATTAAATGGCAAGACTATGATACTTGTTTTAAAAATGCAATTTTATGATACCAAAATACCATAATAGTGATTGTTTCTCGCCTCTTATAGGAGGAGGACTATCGCATAATAAAGTTTCAGAAAAATAAAACAGATTTGGTTAGGCCTGGTGATGACAATTAAGTTTTAATCGCAGTTTCAAAACGCTCATCGATTGTTGAATTGAACATAGGTAAAACATAGACACCTTGTTCGTTGATACTGGTGCTTAGAGACTTGATTCAGTAATCTTGAAAGATCAAATTTGCTCCCACTTCTGATCCCGTGCTTTGGCCTTTTGGAAAACTTGAAATTAAACAAAAGTAAAAAACTGCACAGTAGTGGAGTTTCAGCAAATTTTATATAACATTTTATTACCTGACTGACGTTTCAAAAACGAGACAATACAAGAATCCCGCCAATCCCATTGGTTAATCGCACATTTCCCGCGGTTTTCTCGTAGCCTTGTATAATACGATACAAGGGCGCGTTTCTGTCACCACAGCAACTGATATTGGCCTGTGAGATTTACAATGAACTCAAGCGACATAGCAGTTACAAAATGCGTTTTACTAAACGATATAAGACAAAATTTGAAGCTATCAGGTAATAAAACTCATACTAACCGGTTTTGTAGTTGTACAGGAAAATATAAAGCCCTCGATCTTATTGCACAGACCTCGCAAGCTCGGTCTGTACTTTTAAGACCTCGGGCTTTATATTCTCCTCTACAACTCTACAACACAAAACCGGTTAGTATGCGCATAATCTAATTTTTGTTCAAATTATTTATTTATTTGCTGTGCTAAATCAAACCAGGTATTGTTGCTTTGTTTCAGTATGGTGTTATGGAGTATCTTACCACTGACGATGGCCCTAGCTTTTCAAATGCCAGTAAGTTCACGTATTTTCTCACGGGCGGTAGGAAACGCTGAATTTAGAAAAAGCTTTACGGGTGATTCATCGAGTTATTCCTATCCTAATATGTCATTCCATTCGTGATATATCGACTTGTTTTCCTTCTGTGTCTACCTATCCTTAGCCTACGTGTAGACCCATCATTCCAAAAGAAGAAAGGGTCTACGAAACAATGAGCAAAAGCTTGCTACTACAGTTCCAGAGTTCTGGAACTTAATTTATGCAGCCTTTGTTGAGACGCGTTTCACAAATTATTTGAATAGAGGATTATCATAATCAATTGGGCAGCCGTAGCAAGCTTTATCTCTTTATTTCGTAGACCCTTTATTCTCTAGGATAATGGGTCTACTCGTAGGCTAACCTATCCTGCGAAGGTAGTACCATCTGCAGCAGAAGGGAACTCAGGGTTACCTTGCTCTCATTGCCTGATATTAAATTTCCTGCTGTATTTACCGAAAAAAAGTAAGAAAACATTGTAAATATTAAAAGCATTGTAAAAATCTGTAAAATGTATCTGTATTTAATCATTCGGAATTTTATTTATTTTTTACTTTTTTCTTACAAATTTTACTTTTTTAGATAGTAGGCTTGAATTAGCTCTTAGTTATAGCTATTGTATCTATATGTATATATGTCTTGTATGTATATATATATGTAGGCCTACTTTAAATAAATTGATAATAATAATAATAATAATAATAATAATTGCCCATGGTATTTACAATTCAACAATAATATTTAACATCAGTGAACATTACGACAAAAGACGACAACAAAGCAGCAAAATACAAATCAATAATAATAACAAAATACAATACAAAAAATGACCAATGGATAATACTTAGTTTGCTAAGTTTCGTAAAAGCCGCCTGTCCCCGCATAACATAGGTTCCAAATCTTTCAAAAGGCTGTTGTAAATTTCAATGACCTATTTCTTTGTACTGAATTGCTTCAAGGAAACTTTAGCTATTTTGCGATGATTCTGCCATTGGACTTTTCTGAAATCTTCAATATTTTCAGAATGAGATGGTGTTTCATCTTTTTCGAGAATTCAAGAAGAATTTTAAAAAAAACTTGAAACCATCATAACTTCTAATCTGTGTAACACTACATGAAATAGTTTCGAAGAAACCCATAGTTTATGAATGCCTACAATATGGTATCAAGCAAAAGTCTGTCACTTTTGTGGTTTATGATTTAGAAATTTGATGACTTCACATCCTCAAATGAGTTGAAATATAACATATGATGTTTTTTCGAAAAATATTCAAAATTTCTGAAAAGTTCAGCTGTAGAATTGCAGATAGGAAGCTAAAGTTTCTTTTAAGCCATGCAGTTAGAAGAAATAGGTCATAGAATTTTACACTCACCTTTTTATGCCGATTTAAATATTTGGAAATCATGCTGTTCCGCATCTCGTTAGCTGCAACTGTCAACGCTCAGAACAACGTATGCTTCGTGAATGTGTGCATTTGAAACAAACGAGGGCTGATCGCTATTACAGCCATTTTGTTTGCCTATTATCCCTCTGTCCTTATTCAGTTCGCCTTCTCTGCGATGTCGAAATGTTTCTTTGGCTATGCTAGCGAAAATCCAACTTCGTCCAAGATTTGCTGTTTGGAGATTAGTTCAACATTTTGTCGTCTTGAAAGTTATCATTATCGTATTGTTTGAACAAATCTCGAAATTCTGCCTCAGAATTCCTCAGCCTTTCTCGTACAAGTGTGTATTTGGAATCGTTGAACAAGGGCAGATTTTGTAATACAATACCATGAGTTGCTTTTGTTGACACCTCAATTCAAAGCGATTAGCGATTGCAGACAAAGGAAATTCTCTCAACCAGCAATTCAAAACAAACAAAGCCGCAAAAGTTTCTTTGAAACCCAGGTAGCTAGCTCGCTCACTGTGCATTCCAGAAACTGTTTTTAAGGGCAAACATGAGCGTAGATCGAAAGAAGAAGGATGCATCTACACATCTGTCGCGGGCATTTTATTTGTTTGGTTCAAAAGCCATTTAGGAGGCGATTCAATTCTCTTATTTTTTTGGGTGTTATCAAAACATTTGCTGCTCAGCTTCTGGACCAAAGAAATAAAATGCCCGCGGCAGATATGTAGATATATCCTTCTTCTCTCGATTTATGCTCATGTTTGCCCTTAAAATTAATTTCTGGAATGCACAGCGAGCAAGCTAGCTACCTGAGTTTCAGAGAAAATTTTGCGGTTTTGTTTGTTTTGATTTACTGGTTGATAGAATTTCCGTTGTCTGTGATCGCTGATCGCTTTGAATTGAGGTGTCAACAAAAGCAACTCGTGCTATTGTATTACAAAATCTGTCCTTGTTGAATTGTTGCATTATCAAGCAATTTTACACTTTATGCCATGCTTTCAAAGAACCATTTTACTTCCAGGATTGATACTGCCACGCTGTGTTATTAGTCTGGATACGGTCAGCCAATCACATCATTTTGGTTATCACGTTACTGCTTTAGTGAACGAGTCCAGCACGTTTTTCTTTGCCAAAGTCATCAAAGGTAAGATGAGAATCATTTGAAGATTTAGATATTCAATGGTTTACACTCATTTTTTATGAGAAACTAAGCTCCGGGGCTGGTCGGCAGTTTCTTAAATTTTAGCACACTTTTGCTACCAAAAAGTTTCTGCTGAGTTTCTTATATTCTTAATACCGGTGTAGAGCTAACTTAGTTTGTGAGAAGGGCTCCCAAATTTCTTAGTTTGACCTCAAAACAAGTAAAACATGATTCACACTCAAAGCAATGTCAAAACAGTTTTATGTTACTGTACAGTGTGAAAACATTTGTTAGTGCAAATTGCACAAGTTTCTTATTTTTATTTTATTTCTTATTTTAGAATTGTTTACCCAGGGTTACAATTCAGTTTAAGTAACTGTTTTACATGTTGTACCCTGCAACTAAAAATAAAACTAACCTAATTCCAATTAAAACTAACCTAATTACAATATTCATCTAAACCTATAAATATACAATGTATATATTCATCATCTTAGCTTTTTTAATTCAGGTGGGGTAGCTTTCTAAGCTTCGAAAACTTGAGCCTACCGTTTCTTATAAGCTGTTTCTTATCACAAAGTGATTGTATTGATTTAATGATTTCATCGCGGAGTGATTGACTGATTAAGTTCTCGAGAGACTTACCTGACTGAGGAAAGTTTCATTCTGTGATTGGAGAGTGTGACTAAGTGAATGTTGATTATAGTCTGTCTTAAATTAGATGTGACCTGCAAATGCCCGCGAATAATAACAATAGAAGTATTTTGCAAAGGAATTTTGCGTTATCGGTAAATCTCAGGTGACATCTTTTTTTTGTATATAAATGCAATGTTAAAAAAATTTACGATTCACGAATCACCTAAGATGACGAACGACCCACCATACGATACTACAGAAACGATACTAAGGGGAGCAAAAGATCATGACTACCCCAGGGCCATCACACGAAGGAGATTAACTAAAATACAACTAAATATACAATAGACCCCCTAGCTATTCAGAAAAGAATTAGAATCGAACGATATTTTGCTAATGTAATCTTTAAATGTACGCAATATAGATAGAAGCTCTATCGCCACTCAATCGAAAGTCGCGTATGAAATGTAATCTAATTTGAGACATACTTTAGTGATGAACTTACTGATTGAGTGATTTTGATTGAATGACTTAGAGGTGAAGTGAAATGAAAATCTTCACTTATTCAAATGAACACCACAGTTGACTGGTACAAAGCACCATTTAATGTTTTTGATATTTCGTGTTATTTTCGAAATTTTAATGTATAAACTTTTGGCGTCATTTTGTTCAAATAATCTGGCTGATATATGGAGATGCTGCTTTACATTTTCTTGGAGAGGTAACAGTTATGAGAAACTTATCAACTTTGCTGTGAAATATTGTAAAGTGAATTGTTTGTAAAATAAAATTGTGTTGGAAAGGTGAATGTGAAGTTGTGTTTTTTAGCGCCAAGCATTGGGATCGCAGAAGCAGAGAAGACCTAATTGAGTCCGCCACCCCTTGATTTGATGCCCAAGTGGTGGGGCTCTACCGGGTATCGAACCCTGTCCGCTTGACTATTCTGGCTGCAAAGTCAGAGGATTACACCACTGCGCCACAACACCTGGAAAAGAAGTGTCCATTGGCAAATGTTTTTTTAATAGATTTCTCCAAGGATCGTTGGTAGGCGTTGTATAGTTGTTGAACTTTGTGCAAACAAAATGACTTTATCAACCAATCCGGTGCCAATCCTGCAAAGTAGTGGATTACTCTTAGAAGAACGAAGATACCACCATATTAGATGAGACTTTTTATGTTTCAATAGTGCCATTCATTTGCATCAATGTAAAGTTTCATTTCAGGTCACCTCTTATCATGGAAAGTTTGGGTGACTGAGCAATTAAGAACTCAGTTTTAAATTCATTTGAATTAAGTTTTAGTCAATGTGTGCGTAGTGTGTTACATTTGAAATATTTTGTTGGTTTATTTTGTTTCTTTGCATTTACTTGCAGGTATTTCAATAGGTCTGAAAGAAGCAAAAAGCCCAGACAATTTAACTCTTTGTGAAGAACTTGCAAAACGTCGATATCGAGGTAAATCGATTTCCTTTAATCATGATGAAATGACTTTGCACACTAGAACGATCTACTACAAAAGATTTGCTCGAACAAATTTCTTCACTGCCAGAAATGCTAGAAATTTTGTCCTGTTTTCGGAAAAAAAATCTGTTTTCTGCTATCAGGGGTAAATATTCTCTTGAAGTCTTACTCAAGAACTGACGAATTTGCTCCTCACAAACTTAGTAAAATATGTCCATCAAAGCCTAAAAATCTTGTGCCCATTGTATTTTTGTAAATTTACATCACATAAAGCTCATCATCTATAAAACTGCTGGCTATCTCCTCTCCTCCTTCAGAGCCATTGTTCCGTCATCTTCTGTTCTCGCTTCATTTACACAGGATCACGCATAGCATATTTGATATTTTCTGCTACTTTTAGCTTTTGAAAGTAGCATCTCTTTCTTTTATCTTTAGCTGCTTTTCTTCCGTCCTATTTCCTTCTTTCCCGTCAGCTCATTTTTAATTTCAATTTGCTCAAAAGTTGTTTCTCGATGTTTTATTGGCAAAAATAAAGAAAATCTACCGCTATCTGCTATTCCTTAGAGTTGTCAATTTGGTTAGTGCCCATAGACGAGAAATATTGTGGCAGAAAGGGTATGGAAGTAGATTTTGAAAACCCCAATTTTGAGCCACAGTTTAGATTGTAGTAAGTCTAACAGGGCACTCCGAAAAGGAACCAATAAATTAAATTGCTCTTTTCAAGCATTTTGAAGTTCTGGATTTTTTGTAAATTAAATTTTTACTTATATTTCCAATGCTCAGACAAATGGAACGAAAGTCAGTTAATTACTCAAAGGGCTGTACAAGATTTTTGTAAACAAAGATATAGATCAGCTTGCCAAGAGCATCAAATTCAATGAGAAATTCCTCTCTAATTGACGCGCGGCATACTATTTCTGCAGCCTGCCAATGGCCTTCGCCTAAACACACCTGAAAGTCGTCGCTCAGAATCCAGCTGTATCTTTATGATGGTTGATGGTATACAAAATCTGATTGCACTGGCGAATTCTACGGGGTTCAAACATGTAGAAAATATCTTCATTTGCAATGTATCTGCTGCTATTTTTTTTTCTTTTTTTTTATTCATATTAAAATGTTACAATATAATCTTACATTCTACTATACGTTCCTGATTACTATACTAAACTACAGGGTCGATACCATGGGGAGCGAAAGACTATGACTACCCCATGGCCAATATGAAAAGACACGCAACGTTAAACTAAATACAACTACACTACGAACGATTTAAAAACTAGTGGATACTATACTAGATTCCGTCCCACATCAGATGTCAGGTCGGGGTTGCGATCAATGCGAGCACAACTCGTTCTAGTTATTTAAGGTAAATCAAATGCCTGTCATCTGATGTGAAACAGAATTTACAAAGAAAAGGAAACATTTACGTAAAGAGACTTGGTGGCTGCTTTGTGCATGACTGAG
>REGL01000101.1:313899-333396 GCA_004194395.1 Aurelia aurita complex sp. Pacific | reverse complement strand
GTGACCTATTTCTTTGAACTGAATGACTTCAAAGAAACTTTAGCTAATTCTCTATAATTCTATCGTTGGAATTTTCTGAAATCTTCAATATTTGCAGAATTAGAGTGTTTTCTTCTTTTTCAAGAATTTAAGAAAAATTTTCAAAAAAACTCAAAACCATCGTAATTTCTAAAGAGTTTGACATAACATGAAATAATTTCGAAGGAATCCATAGTTCATAAATGCCTACAATATGGTATCAAGCAAAAGTCTGTCACTCATCTGGTTTATGATTTAGAAATTTGATGACGTCAAATCCTCAAATGAGTTGAAATGTAAGATACGCTGTAATTTCCAAAAATATTCAAAGTTTCTGAAAAGTCCAACGGTAGATTTATAGATAAGTATCTAAAGTTTCTTTCAAGCCATTCAATCAGAGGAAATAGGTCATTGAAGTTTACACCCACCTTTTTACGCCGAGATAAAGATTTGGAACCTATGCTGAGCAGATGAACTGTGTACCGCCTCAAAGTACAGTCTTTCTTCTTTCTGATGATAGGCAGTTTGCTTACATGCAAACAAAAAATGTTGGATATAACTTTTAAACGTTTCGATTTAAAATCTTCATCAGTATGAACTTTACAAGGGCAGCCGAGAATTTATAGCAAATACGTTGTTTACTGTTTACACTTAAAGGGGCTCAGTCGTCAAACAGTAAACAAATCCGTAAACTCGCACGTGTCGGAGATTATCCATTGTTCATCCATTGTTCTCTGCAGAAAAGTGACCGTTAAAAATCCACTTATATCCGAGCAATCTTAGAAGATATGAATGTTTGGTTTGTTCCTTAGTGAAGTGCAAGGATTAATGCCCAAACAGCAACTTTCATTTTGAAAAAAATACGAAAATCCTGTGTGATATCACCTTTCAAAAAACTGCAAAAATCATCGTTTTGTTTACATTTTGACGACGGAGCCCCTTTAAAGATTTACACGATAACACAATATTTAAAATTAATCTATCTGATAACATTATGCCTGTAAATATGATAAACAATAGAATTTGATGCTGCGTTACAAAGTAGAGGTATTGTTTATGTATCCTTTATGAATTTGAGAAGGGATTGGAAGCTTTTTAAACTTCTACTGAATCCTTTGAGGCTACATTCGCAACTTTTCACCTACCCCAAGTGAACCTCCGAAAAATTTGCATGCTGCTAAAACATTTTTTAGTAATAGCTGAATCCCAGATGGCCTGATAAGGAATTCCACCCCACCACCACACCCAAAAATGCGCGAAGCCACAAAGGGCAACCACAAAGCAGACGTCAGCATAACCTCTTGGGACTGTCAGATGCAGTGGTAGAATCTAAGCCATTCCGCACGCAAACACGTCTAATTCTACGTCAGCAGCTTTTTCATTGGCAGCTTGGGTACATTAATGTAATTATTTATCATTTAATTGATTTTAGTAAGTATGGCCGATTTCAAGCGCAGCTTGCTGTACCTGCAAAATGAACTCCTTTTTCACCGTGAAAAATTAAAAAACAGATTTTATCAAAACATTTCAGGCCAAGAAGCACTTGAGTTGACTCATAAAGCACTAGAAAATCACAAAGTACTTCGGTCAGTCTACTATCAACCAAAGTTTGGTTCATTCAAATCTGTCCAGTACTTATGGTTCAACGATTTTTCAAACGTCTGAATTCTCTGTTGACGCAACCGGTAGGAATCTTCTAGACTGACTACATGAGTCCCGTGTGTCCCTGTGGTGAACCTTGCTCATACGAGTATTCGTATTGAGACAAATAAAAAGAGATGGCCCTATTTTGTTCATACGTTAATATTCTTTGCCTAGACCTGTTTTCAGCTGACCAATTGACAGAAAGGCCCTTTGTGGACCGCGATAAATTGTTGTTAAAGCATAGCATCAGGGTTTGAAATATTGGAATTTATTTTTCATTCAAATGAGGTCGACTACTGACATCAGCAATGAAGCTACTGCGTATTTTATGTGGCTTTGTTTATCTAAATTCACTTTTTGCTGAAAGGAATGTTGAACATATTTTGTTTACTCTTGAGAATCACTCTGTCATGGCAAGCAAGCAACAAGAGGACCAGATGCCGTTACGAAACCTATCCGTTACGAAGTTTATCCTTTTTTCCTGCCTCTGACAGTTTAGTTTGAAATATCACGAAAACATTGATCCCAAGAGAAACGATAGCTTTGCAGTAGTTCAATTGATGGAACGAAGTTGAAGGTGTTGTGGCGCAGTGGTGTAATCCACTGACTTTGCAGCCAGAACAGTCAGGCGGACAGGGGTTGATACAGGGTAGAGCCTCGCCACTTGAGCGTCATGACAACGGGTCGCGGACTCGCTTAGGCCTATTCTACTTCTGCGATCCCAGCGCTTGGCGCTAAAAACCGCAACTTCACCTTCACGTCACCTTCACCGAAGTTCGATATTTTTGTTTTCATTACTGACTAATCAGAAGTAGAAATTGACTGTTTGCCTTCCAAATCACTTCTTCCTGGCAAGTAAAACCAAAAGGAGCAGATGCCTTTACGAAATCTATGCTTCATTTTCTGCTGTCTTTTCACAGTTGTACGTAAGATTTCACGGAAAGTTGATCTGAAGGAGGTTGGTTTTTTAATTTTCGCTGTTTTTCTCTTCAGTAAATTCGAAGTTGGTGGCTATTTATGCAGTTTCTGGAAATCAATTGCGTAAGAGAATTTTTAATCATATTTGTTGACGTCGATATACCCTGTTACAGGTTACTCACTGTTAAGGCAGATCAGGTTTGTGGCTCCCCACCTTCCAAATGGCTGCTAAAAAACTTGACCTCTCTCAACAGGAAAACGTTTGAACCCCAAATTTGCTTGAAATGTTTTTCTGAGACAAATTTCAGGAGACCTTGCACCGTGTAAAGGCCGGCCTCCACTGAGGAAGATTCTATACGTAGTCTCATTTATTGCAACAACAACAACTGCAACATAGTACGATTTTAATTGTATTGAATTGTTATTGGTCTATCTGTGGAGAAGAGCGAGACTTGGAGCAAGTCCAGTCTAACTGGGACTCATGACCT
Source organism: Aurelia aurita complex sp. Pacific (assembly GCA_004194395.1). Taxonomy (NCBI): domain Eukaryota; kingdom Metazoa; phylum Cnidaria; class Scyphozoa; order Semaeostomeae; family Ulmaridae; genus Aurelia; species Aurelia aurita complex sp. Pacific. The sequence continues at coordinate 330,328 of REGL01000101.1, read as the reverse complement.
ATTGTCGTAACTCGTAAATCAATGCCCGGAATAAGCTGCAAGTAGCACGTTTTATGTCCTGCTCATGGGATTCGAATCTAAATTCACAACTTGTCTGGTAACTGTTTCTTTAGAATTATCTTCCTGCGAAAGTTTCTTCACTTGAAGTAGCTATTTGACTTGTTACATTTCAGGCTGTTTGCAAATGCTTTAAATTCTCATCCTAGATTATTCAAAGTTCTCAAGTTTTCAAAATGATTCATATAATCTGACGGGAATGTCTTTCACGCAGTTGCATGCTGATCATTTATTTATTTGGGGAAATGCTCTAATGTACAGGTAAGTACTTACTTACAACATTGCCTTTTGTGATCATCATCATCATCATCATCATCATCATCATCATCATCACCATCATCATCATCATCAATCATCATCAATCATCATCATCATCATCATCATCATCATCATCATCATCATCATCATCATCATCATCATCATCATCATCATCATCATCATCATCATCATCATCATCATCATCATCATCATCATCATCATCATCATCATCATCATCATCATCATCATCATCATCATCATCATCATCATCATCATCATCATCATCATCATCATCATCATCATCATCATCATCATCATCATCATCATCATCATCATCATCATCATCATCATCATCATCATCATCATCATCATCATCATCATCATCATCATCATCATCATCATCATCATCATCATCATCATCATCATCATCATCATCATCATCATCATCATCATCATCATCATCATCATCATCATCATCATCATCATCATCATCATCATCATCATCATCATCATCATCATCATCATCATCATCATCATCATCATCATCATCATCATCATCATCATCATCATCATCATCATCATCATCATCATCATCATCATCATCATCATCATCATCATCATCATCATCATCATCATCATCATCATCATCATCATCATCATCATCATCATCATCATCATCATCATCATCATCATCATCATCATCATCATCATCATCATCATCATCATCATCATCATCATCATCATCATCATCATCATCATCATCATCATCATCATCATCATCATCATCATCATCATCATCATCATCATCATCATCATCATCATCATCATCATCATCATCATCATCATCATCATCATCATCATCATCATCATCATCATCATCATCATCATCATCATCATCATCATCATCATCATCATCATCATCATCATCATCATCATCATCATCATCATCATCATCATCATCATCATCATCATCATCATCATCATCATCATCATCATCATCATCATCATCATCATCATCATCATCATCATCATCATCATCATCATCATCATCATCATCATCATCATCATCATCATCATCATCATCATCATCATCATCATCATCATCATCATCATCATCATCATCATCATCATCATCATCATCATCATCATCATCATCATCATCATCATCATCATCATCATCATCATCATCATCATCATCATCATCATCATCATCATCATCATCATCATCATCATCATCATCATCATCATCATCATCATCATCATCATCATCATCATCATCATCATCATCATCATCATCATCATCATCATCATCATCATCATCATCATCATCATCATCATCATCATCATCATCATCATCATCATCATCATCATCATCATCATCATCATCATCATCATCATCATCATCATCATCATCATCATCATCATCATCATCATCATCATCATCATCATCATCATCATCATCATCAATCATCATCATCATCATCAACATCAAGGCATGAAAAAATTTTCTTCCTGCGACCGGAAAAAATCTTGCATACATTTCCTGCAGGTACCGACAAGTGTCCAGCTTGCAAAAGGAGCTTAGGATCCAGAGATAGCTATGCAATGACATGTAACTGGTTTTGTGTAAATATGCAGATCAGGCATCAAGAAAAAAACTGTATGAAGTTGGGAATGATAAAGCTGAGCACTTTCTAAAACACTCCATCATGATGACTAAGAACATACATTTATTTGTTAGGAAGCCACAGTTTGGCACATATGCTTTGCAGAGCCTATAGTTGCATTTATCATCTTTCCAGCAATTAATTTGTGTTTTGGAAATAGGAAGGGTGCTTGACTCGTTGATCTTGTGTGGTAATATCCGCCATATTCTATTTCTGAGAAAAGCTGCAGTCACGATTCCAAATATTGAAACTATAACTGCCAATATTGTGATTGTATAGGCCATGGGTATTGCGGACACGATTTGTGTCGATCGTGTCCACAATACCTGGCCTAAATGTTACTAAATGAATGAATGTAGTTCGTTACCTTGCTCGTCTTCATTTCATGAGTACCTCTGGTCTTTTGTCTCGACAGCCATTCTTGCTTACACAAATTCAACGTCAGGTCGTTGGTTTTTGAACAGTGCCGCGCTCTAAACTAGTTCCCAGATCGTCGCAGCCCTCGAACGACTCATCCTGAAATTGAAATTTGAATTTCAGGATGAGTCGTTCGAGGGCTGCGACGATCTGGGAACTAGTTTAGAGCGCGGCACTGTTCAAAAACCTTAGGCCGTTGCATTTGAAAGTAAGCAAGAATGGCTGCCGAAGCAAAAGAGCAGAGATACTTATGAAATGAAGACGAGCAAGGTAACGAACTACATTCATTCATTTAGTGACATTTAGGCCAGGTATGGTGGACACGATCGACACAAATCGTCTCCACAATACCCATGAGTAGACACACGAAATGAGGATGGAGATTCGCCTTGAAATCACTACTTTTTCTTTGCAGTCCCGATGCTGGCCGCAACATCTTCATGTTATCATATCTCAAGGATGACGTCATCAAAGTCCTCACGACATCACATCAAGGAGACTTTGCTTTCATTACTAGAAAGCGGAAGGTTGGTCTCTGCGAAGATTTATTCTTTATCAAAACTTAAATCTTGAAAGGTGCACACCGATAGTTCAGCGTAGGGCTCAAATCTTTCCAATCTTTAAAAAGGTGGGTGTAAAATTCGATGACATGTTTCTTTGAATTGAATGGCTTGAAAGGAACTTATGGTACTTTGCTGTAAATCTACCGTGGACATTTTTTGATATTCGATTTTTTTTCAAAATGGCGGCAATTTAACTATTTTTACAAAAATCCATGGAAAGTTTTGAAAAATGTTTCGTAAATCCTAAACCAATAGAGGAAAGATGATATATCATATAACCTTCTAGAAAACCATAGTTTATGAAGGTCTACAATATGATGGCAAGCAGAAATCTGTAGCTTTTCTGGTTTAGGATTTAGAAATTTGATGGAGTCATTGACTCAAATTTAATAAATGCCGCCATTTCGAAGCAAATCAAGATATCAATAAATTTCCATGGCAGATTTACAGCAAAAGACCTAAGCTCCTTCCAAGCCATTTGGTTGAAAGAAAACTGTAATAACATTTGTCACCGACCTTTTAAGATTTGAGACCTACAGTCGTGGCCAAAAGCTTAAGACCACATTTTTGTCAACAACGTTTTTGGATTTTTAGTTTGAAGTTACAAATCACATAGCTATTCGAATTAATGTTCAAGAATCATTTCATTATTTGAATTATCGAACATCACGGGCTCTTGCCTCATAAGCACAGATTGTTTTCACGCATTTCTAAGGTTAGTCTTAAACTTATGGCCAAAGCTGTGGACAAAAGGCCCTCCACTGCCTTTTTCCCTGAAGCAATATTCTTCATGGAGTTTCGATATTTTTGCAAACAAATCATAGAAATGAACTGAGCATAGATTGATGTAAAATCCAGCTGAGTACCACAATTTTTGGGTCACACCCTTTGTCGGCAGAACCACTGTAATCTCCGAGAATTTCTATATATTTTATCGTGACGTCATAGCAAAATGGCGCCGAAATTAAAAAAACAAGATCAAAATTTGGAATCTACATGGAATGTTGTTCTAAACCAACTCCAAGAGTGTAAAATAGGCAGAGTGGCAGGGCTCCATATTGTTAGACCAAGAAACGTTGTTGACAAAAATGTGGTCTTAAACTTTTGGCCACGACGGTATGTTATATAGTTCACGTGATTCTTCTTTCTCTACCTGCGTTGGAAATGGGCCTAGCCAAATAGCCAAAGTTACGATAGTGCAGAAAACTGTCGAAGACTGCCTAGCCTACCTCAAAGACACTTTGCATGTTGGATGGTGGAAGACTAAAATAGACTTTTCATGATGGTTGTTGGCTTTTTGTCTCTGTTGCACTGCCACCTTGGACATTTGGTCCCTCGCAGCTTGACACGTTAATATTAATCTAATTCCATATCTCTTTCATCAGGTTTTCTTTGGTAAAATAGGAATGACCTCATTGAGACAGCTGAGACTCATGGAAGTTGATGAAGTTTTGACAATCTTCTTCGATTCAGCTGGTGATATTTTTCAGGTAGGTCATATGCAAAAGCTTTTAACCCTATCTCACCTGGGGGGGGGTGGATTCCACCCCCCCAACCAAACTTTTATTCGCCTATGCTAGAATATGCAATGCAGGATGCCAAGACTCCGCTACTTTGACTTTACATCTATACTGTATCGAATGATGAAAATTTCAAGATGCTAAATATAGCCTCGTAACCATGGCAACCAATGTTTTACTGTGTAGTCAACAAAATTTGTATACTTTTTTTTGATTGTTGCAAATTTTAATCTCAAATATATGCAAAATTATACTTACACATGTATTTGATGATATCCAACTCAATTTGAAACAAAAGATTTCAATTTAGTGCCTCATTTCATTGTTTCAATCATGTTGGTAACAATCATGATAATCATAACTTAAAATCTTCTTATTGTCATAGCAACGAGAACAATAGGGATAATTTGATTTAATCATGTGATTTTGATTGTTTGCATCAAAGTGTATATATTTACCAAGTTTAAAGATTGTAGCTACTATAACAGCGAAGAAAAAGAGGGGGGGGGGGTGGAATTAACCCCTCCCCCCTCAGGTATTGACCGCTTCAAAACGCCCAGGTGAGATAGGGTTAAATTCTTAATTTGAGGCTAAATACTGGTTAAACCAAAACGAGACTCTGATTGTTGACAGATCTATATTTGATGTGTTACTCGTTTAAATGTTATGTGGGTATTTCTCCATATTTCAAGAATTGTCTTCATGTTATCGCTGAGAACTCTGTAATTAAATGGAGGATCTGTTTTGAAATACAAGAGAGGCCAACTTTACATTTACTCTTTGAAAATTCTCTAAACGTTGATGATATTGCCTATCTTTAAATTTTCTGTTTGTGTAATTGCATCAAGAACTTGATGAATTTTAGAGATGATCGTTGATTCATTTCTTAAGGAAAATGATGATGAAATTGTGGCATGAAAAACCAGATTTTGAGCTAAACGTTTTAAAGAAATATTTTTTCCGCCAAAAGCTATATCTCGCAATATGACATGTTGCGTCTTGCGTGATGTGAGAGCTTTGTTTCAAAATCAGGCAGCTTTAAAAGACAAGTCTGGGGTTTCTACAATTAATGTCAAAAAGCAACCTTACCAACCAACTGCCGAACACCAATTGTGAGTTCTTTCCAAGTTTTGAGATCTCTTTCTGTTGTAAATTCATACAAAATTTTCGTAAGTTAGGCCCAATGTCGTCGCCATCTTGTAAGAGTACGCGATAAGGCTAGCCTCGGTTTGGAGGATCGATTGTGACGTCGGAAAGTACTTGAGAGTTTTGCAGGAAAGCAGCCTTCTTCAGGTCGAAGGCGAATTTTGCGAAATGACGTCATAAATAATGACGTCATTTTGCTCATTTCGCAGATTGAAATACGCAATTTCGCTGAGAAAAGAGAGAGAAGGTTTGGAAAAAGTACTACACACCATTCACAACATTGTAATCTTTCATTTTATCAACAATTATTCCAACCCCGGACTTGTTAAAAGGCACGATTTGGCGAAAATTGAAATCCATGTCAACACTTTGCAATGTTGCTCAAATTTGTTATCCTTGGCGTTTCTAAGACATACGAAGAGTGTTCCATGATCCATAGTATAATCCAACTTTGATGAATGTTCAAAGAATTTCACTTTTCTTTGGTCATGTGGGCAATTCTTTCAAATCCTAATCTTGTTCCGAAACAAATATATTTTGTCTTTTTTTTACATTTTTGCCAAGCATCCGAAGGTGGTTTTTAGGACGCTGAGAACCTAAGCTTATCGAAGCAGCGTCCTGGTCCTTCCTCTTGATGTGACCACACCTCGTGATTCCTTTAGCCTGAAATTACAGAGAGCTGGCGACTCTCCTCACGCTTTGTTGCAGGTTCAGCAGGACTCGAACCACCAACCATCAGATTGGTAGTCAAGCGTGCTACCACTGAGCCATCCCCGCATATTTTGTCTTATCTGGGATTATCTTATTTTATCATAGCTATCACTGCATAACGACAAATGCAACAAGAGCAACTGCATTCAGAAAATCAAAATTCCCCTACGAAGTGCTCTTCACCGAGAGAACCTATACATAAAGACCACAACTCGCAGGACTCCTTCCACCAAAACCTTTCAAGAGAAGAGCGATAATCGACTTCGCAACTCAGCACCAGGGACATCAAAGATCGAAAGAGCATGTCCATTTGCAAAAATTAATGTAGGCTCCAAAGATTTTCAGCGTTTCACAAGGACTTCTGTGAAGCTCTACTGCCGAAATAGACTGACCACTGAGTACGCTACAAAGCTCAGCCAAATTAAATCCAGTTTGTTTTGGAGTGAGAATATCAAAGCAGGGAGCAATCTTCTTAAAAATTGCTTATGGGAAGATTCATCATATAATGATCATAGATTACCAGAAGAAATTTCATTAGGCCTTGATGTTTGTTATACACTTGAGATCGTCGTTTTTCTTAATCATCCTGATCTTGCAGGTGAGTACACTCAACTTATTTTTCGGTTTTTTGTGTGCTAAGTTCGTAATGGGCCTAACCATGTAGCGAAATCTACGAGCAGCGCAGAAGACTTTCGAGGCCCGCCTGCCTTACCTTACTTGTATTTGACTTAACGTGGTACTCATTTTCGCTCAGCTTTCATACATTATTGGTTTATATACCAAATTAAACGAAAAATTGATACTTCGTCCTTGGTACGTCACTTACCACGATAACTTTAAACGTTTTGTAAGTTTTTCATAGAGTATATTGGATAAATTGTGGTAGCAATCAGGGGACAAACAAGTTTAGGGGATCTCCTTTGCCAAAAGGATGCCTTGAAATTTCTTGATATTGACTGTGTGTGATAGCATAGGGCGCAAATCTTTCATATCTTTAAAAAGGTGGGTGTAAAATTCTATTACATTTTTCTTTGAATTGGATAGCATGAAAAAAATTTAGAGCACTTTGCTGTAAATCTGCCGTGGCAATTTATTGATATCTTGATTAATTTCAAAATGGTGGCTTTTTGATTATTTTTGAAAAAATTAAAGGAAAACTTTGAAAAATTTACAATCATCGTAGATTCTACGTCAATAGAGGCAATATGATACAATCTTCGAGAAAAGCATAGTTTATAGAGGTCTACATTATGGTGGCAAGCAGAAATCTGTAGCTTTTCTGGTTTAGGATTTTGAAATTTGATGACGTCACAGCCTCAAATATAATAAATGCCGCCATTTTGAAATGAATCAAGATATCAATAAATTGCCACGGCAGATTTGCAGCAAAGTATCCTAAGTTTCTTTCAGGCCTTTTATTCAAAGAAAAACGTGATAGAATTTTACACCTACCTTTTTATAGATTTGAGCCCTATGCTGTGTGTGATGCAAGGAGAGGCCAGAATGAGTTTGTGTTACATCTGCACATGGAGACAGACAATAAATCCATAATTATAATTTGTGCAAAAGCATGACTCAACAATGCTTAGGTTTGCTTCAATTCTTCTGTTTTACTGATGGGACCAGAAACTTTTTCTCACGGATTATGTTTTGCTCAGTTTTAGTTTTAGTTTCTCGCACCTTGGACGTGTGTGAATTCTAATACCACGCGACTTCAAATGCAAGTTTAAGGTACCTGCCTGTTAAATACTGCAGCTCATTTGGATGATACCGGGTGAGTCAGAAAAAAGAATCCCCATTTGAAAGGTCACGGCTCCCTGGATATCAAGAAAATGATATCGGCAAATATATAGTTTTATGGTAGAAATGTTCAAATCTACTATAAAATTTACCTGACTGAAATCTGCTACTCCATTCTGAAATTATTAGGGATTTTCTCCAGAAAACCTCTCCAAAAAGCCTTCAAAACGTGCCCAAAATCATGAACAGATTTCCCTAACATTTCTGCCTTACAATGCCTTACAGCAATGACTTGTGAACGCTTTAGCACGTGGTATCCTCTTGGGAGGATAAACAAGTCCTCCCCCTGGTATCGATGACCTATTCAGGGGGATTCTATTCTCCCAAGAGGACAAAATACATGAATTTATGTGAGTGTCATCAATTTTAGGAAGGAAAATGTACTCATTGTTTTCATTCGTTTTTGCATGTTTTTTGAAGGGGCTTTCTGCAGAAAATCACCCATATCCACGGGAAGGAATGGCCGATTAAGGCCGGGTAAATTACTGAACCTAATGGAACATATTGGCAATAAAACAAGACATTTTTCAATATTATTGCTTTTTATATTCACGGAGCAGTGGCCTTCCAAGCGGGGATCCTTTTTTCTGACTCACCCGGTAGAAGATCTGAATTACATCTGATCGATTTTTTTCTTGTTACATCTTGTTCACTGCCATCTTGAACCAACCTCGTTCCCAGGATTTTCTCACGTCAACCGCTGTTCACGAAGCCGAATGAACAATGAACGTAGAGGTAGAGCAACGAACTCACTCTGGGGACGAGATTCAACTCGAACATCCCTTCCACCACGAGCTTACCGGGTGTCCCAAAAACAAGTATACAGATTTGGTTGACTCCAGCGATGTGAATTTAGCTTCGATCAATGGCTAATTACTCTCAAAATGTTCTTCGATAGTTAACTTGGACATAGATATCTCGTTTGCTGGTATTGGAGCTCTGAGAGCAGAAATATCAATCTTGAAAGCACAAATGTGCGTCCACTTGCAAACCAGAGCTTTGGCCTTTTGGCCTAAGCAAATTCCGGAAGCACATCGAAATTAAGAAATGAAATTAATGAAAATTTAAGAAACTTCCCAATGGATGACTTGGGGATGACTTCTGGAAAACGGAACAACACAAGATCTAATATTGTTCAAATTTTATTAAGGTTGTCGTCGATTTATACGCTGTGCCTTAAGAAATTGCTTAGGCCAAAAGGCTAAAGCTCTGGTTTTCAGGAAAAGGCAAATTTGATCTTTCAAGATAAACATGTCTGCTCTCAACGTACCAATATCAATAAACGAGGTATCTATGTTCAAGATAGCTATCGAGGAACATTTTTAGAGTGATTAGACATTTATTGAAGCGAAATTCACAGCGCTGGAGTCAACCAAATTCGTATACATTTTTTTGGGACACCCTGTATATTTCATTTTCCTGTACCTAATCGAATTCAATTTCTACACAACCTGTAAATTCGAAGTTTGCATGCGACCCTTTTATTTGCGCCTTTAAAAGGCATTTGCATTATTTTAGAAACTTGATGCAATTACTTACAGTATTATAGTTTTCTTTCAGACGTTTATTTTCATAACTTCAAGATGGATGATTTGAAACTTTCCGTCTCAAGCTCAAAACCTGAAGACCTTCTGGTATATCTTAACAGAACTGTCAACTATGCTAAAGACAACGTACATTTCAAGGTAGGAACTATTAAAATCCGAAGAATTGAGAGGGATTTTGAAATTCTATAAATTCTCAATGAAAATTCAACGAAACATCCTGCCTATTTTGTGTTTATTGTAGCCATGTTGACGATGCAAAATATATTTAAAAAGGGGGTTTCCCTCATTTTCCGAGCGTTTGGAGGGTTTGGTCACAAAGATAAAACCTCGGCATTTACGGTATGAATTTCGTTTTTCTTCAATTGAAAGGACAAATGCTGCTGTCTTCATGTTGCAGTTAGGAAACAGCAGTAGCACAAATTGCCACAGTGAAGCTAGGCCTCCATAATATGTGATTGGACCTCCTGTGCCGATACCAAACATGACTCCGCAGAGGAGGCAAAGAAACAAACTTTTGTGGCGGCAAAAATAACAGCAACAACAACAATCAGAAGAAGAGACGTGCATGCGACTGAAATAGCTTTTCAGTAACTAAATTTAGCCATAGATAAACTTTATTTATTTATTTATTTATTTACAGAGGATAAAGCAGGTTACCCTAACAACTAATCTTCCCCTGGCACTATGTGCCCAGGATCTCATTTTCGGGAAACAATTCATAACTTTTTCAAAAATTGTCATATACNAGCCATGTTGACGATGCAAAATATATTTAAAAAGGGGGTTTCCCTCATTTTCCGAGCGTTTGGAGGGTTTGGTCACAAAGATAAAACCTCGGCATTTACGGTATGAATTTCGTTTTTCTTCAATTGAAAGGACAAATGCTGCTGTCTTCATGTTGCAGTTAGGAAACAGCCGTAGCACAAATTGCCACAGTGAAGCTAGGCCTTCATAATAGACGATTGGACCTCCTGTGCCGATACAAAACATGACTCCGCAGAGGAGGCAAAGAAACAAACTTTTGTGACGGCAAACATAACAGCAACAACAACAATCAGAAGAAGAGACGTGCATGCGACTGAAATAACTTTTCAGTAACTAAATTTAGCCATATATAAACTTTATTTATTTATTTATTTATTTATTTATTTACAGAAGATAAACCAGGTTAGCCTAACAACTAATCTTCCCCTGGGTCCTCTCTACTAACTACGAAATAAGAATATAATACACGCAAAAAGTGTCCTTTAAGTTTTAAGAAGCTTAGTAACATTTTTCATTTAAAGTAAAGTTTAGGTATTTAAATCTGACAGTCAAGATAGTACTGATATACTTTTCTCTTGAAAATTTCCAATGATGTTGACTGTCTAATGTTAAGTGGAAGTTCATTCCATATTTTACTTCCTTTATCGATACTGACTGATCAGCCTTTTTCAGTTTTGATCTGGGCACATACAAGTTGTTGTGTGAACTTCTCGTCAATCGTTGTTTAATCTGATTTTAGTGAGTGAACAAATTAGTCATATATTTTGGAGCTAGTCCATATCCATATTTTGCAATTCAAAACTTACAAACTATAAATTAAGTGAATATGCAGCAAAAACATACGACAGAATCTATAATTCCTGTCAGAATTTATCCTGTAATGTTAATAAGTTCATTGCATCATTTCTCCAACAAAATTATATCACAAATATTCAACATGTACCGGGTGCTCCAATACGGCTATCTTGAAAACATGGAATGTGGAATACTGGAATGGAATACTGGAATGACATGGAATATTAATTAGTTTTCTATGGCATTCCAGTATTCCAGTATTCCATGTCATTCCAGTATTCCATTCCAGTATTCCACATTCCATGTTTTCAAGATAGCCCTCCAATACCCAATTACTCCCTTTCGAAAAATCACCAAAATTCGATTATCAAACCCTGTATATCAAAATGCTCGACAAATGGCCTTCAGTTCTGGTATTTGCTTTGGCCCCGTGAAATTTCATGCAAGTCCAAAAGGTCTTTTTATAACAAAAACTGCTGTCACTACTCCTTACGAAGTTTCATTTCAGAATACACGATCCCTCCAAAACCATTCTGCCCTGTGTGCCAAGACATGGTGTCGGCTAATAGTGGAGAAGCAGTCGATGGTTGTGACCCAGGGTAAATGTTGTTCAAATTCACCCAAAAACAGTCTCCGTGCCACCAGGCTCCCTTGTAGACCGTAGCACAATTCCTCACATTACTATCATCATTATCTTTGTCCTTGGTAGTGAATGGTCGCCCCAGTGAATAGATGTTTAATGCATCCCCAAAGTTACCTTTGTACCATCTGTGATTAATCTTGTACTTCTCTGACGCAGCGGCTATCGTAAACTTTTCATATTCTGCAAAACCGACGCTCCCATCACTGCGTTTCAGATCAAAACGAAGTATGACGTTTCCTGTTTTAGTTAGTTGATGCATTGCTTCCAAACCAAGCCAATGGTTGCCACTTGGGTTCCCGAAACCCATGACATATTCAGCCCAATCTCGGTCGAAGCTGACACTAGCATTTATTCGTCTTTGCAAGACCGTCCAGCCTCCGTTGTTGGTTGTCATGTCNACGCTCCCATCACTGCGTTTCAGATCAAAACGAAGTATCACGTTTCCTGTTTTAGTTAGTTGATGCATTGCTTCCAAACCAAGCCAATGGTTGCCACTTGGGTTCCCGAAACCCATGACATATTCAGCCCAATCTCGGTCGAAGCTGACACTAGCATTTATTCGTCTTTGCAAGACCGTCCAGCCTCCGTTGTTGGTTGTCATGTCGCAGAAGGCCTTGAACGTTGTTCCATCGTCGCGTTGAAGATCGTAGACACCATTGATTGTGAAGCCTTGCTCCTTCAGGTCTTTGCAACTACGAAGCTCTGGAAATAAAACAATGTTTGAAGGTCGATTCTACTACAATCCATTTTCATTCTATTATCTTAAATTTACAAAATTCTACACCGCTTGACTCCAGCCTTTCAAGACTGTTTTGTCCTAAAGTCAGGTTTTTCAAAATTTTATTTCATACCTTTCAATAATAAGCCCTGAAATTGCAGAACGGCCTCGTGTATCCTTGAGTATTGGTAGAGCAATGAACTTACTCTCGGGTTGAGATTGGAAATCTGGTTATCATGACGATTCTGATTTTTTCAAGAAATACGTTTATTTTGGTACTCAGTCAAAATATGCTACCTGGTATGGACGTAGATAGAAATACGCTGAGCATTTTCTTGACTAAAGCAACTAGTTTCTTCAGATATATTTTCCCATGGTGGTCTAAGAGTTGAATTTCTTACAAGCTCTTGCTACTTTCTCATAAAAGGAATTGGTGTATCCCTGGGACTCCGCGTGTAACCTTACCTTTTTCCACTATCTTTTTCCAAATTTTATATCCTTCTTTGTTCTGTGGCAGATCATTTTCACTGGTAACTTCCCTGTATTCATCTGTTTTTAAATCTCGCAGAACAAATTGGCACTGTTTGTTTATATTACATTTGTGAAAATGCCTGCCAAATAAACTGGTCATTGTGGAATGGCCATCTTGATTTCTGTCGACGTTGCCTGTTATTTCTTGAAACCATCCTCCTTTCGCCGCAGCTTCGCTGCTTCCTGCCGAGAATAACCATAAAGTTAGGCTGGTTATATATTGAATTATCTTCATGTTCATGGCGAATACGTTACTGCCTCTGCCAGCTTTCTTTCATCTTCTGCGAATCTGATTCTCAACTGAGTTGTGCGGCTAATTTGACTCAAAGATGAAAGAAATGAAATGAAATGAAATGAAATGAAATGAAAGTCTGATGATGAATATAGATTCAAGGTTTGCTATTTACGGATATAGAGATACCATGAATCCTCTGTCTCCTACGAACAGAAGAACAGTAATGCGTGATTCGAAAGGTACCTGCAGCCTCACATCATGGGTTCGAAGAAACAATGTTTGCTTGCTCGAACAAAATGTATCAATTTGATCATACCTGTGTCTTTATTCTTGTTGTTTTCGCCTGCAATTTATGCTCAAATTAGCTCCCAGATTCAAGTCTTTAAAGCGGCCTAAGAATCTGTTTCCTGTAAAAGCGAGGCTGTCCTCGAGAACCGCAAACGAGGACAGCTTTTTGGGCCGTTTTACAGACTTGACTCTGAGAGTTGATTTGGAGCATAAAGTGCAGGTGAAAACAACAAGAATAAAGACACAGGTATGATTTATTTATACGTTTCGTTTGAGGAAACAAACATATTTTTCCCTCAAACCCGTGGTTACATAGCAATTACAACAATATAGCCACCCTCAAATTCTACTCTCCTATGCAGAGGTTCCCCTGTAATTTTGGATTGCAAAGATCAGGATACTGCGCAGCCGTCCTAAATCAAATCAATGCTCAAAAGTTGAACGACAGACTCATAATTTTCTTGAATGCCATAGGGACTCAAGGATTGCCCCAAACACCTTACTACACCCTCATCCAGTTCTTCAGACGTCCAAACTCAAATGAAGAACCATTGATTTCCCCTGGTACTCTGTGCCAAATGTCATGACAAAGTTTTTCATGACAGAATTGAATAACTCGCACCACCGCTGCTTGGCCTGCTTAAATTTAGGCCGCAAGCATTTCATTTGAGTGGCATTTTATAATATCAGGAGCTTTAGCTTATACAAACTGCAGACAACGATCAGATCAACTGTCAGCAGTTCATATCAATGACATCATTTCATTCATATATCAACAAGTCAAACGACTGTAGCTTCATAGCTACATTAATGATTCAGAGCATAACATAGCATCTACACTCGAAATACCAGGGTACAGGACAAGCATTGAAAATATCAATATTTTTGTTGAAGTTCTGTTAAAATATTCTTATTCGTATTATTATTATTATTATCATTATTATAGTATTATTACAGGGCAGGTGCAAATGTTGCTGTTGCCGCATGTCTACAGTCGGAGCGCAGGAGTTGAATATCCTATTTGAACCGAGAGTGGTATCATCAAATTGGGTCATACAAACAGATTTTGTTAGAAATTGCTCTTCAAGTCGAATCTTCCCTTGCAAAATACAAGCTTCTAGAGGCACATAACTGCTGTTGAATGGTAGTGAGCCCCCTCCCCCCCCCTCAACATTGACAAACAACTAGAACGGTCTAATTCTACTCTCCTGAGCTGCACTCACTTACCTTCATTAACAGCTAGTTAATGTAATCAGCAATAGGTTCCAATTGCCATCTGTGAGAATCTCTTCGTTTCTTTGCTAATCATTGTTTTGATTGTAGTTGGATTTTCCGCCTACATTCTTTTACAAACCAAACATGCTTTCTGCACATGATCACAGGGTTTCTTTCTTGGGGGATAACCGTTGCTTCGAACTTTGATGCTTCGTATCCCCCAAAATTTAGGAAAAGGAAGGCAGATGTTGAATGTTTTATTTTGAATCACAGGTAGCAGCGTATGATTGTAAAATGAGTAAAGATATTAATTATATAAAACCTTATTATATTCCATATCGTCTTTCTCTGTTTTGATGATGTTCCTTGTGTCCCTCCACAAAAATATTAGGCCTATCAATCGACCCACTCCCCAAAAATTCTTTGAGGACTGGGTCGACTGATAGGCCTAATATTTTGATGGAGAGACATGAGGAACATCATCAAAACAGAGAAAGACGATATGAAATATAATAAGGTTAAGGTTGTATATCATTAATATTCATCACGCCAAAATTACTATCAAAACTTTTGGAGAGTTTTTTTTATACTTGTTAAAGTGCAGGTGACATACACTTATCATATGTTGTCTTAACTCTTGTTTATTCCCTTAATTTGCAGATAAATCTTTGTGATTCTGGTTTGGGAAGGGTGCAGAAGTCACCTGGAACGGGACAGGAAATCGTCTCAACAGAAATCAAGGTATCGTCTTCAGTTAGTAATGATTAAGGGTGCACATGGAAGGGACAAGTGAAAAATCTTGAGAGGACTGCCTGATAAAAGATCCATTGTTTACCAACATTTTTGACCGACTACGGAAAGATTTTTCCCGGATAAGATTGATTTAGTTGGGGGGGGGGGTGTCGTTCTCCGAGCCTCGCTGTCTCGTACGCTTATGGTTGAATGGTAGAAGTTTTGAATTAAGCTTCTTTGATAGCTGGTGGGTTTTTGCCTCTGTAACATCTCGTTCACTGCCATCTTGATCATTGCTTTGCTTCGGTTTACCGTACCTAAATGACTTGAATTCCACACTACATATGAATTTGGATTCGCACGTGACCCGACCATGCGTGCGTTTGATCATAAATTCCCTTCAATAGACCTTTTAGCTATTCTGAAAAGAATCATAATCGAACAACATTTCGTAGAATTTTCGAATGTGCACAATAGTGATAGAAGCTCGAACGCCACTCGATCGAACGTCGCATATAAAAATGTATAAAAATAACGCTCGATCCAAGCTCTTTTGTAGAATAGCTAAAAGGTCTATTAACTGTTAGACTTACCTCAGTTCTATTTCGTTAAAGGCAATGTATCCATGTAAGTACAGCCACGTATAAATATGGAAACGAGTGTCTTTCGTATAGGAGTAGCATGGTTTGGAATCGGCTTCCAGACCAATATAAAGCTGCAAAAAGCGATGATGAATTCAAAATGAAAATCAGAAGTTGGAAGGGATCCGGATCCCGGGGGGGGGGGGGGGGGGTACCCATATTTTTTCCAGTCGGGGGAGG
>REGL01000101.1:258700-273367 GCA_004194395.1 Aurelia aurita complex sp. Pacific | reverse complement strand
ACCAAGAGTACTAGATGGGTTGGAATGAATCAATATTTGCTTGACAGCCAAAAGATCGAAGTATTTTTGTGATTTTTCTCGCTTTGTTGCAAGCATTGGAAAAATTGGTAAATTTCAATTTAGAAAAACTTTGTGGTTGAAAAATGACTGAAAAAGGCCTAAAATACATGATCAAATTATAAAGGACTCCTCGCTCAGAACACTAGAGAAAAAGCAATTTCTCATGGGTGAGAGATATCGTCTGCACATTTATTGCCATGGGGTTGAAAATCTTTAGTATCTCTTTGAGAATCTATGTCTTATTACTCTTGAGAGAGGTGAAATGCCCGTGTGTATCGTTCTGTGTGAGGAGAGTCCTAACGATTTGATCAAGTGTTTTAGGCCTTTTTCGGTCATTTTGAAAACATGAAATTTTTGTAAAGTTGAATTTACTTATATTTGCAGTGCTCGTAAGAAGACGAAAAAAATCACTAAAATATTTTGATATTTTGGTTTTTAACTAAAATTTGAATCATTCAAATCCATGAAGTACTTGCGGTGCTACGAATTTTCGAAAGTGGGAACTTTTTCCTGGCTCACCCGGTACACTTGTTGAATTGTAAGAACCATATGCAGTTAGGATCAGATCATTTTATCTCCTTCCCGCTGTATATGCTGCAAATAAAGTAATTTGTTTTTCTTATATTCGTTTTGATTGGTGATTAAAAACAGGTCTGACGATTGACTATATTTCTTCTGCGAGAATAGAAAACCATAGGCTAATTTAGAGGCTGAGTTGCTCTGACAGAATGAGTAGATGTTGCAATCAAGTAGGCAAGGAGTTGCTCTTCAACTCAGACAAATGCACGATGCTTATTGCTCGTCATAGTACCCCTTTGCATTGAAATATTCAAAACAGTGAAACAGTTAAACCCACCTTTTATGCAGAACATATTTAAATTACTCATTTAAATTAAATTTAAATTATTCATTAAAAAATCCAAATAACTTAGCCCATGTTAGGCCTAATCAAACAACAGTTGGGTCCAACAGTTTAATGTCTATTGGGCCACAGATTTGGAATGGCCTACCAAACGAGCTGAAATCTGTAGAAAACTTGAAAAGTTTAAGAGTCTAATAAAACAATGGGACGGACCGACCTGCAAATGTAGTGCCTGTCAGTGCCTCCTGTCAGTGCAATTTTAATTTAGTTTTGCCAGTGCAATTAAAATTTATAAAATATTTAATTTTGTTTTCCGTGTACATATTTGATTTTGATTAGTTAACTTTGTATATATGTATGTATCTGTGTATATATTGTTAGCTGCAGTGTTAAATCGAATTAAAATAAATTTACAACAACAACAACAAGGAAACATGACAGTGAGTGCAGCTAGTGCAGCAAGCAAGCAAACAAGCAAGCAAGCAAGCAAGCAAGTAAACACAAAATCAAACATAAAAGCAAACAAGGAAGTGAACAAGCAGAATTAGAATCGATCTCGATTCTTAATCTGTTATAAATCACTCTGTCGCTTGATTCTATGTTTTATGAAAATAGACAATCAGAGGCTGAGGCCTAGACGTGCAACCAAGCTAACAAACAAACATAAAAGAGCAAGCAATCAAACAAAGAAGCAAGCAAGCAAGCAAGCGTAATAGTCGAGCTCACATGCACAGAAGCAAGTGAACAGGCAGGATTTTTGACATTCCGGCGAACATAGATCTTGATTCTTCAGCAATAATATATCAGTCTGTCAGTTGATCATTGATTTTATGAGAAGAGGCAACCAGACAAGAAAACATGAATGCAAGTACAGCAAGCAAGTAAGCAAGCGGGATCTTCAACGTTCCGTCATCGAGCTTGATTCTTACTAAATCAATAATCAGTCATTCTATAATCAATGTATCAATTGATTAATCACGTAATCATTTTCCTCCCAGGTGTGGACTGGTTTAACGACCCTGATCACCATCGCTTCCTTCTTTATAAGAAAGCGGTATGGTAACGTGCTTGATCGAATACAATGGAGCAACATTTTCAGACGCATTCTAAGGAGATCAAGTCAACCACCGCCAGCTGAACGAGAGGATACTTCAAATGTAGGAACGATGGTGATGGAACGTTCGAACAATGAAACGATGGGCAATTTGTAAGGAATGGTAGTAGCGATCATTTGTGAACACTGGTGAGTCGTCCATACTGACTTTTCGTTTGTATTTGCTTACCAAATAAAGGTGGCATGAAGCGAAATTTTTTATTGATGCAAGTAAATAGCACTGTCGAATGATAAAGACTCGTGTTTAAAATGTTTTGATATCTTGTTTCATTTCCGAGTTATCCACTATTTTGCAGAATCGGCTGATGACGTCATTTTTTGCAAACGGTCAAGGACACATGCAAGATTGACCATGCTTCCATAAGCTGATCGATTAAAACAAAAGCTTCAGTTGCCATGCCTTTCTAAGCATCATTTTGATCCACGAGACAATTCATATTCCATTTACGTAACTTAGCTGCAAAGTTCCTGGCAACTGTAACCGTTCAAAGATCAGATTCAGCTATATTTCCATATAGTATTCTTGGTACTTTGCAAACAAAAATACGTCATCAGCTGATACCTAAATTCAGTGGGTAACTTCAAAACGAAATGAGATATGAACAATAATTAAACAGGATCTTTTATCATTCGACAGTACTATTCATTTGCACCAACAAAAATTTCGCTTCAAGCCACCTGTAAGCATTAGATGATGACGTCATTTCGTTTGCAAATTACTAGGATAATGTGTGGATATATAGCTGTATCTTATTTTTGAAAGGTTTCAATTGCAAGAAACATTTTAGCTAAGCTACATGGATGGGATATGAATTGTCTTGTGAATTAAAAATATCATGTTTAGAAAGGCATGTTAATGGAAGAAAGTTTTTTGATTAGATTTCTCTTCGGAAGCATGGTCAACCTTTTATACTTTTTTGACTTTGTGGAAACAAAATGACGTCATCAGCCAATCCTATCAAATAGTGGATAACTTGATTTGAAGGAAGTTATCATGAAATTTTTAACAGACGCTTTTACCCAGGGATAAATCCCTTCTTTATCAGTGCTATTCATTTGCATCAATAAAATTTTTCGCTTCAGATCACCTTGCAGTAGATCCGAAACGTTAACCCTACGTTATCGCCCTGTGCTTAATATACAATCGTCCTCTAAATCTGCAGAAGTTTAGAAGTTTAGAGGTGTGATAATTGATAGACGATCCTTGATAGAATGGGATCCTAAGTAGAGGTTTCATTTTTTTCCGATGTTAATCTCTTACCAGCTAAATATAATGTGCAGTTCCTGAGAGGAAGATAGGTCATTAAGGCCTAGTTTAAACGTCATTTTTTGCCGTGTCGAACTTAATAAATGCTGCTAAAAACTAACTCTAAGTGTCAATTAAATTCGACATAAAAACGATGTTTAAATCACTTGCTGTTTTGAATAGATAAAACGGCAGGAGTTTACCAGCTCTGTCGTATCAAATGGCAGAAAAACGACTTGATTTAAGCATCATATTTCTGCCACGTTGGACCATTCAATTCTCGGCCATGGTCCGGGGTTTCTACAGTGTGATCAGCCAAAGATGGCCATTTTAGCCATTTTAATTTCAATCCTACACGGCAAAAACTATGTTTAAATCAGATTTTTAGACACGGCAGATCCTGCCGTTTTTGTCACAGTTCGATTCAACACGGCAAAAAAACGATGTTCAAACTAGGCCTCAGTAGTGTAGCTAGAGGTTTACTTCCTTGAAAGAGTGATAGAAGAAGTCAGTTGTTAAATTTTGCCAAAGATGCCCACACAGACAATTGTGCTAAAAATGGCGTCGTAGGTTTTTTACCATGACCTTTTTCGTCTTAAAGATTTTGAATTGATTCGATTGTTGATTTGCCGTGAGATTCATAGGATCATGGTAAAAACTTTCTTGATCCTATTAACAGCGCAATCATCCATTGGGTAGATTAGCTAATCAGCAGGTTTGCTTACGTAGTTTCTCCACGGGCACTGTGAAGATCAAATATTGGCCTATAATAGGCCTAAAGTTTATCTTATTTTTGTCAGTTATGGCCTAATGCCCAAAAATCAACAACCTTCGCAACATACCTCCATTCTACGACTAGAGGTTTGTTGCGAAGGTTGTTGGTTTTTGGGCATTATAGGCCATAAGGGACAAAAAGTAGGATAGTCTAGGCTAGGCCTATTATTATAGGCCAATATTTGATCTTCACGGCACCCGTGGTTTCTCCAGTGAGTTCAAGACGTTTTTTCAAACTTGACCTGGTTGTAAAAACTTTTAAGTCAGTTGTGTATTGTAGTACATTTCTTTTAGCAGTTAGCTGGTTTATTTTGTAGATTATTGGGTTGTCATGTTCGTTATTGAGTTATCTAAATTATTAGTAATGTCAGTTTCAAGTTAGAAATGAAATTGTATTCAGTTTTTACCTGCTTGTATTGTTGTAGACTCAATACACAGCGTTGTTTTGCTTTTCAACTGAACTGATACTGCTACAACTACGACTTATTTCCCTCCATTTGCAGAAACGGATTGACAGCGTACTGATTCAATATGCCCATACAGTTAGGTCTAAATACCAGGCTATTTTTCCTCAAAGCTACCGAGCCTGAAACGCCACAAAAAGCAGTTTTCCAGAACTGCTAACAAGGGCAGATTTTGTAATACAATTGCAACAGTTGCGTTTGATTGACACCCCAATTCAAAGCGATTAGCGACTGCAGACAAAGGAAATTCTCTCAACCAGTAATTCAAAACAGACAAGGCCGCAAAAGTTGCCCTGAAACCAGTAAGGCAAACTCTCACCTTGTGCAAGCGAAAGGTGGTTTTTAAGAGAAGTTGCGTGGACGTAACGAAAGAAGAAGGGTAAACCTAAGGTTCTGTCCGGCGGATTTTGTTTATTTCATTCAGGAGCTGTTTTGTAATGGTTTCATTTAAGCCCTAAATACGCGAGAATTACAATGCCTTTGGCTCGGCTTCTGAATCAAATAAACAAAATCCGCCAGATAGAACTTTAGATTTACCTTTCTTCATTCGTTATAAGCCCATAACTTCTCTTAAAAACCATCGTTCGCTTGCACAAGGCGAGAGTTTGCCCCATTAGTTTCGGGGCAATTTTTGCGGCCTTGTTTGTTTTGAATTATTGGTTGAGAGAATTTCCTTTGTCTGCAGTCGCTAATCGCTTTGAATTGAGGTGTCAATCAAATGCAGCTGTAGCTATTGTATTACAAAATCTGCCCTTGTTTTGTACGATAAAACCAGCTATCAGAGCTTATAAAACATTCAATCAAATCGTAAGAAGTCACTTCCAGAGAGCGCACCCGGTACATGCAGCAATTTCTTAGAAATCTTTGAGTGTAGTATTCAATACTGACATCTATAACAAGAGACTGCCTATTGGTGATAGCGATATTTTACGATATTTTGCTATCGATGCCAATATTTTACAGACAAAAAATCATAAGATATTGTAAGAAATCATTTCCAGGGAGCGCACCCGGTACACGCAGCAATTTCCTAGAATTTTTTGCTGCGGAAGGCAGCCTTACTATTCTGCTTCAATCAGCGAGCGAAATTAGCCTGTCTGCCTGTTGCCTGCCTGTCTGTCTGCCGTCAGGCTATGTCGATAGACGGGCCAGCTCACGGTTGCGGTTTGCGGGCTCGCGGCTTGTGAGCATTCATCCAACAACCAACAACAAAAGTTCTCCAACAAAAGATAATGAGTTCTTCCTACCTACTTAACTACCTAACTACGTCAATGGACGACAAAGGTTTATTTCTGACTATGCAGAACTCAATATTACGGACCACGAAACCATGGACTACAGAACTACGGAATCAAGAGCCTTGGACTCAGGAACCAGAAACCGGCGGAGGAGAGTAACTCAATATTCTAAATCATTTACCTTTTGAACCATTACCCAACTGTAAATTCAACCATAATACACATTTCCTTAGCGATAATCATTCAATTAATTTCTATAAAAATTAACCTCGCTACAGTCGCATTTGGTACAAATACTAATCGGCAGCACTCGCTGAGGCTGACTGTTGTTATATCTAGTTTAATGTAGTATAGTGTCCAATACTGACATCGATAGCTACTAGAGACTGCCTATTGGTGATAGCGATATTTTTATGATATTTTGCTATCGATGCCAATACCTTACGGAAAAATCTAACACTTAGCGATAATCCTGTATAATTGTTTACTTGGCAATATTTATAGTGATTTGTTGATGTTTTTGTTAGTTATTTTGTTTATTTGAAACAATGATAAATCATTGTTGGGGATACTGTGAACACCCTTTTTTACTTATCACAATAGCAAAGACAGTAAACCTGCTTGGCTAAAGATCTTTGAACCATACGCTCATCATTGCATTTTCCAGTTGTTCGACTTGATTGACTACTTCAATCTCATGTGATTAGTCGCGAAGATGACTCTGACAGGCCCTGCTGCGCAAGCTCCAATCACATTAAACGGGGGATTCGCCCTTCGTGTAAAAACCCATCAGGCTTACACTGGTGGTATCCCGAACAATTCATATTAATTACAGGTCTTAAATTGAGAAAGCGATACAAGTTTGAAATAGAAATAGACTGGAAAAATAGGCCGTTTCTTTCTCATGCCATCTAAGGCTTGAAGTTGAGCATGTTTATTGATCTTCTTTTCGACATGGAAACGCCGTGGTAAAACCAACATCTTGAAATACAATTTAGCCTTTAGGCAATCAATCAAATAACAAAGTTTTTGAAAATCAGTTCATTGGTTATGGACATGTAACCAATCAAACAATAATACATCATTTTGGACACCCGGTAGACTAAAAATATATGTCTACAAAACAGCGTGAAAGAAAAGATCATCTAAAGGAATGTTAGCTAAACGCTCTGTTTTGGCAATTTCACAGTTGGTATGTACGGATTAGTGTATGAAGAGGTATAGGCGTACACGGATTTAAAAATAGAGGCATCAAGAAAAGCTAGCCTAACTACGAGGCTTGAATTTGACACCACAAAGCTCTTAACAAGTGTTTTAGGTCATCCAAATGCATGATCTCCGTATTAAGAATCCATGATTTTCACTTCCATGAGCAAAATTTGATTTTTAACAAACAAAAGATTATACTAGCTGCAATAAACTGAACTTTAATGATAGAATTTGAAACCGCATAGATATTGTTCTTACCAACGATGTAACGATCTCATTTAATTTAGTAGTTTTTCTCGAAAGCTCCGGTCAAACGATCCAACATCTCACCCAACATCTCACCAGCATACGTTTCAAATCTTTAAATCGGCATAAAAAGGTGGTTGTAAAATTCTATGACCTATTTCTTCCAGTTGAATGGCTTGAAAGAAACGTTAGCTACTTACCTATAATTCTACCATTGGACTTTTAAGAAATTTTGAACATTTTTTGAAATTTTAGCCTATTTTATATTCTAAGTCATTTGAAGAAGTGACGTCATCAAATTTCTAAATCATAAACCAGAAGAGTGATAGACTTTTGCTTGATACCATATTGTAGACATCCATAAACTATGGTTTTCTTCGAAATTATTTCATGTTGCGTCAAACAGTTTAGAAATTACGATGGTTTTAAGTTTTTTGAAATTTTTTCTTGAATTCTTGAAAAAGAAAAGAAACACTCTAATTCCGAAAATATTGAAGATTTCTGAAAAGTCCAACGGTAGAATAATAGCAAAATGGCTGAAGTTTCTTTGAAGCCATTCGGTTCAAAGAAATCGGTCATTAAATTTTACACCAACCTTTTTCAAGATTTGGAGCCTATTCTCATCTCACCCAGCATTTCAACCAACATCATGTTGGCTGAAATCTTGGATCATTTAAAATCATGGCAAAGAAGATGATGAAAAAGAAGCATTTGATTTCGTAGAAGTAAACTGTTAATTTCGTAGAAGAAAATGTTGGATCAAATGTTGGTTCAGGTCTTTAGATCGTTTAACCACTGATGTTGGGACGTCTGTCAATGTTGGGTTGAATGTTGGATGAAATGTTGATTGAGATGTTGGGTAAGATGTTGGTTCGTTTAAACGGAGCGGGAACGGATTTTTAATAGTTATCAGCTATATCCCTATGGAGGCATTCGAAAATAAAGATTCGCCACCTAACGCAATTTTCGCCGAATTTCGCTAAACACCTAATAAAACGTACGTTGTTTCAGCAGTAATTTCCGAGAAATCATTTTGGACTTGTCATCTAGTCAAATCATCTAGGACTACATCATCTAGGACTCGAATGTTCATTGAACTGCAAGATATAAGTTGTATGGCGAAAAATACGATATTTTGTGCAACATAGTACTGTACATGGTACTGTACAACATAGTACATGGTACTGTCGTTCACAATACAGCTTTCATGCCTGAAACAAAATCCGCCAGACAGAACTTTAGATTATACCCTTCTTCTTTCGTTATAAGCACGTAACTCCTCTTAAAACCCATCTTTCACTTGCACAAGGCGAGCGTTTGCCGTACTAGTTTCAAGGAGACTTTTGCGGCTTTATTTGTTTTGATTTACTGGTTGAGAGAATTTTCTTTGTCTGCAGTCACTAATCGCTTTGAATTCAGGTGTCAATCAAACGCAACTGTTGCTGTTGTATTACAAAATCCTCCCTTCTTTGCTGGGTTAGCTATGACTTAACCCTGAAATGCCCTCTTGTGGTTGGCTCTTAGCAATAACAATGTTCTGTTGCTAGCAATGTATCTTCAAATTATGTGTCTCAGCTGCAAATTTCCTTACAACTGCAATCTTTCCAAGATGAAATAAAATGATATTTCTATAGATCATCCTGGTGATTTGCAAACAAAATGACGTCATCAGCCGATATCTAAACCTTTTAAAGATTTGATTCCTATACTGGATTAGCTATGAGTAGAAGTACCTTCTGACTTAACCCCGAAACGCCCTCTCATGGTTGGCTCTTGGCGATAACTCGAAAATTTAAAAAGATATATCAATGGGACTGTACACGATTTTAGTAAACAAACGGCACGTGCCGTACAATTTCTTAATTCTGCAGTGGGCTTTGCTGTGTTTTGGCTAAACACATCTGAAACTTGTCGCTCAGAATCCAGCTGTATCTCACTAATCATTGATGGTATGAAAAATCTGATTGCACTGGCTTATTCTACGCAGTTCAAACCTTTATATCTTTATTTGCAATGTATCTGCTGCTGTTTGTCAGCATTAGGGAGAGAAAGTAATGGTTTTTTGGAAGTTTACCTTGTACAGCCCCTTTAAGGTCACTGCCCACCCTCGCAGCGACCTTATCGGTTTTTCTCTCTGAAGTACCATACCGCGAGAGAATAACAGCAAACCCATATATCATTCGATGCGTCACTTTATGATGAATACCTTTATGCATAAATCAAATTGACTGAAATTAGCATAGGTTCCAAATCTTTAAAAAGATTGGTGAAAATTCAGTGACCTATGTCTTTGAACTTTAGCTTTGAACTTTAACTTTGGCTTCTTATAAACTCTAGCTATTTCTCTATAATTCTACCGTTGGACTTTTCTGNTGTACACGATTTTAGTAAACAAACGGCACGTGCCGTACAATTTCTTAATTCTGCAGTGGGCTTTGCTGTGTTTTGGCTAAACACATCTGAAACTTGTCGCTCAGAATCCAGCTGTATCTCACTACTCATTGATGGTATGAAAAATCTGATTGCACTGGCTTATTCTACGCAGTTCAAACCTTTAGAAAATATCTTTATTTGCAATGTATCTGCTGCTGTTTGTCAGCATTAGGGAGAGAAAGTAATGGTTTTTTGGAAGTTTAGCTTGTACAGCGGTACTACTGTACTACAGCCCCTTTAAGGTC
Source organism: Aurelia aurita complex sp. Pacific (assembly GCA_004194395.1). Lineage (NCBI taxonomy): Eukaryota > Metazoa > Cnidaria > Scyphozoa > Semaeostomeae > Ulmaridae > Aurelia > Aurelia aurita complex sp. Pacific. The sequence goes on along the minus strand of REGL01000101.1, from coordinate 263,476 downwards.
ACTGCCCACCCTCGCAGCGACCTTATCGGTTTTTCTCTCTGAAGTACCATACCGCGAGAGAATAACAGCAAACCCATATATCATTCGATGCGTCACTTTATGATGAATACCTTTATGCATAAATCAAATTGACTGAAATTAGCATAGGTTCCAAATCTTTAAAAAGTTTGGTGAAAATTCAGTGACCTATGTCTTTGAACTTTAGCTTTGAACTTTAACTTTGGCTTCTTATAAACTTTAGCTATTTCTCTATAATTCTACCGTTGGACTTTTCTGAAATCTTCAATATTTTCAGAAGAAGACTATTTTTCTTCCCTTTCAAGAATTCAAGAAAATTTTCAAACCATTGTCAAACTGAGTGGACTTTGTGTATCCAACTCGTAAAATTGTTCATTCCACAAAGTATGGGATTGAACATACAATTTTACGAGTCGGATGCTCAAATTCCACTCAGTTTTTATCTCAAACCATATCAGTTAACATGCAAACTTGCTAAGGTAGATAAATTGAAAATCTTTGGTCACCTCTTGCATTTGTGTGTCTATATCACAGTTAAAACTAAAACTCAATAAAATACAATATTCTGTGCCGTCTATAGCAGAAAAATGGACATGACATCATCTGGTTCTGGCTATGAACGGCACTTAAAAATCTTATTAAGCACTTTGTGTACCATGGCACCATTCCATTTTAACAGGCGCTAGCATGCGCCAGCTTAGTTGTATTTGTATCTTGCATTTGATATAAGTGAGGGGGCTCAATAGAGAAGGTGCTTATTTAAAATTTTGGCCTAGAAGAGAAGGGCTTATTAGAGAGGGGGCTTAATAGAGATGGCTTTGTCGGTAGTACCTCTTTTCATTCATTCATTTTAAATTCTTTAACCACGGTTACCCCGTCAATCAATAAGGTACAATAGACTGCTTTTCAGGGGGGCGTGCATAAAATCTTACAAATTGAATTTAGAATATATACAAAGTAAAACCCTAATTTAGTTACAATGATAAATAAATGAATGAATAAATGATAAAGAAGTAACGAAAATAAGCTATTTCAAAGCGCCTTTAAATGCTTTGAATTCTTTGAAAGAGGATGCCTGCTTGACTTAATAATCCAAGAGGCTCCAAACTCTAGCACCACGATATGAGAATGCACGCTGACCATTACTTGTTTTCATTAGCGGGACTTGAGGATCAGTGCGGTGTTTCTCAAATTTTTCATACTGCATGTCGATTTTTTAGTAAACATTTCTGACAGCTAATCTTCGGAATGTACGGTGTCTCTACTTTATGCATGAGGAGTCTCTTTGAAATTTTCCGACTCATGAAATTTGCGATTGTGTCTCTTTTAAAAGTGTCATTCGTTTCCGTCAAGAAGAATTTTCACTTAGGATCACCATTAACAAAGCTTGACTTTTTATTGGGTCACCCCGTCGCTGATTATGATATGAAGTTTCAGATATAATACTCGTTACAGAAGGTATTAAAAAGTCAGCTGAATTTATTTTTATTAACTGTTTCGATTTCTTGATTGTGCATAAGTATACGCACGTTATATCATGAATTTTTAAACAGAATCGGTGCATAAAGCTTTAGTTTGCCCACTATCTGTAAAAAGATAAGTAAACAGGACACATATTGTAATCTCTCAATTTGATAACTTGCGTTTCTTCTCTCTTATTTAAGGTTGGATCAGAAATTTCAACTATGATGCTATATTCGGCTCCTTAGCGCTACAATGTCCGCAAAAAGAAGATTTAGCGATAGCTCACAGGAGCTGCGAGAGTTAGGAGTACAACGAGTAGGAAGGCTCTTCCGAGTGGTCAGTCTTGAGTAGTTAAGTGTTGAGAAGTTAATCGGGGCTGAAGGCAAGCCCGAGCTATACAGACAAGGAGGCCTGGAACCAAGTGATCATCACGGCACGCAGTTACGCAATCGTCCCTGACTTGATAAGCTGCTTAAATCGGACAACGTATAAAGTGGGTATTTTTGCAGTCAAAGTGATAATCTTAGTCTTGTATGTACTCGAAAACCAAGATAACTTTTTATCTCTTTGCCGAATGTTTCGAATCGAGAGGTTGCTCGAAGAGCTATTGATACTAAAATACCCGATGGCAAAGAACGGTATGGGATCAAAGCACTCGCTACACGCTGCACATACCGAACGAAAGGCTATGGACGCTGGAGACAAAATCGGGAGTGGAGACAAGAAGGCTGAAATCCGAGAAACGAAACTTGAGGAGAAACTAAAGAAACGAGAAAGCGATACGAAATGGCATCGGTTATTTAATTTACGACGTTCCCCTCGTTGCAAATCGCAGAGTAACGGGTTGCGGAAGAAGATTTCGCCGAGCTCTAATCGTAACTGTATCCACGCGAAAAGCGAAATCGAACAGCTTACGACAAGTGAAGTAATTATTAATGTTTTGGGCAGCGATTCAGAGGAGGATTGTGGCCGATATTGTGAAAGTGATCTGAACTCTAGTAACACGGAATGTAATAGTAACAATGAGAATATCAAGGACCGAAATATCGGACAGCGAACAAGAACGAGAAAAACATCAGTATTTGAAGCAAATGAGACTCAAAGTGCTTTCTCGAAGCCAGCTCATCAATCGACTTTCGACGAGAAGATAACGCCGATAGGACGACTTTTAGTGCCGCTCCGTGGGGAGGGAGAGGGCGAGTATGGTTTTAACTCTTTGTTCATCTCCCCTGAGACTCCATTTGAGACTGAAAGCAACACGGAGGACTCTGGGAATATCAGATTCTCGAAATTAAGGAAATGGTTAGAGCCGGCGGAGAATCCTGTGAATTTGAAAATTTTTGGTGGCAATCGAGGTCTTGCTAAAGAACAGCATAGGATGAAGTCCGCTGGATTTCTTATTCATCCATACAGCATTTTCAGGTTTGTTCAAATTCGTTTTATTTCATTCTTTCATTCATTTGTTCATTCTTTCGTCTTAGTTCAAGATCTGTTTACAACATGTTTGCCGACATTGTTCCCACCAACGTTGAATTGTGTGTACTGTTGTTTGTCCCAAAACGATGAATCGGCGCTTTCGGGTGTTTTCCGAGCCATAAAATCATGAATTATATGTTCCAATTTGAATAAACTACCTATAATTTTGAAGCAAAGGCCTAACTTAGATGTAGAAATTTAAAGAAGTTTTTTCCACTAGAATCGGTCATATGGTTCAAGAGTTTTGGAAAATGTTACTCGGAAGCTATGTTTGAAAGTCTTGAGAAAAGCTAAAAATTACAGTCATATTTCATGCCATTTTCTGGTAAGTATTTCAGGATAAGATGAAAATTGAATCATTTATCTTCAACTAAGCAACTCCTTGAACATTGATAAATAAGCAGCATTTACTCGTCATTAGGTTTTGCTCCTTGGATGATTAGCATGCTTGTTTCGCATGTTTTGAAGCCGAAACTTCGGGAAGCATTATCAAAATACCTCGCAAGCAAAATAACCCGTAACTCAAAATGAGATGACCGATTTTAGTGAAATAACTTTCCAAATCTAAGTCAGGCTTTCAGTTAAACAATGATTTATGTATCATTCAAATCTTTCCATAACTCCTGATAGTACAGGATGTCCCAGAAAAATTATTCAGCGTTTGATTAAATATTAAAAAGTAACGATAAAATGTACAGGCTCCTGGTTAGATAACCCTATTCCTAAGATTTTAGATTAAGTTTTGACGCCAGAATCTTGCGAATCCGCTAAATATTCACGGAGTTACAAGCTTTTGAAGTTCAGGTTTGTGCGAAAGCTGAAGCCAGACGCCCCTAACTGACTCGTTTTTCAAAAAGACGTCCTAAAATCGAGGTAAAGGAAGACTGTCCAATGTCTTATTTCTTGTTGATATCAGGGCAAACCAAATAGGACTTCAAAAGTAATTTAATTCTTGTAACCGTTGCCAAAATTTACTTAAGAATGCAACTATCCAAAAACACGGAATGAAAGTTTAATCGAGGAGAGACGGGGCCATTCCAAATTATGCTCAACAGGATTCCTCCAAGCATCCATAACTTTGATTCAATGTTACAGAAATCTAGTTTATTGAAATTGCTTTTAAAATTCCATTTGATTTGATTTGAATAAACGAAATTCTATTTTCACAAAATATGCAATTTAGGGGCGTCTGGTTTCAGCTTTCGCACAAACTTGAACTTTAAAAGCTCATAACTCCATGAATTTTTAGCCGATTTGCTAGCTTCTGGTGTCTAAAATTAATTTAAAATCTGAGCAATATTGTTGTCTTACCATGAAGCCCGTTCATTATTTTTTAATTTTTGATATTTAATCAAACGTCGAAAAGTTTTTCAGGACACCCTGCACATTCTGGCAAGCGCCCATAGATCATTTTGGGCCCCCCTTAATGTGTGTATATACTGTTTCAAAAATGTCGGCAACCTAGGATTGAAATGCTTATTCTTGGCAATATTGTCCGCAATGTTCAACGGAATCTAGATGGCGTCTTAAGATTTGTTCAAATTCTTTTTCAGTTATTAATTTATTTCTTATCTTATCTATTATTCATTCCATTCATTCATTCATTCATTCATTCATTCATTCATTCATTCATTCATTCATTCATTCATTCATTCATTCATTCATTCATTCATTCAACATACCATTAGCCTCTCAGTTTGGACACAACGATTTCCAACGTTCCATGCTAGCCCGTTAATTGTAATTCTTGTCTTTTTCGTATCCCACAAAATTTTTTTTTTTTTTTTTTTTTTTTTTTTTTTTTTTTTTTTTTTTTTT
>REGL01000101.1:204495-215249 GCA_004194395.1 Aurelia aurita complex sp. Pacific | reverse complement strand
TATATCGAAAATTTCTTGTGACATTGATTTCATGTTTGTATTCCCTTTATGGCAAATTGGTCGTTGAGCAAAGCTAATTTTTTACATTTTACAGAACAATTTTTACTTCAAGGTAAGCCTGACTGCGTTCAGAAAATATTACTCGCTCATCGATGTTACTCGCAGTGACGCACGTCGGGCGGGAAGCTTTAGTCCATCGAAGGGTTAGTTGAGAGAGCAGAAACTCCAGACTTTGCAAGAGATTTTTATTGCCCAGAATCAAATAGTTTGATTTCTTTACAACACTGGCTTGCGATTAATAAACTGGGTAAAACTCCGCGGGTTCCTTGTGTGTATAACTGTCTTGTTTTTGTTTTGGGATGTTCTCCGTATTTCAGGTCTTTCCATGTGACCTTCACCTATGCTCGTTGTTGTTGCTGTTATGGTTTCAGCTGTGGTCAGTTCTAGAATTGAGGAAAGGGGCGTTTGTAATAATTCTGATTTCCCCATTGCCTCGGTTTCGAGGTATTCTGCGCGCGCATAAAAAACATAATTCAGTCTTGCTGAACTGTGGCAGCCATTTACCAGAAAAACGTTGCTCTCCCCAGGCCCTTTTCTAAATGTCAAAATGGTCTATTGGGTACGTCGAAGTGTTTGATGAAATGTCCGATGCATTTGACCACCGTTCAATCGTTGAAGGGTTTTGGTTTTTTTCTAATTCCAATGTCGGTGAAATGTTCGGCTAGATTTTATCTTCCCATGGTGACTTGAGATGACGTCTTGGGATGACAAGGACGGGCCGCTCAACTTTTTAGGGGAAAACCCATGTTTAAGAATTTTCGGTCAATTTTCATACCCATTTTTAAGGATTTTAAGAGGAATTCTGTTGAACTTCCCATTACCCTGGGTACCAGACTCTCTCTGACATAAAATCTCCATTTTATACCTGAGAGTCTGGTACCCAGGGTAACTTCCCATACATCAAGTTTCATTTCACTTAGGTACATTGATGGCAGATACAGTTACCACAAACTAATTTTCAGAACTAAGACGAAGAAAATCCAACGATGAAAATGAAAATCTCGAAGAGTTTTTGTTACCATTCAATAAGCTACTCACTTCTATTGGAAGATTTAAATTTTGAGACCTATACTTAGGGATTTTTGAGGTTCAAACCCCATCCTTATGGGTGGCATGTACCCGTTGCTCTACACATGGAAGTTTCCCACCCCCATGCCCCCCCCCCCGCCGCTGGGCTTGATTCTCATTATTTCTCGTACGGGTGTCTTTAACGGCAGCGAATCAAAAGCGAATTGACCAAATTTTAAAGAGAGACCGCTCCGCATACCATAAATCTTCGAATTTATTTGTAAGAATTATTTTTAGATAGGGGTTTTTATTCGAGAGACTTGAGGCTTTGTTCGAGAAGGCTTGCCACATAATAAGGTTCAATTTTGGTTCAGGTTCAACTTCAGCCAATTTGATTGCATACTGTGATTTCAGCTTATATATAAAAGTATGGATAGTTGAAAAATAATTTATGAAAATTATCTTCGAAAAAGTATAGCAAGACAACGAATGTATAAATTGGTGTAGAATAAGCTCTCCTTGGAATTCAAACATCCATCTGGGGACTAATTAAAAGGGCCTAATCTGTCAAAACAAGTTATTAGAGGGGGGTGGGGGCTTATCAGTTGTCAGAAATATGATGTCAAAATCACTTGAGTCACCCGTTCACCTTTGGGTCACCTTTTCGTAGTTTTGCGTTGCTGCTGTTGTCGCTCACTGCTGCATCTTGGGAGTCTCATTTCCATGCAAATGTGAGCTTTTTCGATTTGAATTTCTATTCTCTAAAGAGAAGTAAAGCCAAAAACAGCAAGCTGCAATGCTGCTGTAAATAATTGATCGATTTACGCTGAAAAATATAAAGCAAATGCCCACTCTGTATCCACAGACAACCAGCATGAAAAGCAAGCCTAATTGAGGTAACTATGACACTCAATTTTAATCTCTAGTGTGCATGATGGATGGATGTAAATTTAATAATGCCAATAATGGCCTACTAAGTTCTTCGGCCAACTTTTTACTCTGTTTCTTTTGCGCTACTGGCTTGGACAGTAGCTGCTCCAGCGCCCTAGCTTGCAGTCTCCTCGAATTTCTAGGTTAGGTGTCCTCCATTTTGAATTGCACATAATTTTTCCAACCAGGTGCAATTGCCTGTTTTGATTTTCGTCCAGAAAGAGGTGTGCACAAGGAAATTACTTTTCTTGTTGTTGTTTATTGTTGTTTATTTTGAATAGCTTTATTGAAATTATCTTGTGTCTTGTGTGCAAGTTTCATACAAGTTCTTCAAAGATAGACTATATTCTTCAAAGTAAGGCATCTTCTACCAACCAGTGTTCTTGCCTCTTTATATAACTCTTTATTTTCCTCATTTCTCCAGTATGGAATCATTGTATGGTGGTATGACACAGATACTAAACCAATATATCTCAGACTATTGCTTTCAAAAGTCTTACATCTCCATCCACTCAAGTTTTCTTTGATTTAAAAATTCTTAGGTTATATGATTTACTTGATTTACTGTCAAAACAACTGGTGCGTTTCACGTGATTACAGAATCCCGGATTAAATTGTGAAATGCAAATAGGAATCTCTTTTCAATTTCCATATTTACATTGTGGGCTTAATTCCTCCCTTCAAGCACAAACATTAGATATCTCAGATGACAGTAGAGGCATGAAGATTATGTTCCATCATCATACATATACTTGCTCACGAATCCTACACCGTCACACGATGACGATCGAGTTTGTAATACACGTATTTTTTCATAAGAAATTGCCCAAAAGAAACTCAACTCGCAGATCACCAAAAAATTAAGAAACTCCAGTACTGGAAAAGTATAAGTTAAGAATCTATTTATTTTGAAAAAGGAAATCCTTGACATAGATATACTTTATTTTCGCTTCTTTCTTTGGTAGTGAACATGAAGATTGTTATGGGAGCCTCTAAGAAACTCGTAAGAAACTCTAAGTACTCAAAGTCTGATAATTTTAAGAAACTTTAAGTACTGGCCCAAATTATTAGTTTCTTATAAAAAATACCTGTAGGGCATCAAGCCATTGACACCGTTACCAATCTCGCGTTTGTGACTCAAGAGGAAATTTTGTTCGAAAAATGTTTGGTAGACGTAATAAAGGACTTGATATACGAAGTCCTGTGATTTCTGAAATTTCCATTTTCAATGCCCATCTTGATGAAGCACAAGTATTCCCTCCCTTACGTTTCCTGGTATAGATAGTAAAACCTTCCGACTTGATTAGCGATGGGTTTGGCCATGTTACATCCTAGACTACAGTGAATGCCTGAAATTTCAATTGGTGATTCCAAAGTCAAATTTTAGTAGTCATCCCAAGTTTCCTTTTCTAAATCCTTATTTGACTATAATCAATTGAAATAAGAAAGGTAACTGAAACCACAAAGAGCAAGCGGATTTAGATTTCAAGTACCATTTTGTGCAGGGGCGGATCCAGCCCGAAGTTGAAGGGGGGGCAACTTGCAAAGTGGGCGCCAAATAAACGATAGAAATTGAGCGCGCCGAAGGCGCGCGAAAATTTTTTGGACGCTTTTCAAAGAAAATTCTTTGATTTACTGCTAAATAACGCCTTGATTTATATGTTTCCCCCATATTTAAATCGAAACAGTTGAAAAATTATGCGTTAGAGTCAGGAAGAAGGGCGCTTTTCTCGCCAAAAGAAGGGCGCCAAGCTGAGTTTTCATCGTGAAGGGGGGGCAATTGCCCCCACTTGCCCCCCCCCTAAATCCGCCACTGATTTTGTGGTCAGAGGACCACACGAAACGCACCAGTTGTTTTGACAGTAAAGCTGCTTACTTTTATGTATGAATCTGTCAACAAGATTTCTCCTTTCTTTTTTCACAATTTTTTTGAAACCTTGACATCTGTTCATCATTATGATACATAGCAGGCTTCTAAAGGTGAAATTTTTATGAGTCATAAATACCTTGCAATATAGTTTAAGATCTGTTAGACATGTTGATGCCAAATCCTGAAACAGCATTTACTGATGTCATCAAACAATCTCCTTCAGTTTTCCTTTTTCGTAGTAAACTCAAATCTTATATATTCTCCACAAAATACCAAGTTTAAAATGTCTCTGAACATTTCTGCAATCTTCAAATGAACTAAAGACGTCCTTACTACTGTATAGAATAATAGGCTTTTGTACAGGGGGTGCTCTCTCCTCGATTAGGTTATCTATTGAGAAGCTCCTCCTCAAGAAATTCCATATTTACAAATTCCCTTTAAGTTAGTTTAGCTCTCTTTGTATCCTATTATATTATTTGTTGTTGTTAATGTTGTTTTGTATTTGTTGTTTTAGAATTGAATTTGTATGGTGGAATTTTAAAATGAAAACTTGAACTTGAAATGTCAGAATATTCCTTACAGTATCCAAAAACTTTTACATTTATAATGTACACATATTTTTTATAAGAAACTGCCCATAAAGAAACTCAACTCTCAGATCACCAAAAATGAAGAAAGTCCAGTACTGGGAAAATATAAGCTAAGAAACTATTTATTTTGATAAAGGAAATCCTTGACATATTTTTACTTTCACTTGTTTCCTGTATCATATACTCGTAAGGTACTTGAGTATTTTTCTAAACATTGGAAAGGCTTAAAAAGCCTTGTTTTAAAATGTTACAGGGCACATGCAATGAACATGAAGATTGTTATGAAACATCTAAGAAACTCATAAGAAACTCTGAGTTGTGGTGCAGTGGTGTAATCCTCTGACTTTGGAGCCAGAACAGTCAGGCGGAGTGGGTTCGATACCCGTAAGGACCCCACCACTTGAGCACCATGACAAGGGGTCGCAGACTCGATTAGGTCTGCTCTAATTCTGCGATCCCAGCGCTTGGCGCTGAAAAACACAACTTCACCTTCACCAACTTCACCTGAGTACTCAAAATCTGATAATTTCAAGAAAGTTTCAGTATGGCCCAAATTCTTAGCTGTTCATAAAAAAATGTGTGACAACCCTTTCATCATGTTTTAGATAAGCCACTTTACCTGGAGGGAAGATGTCATATTGTTGTGCGTATTTGTGTGGTGCATGCAAAATATTTTGCTACATGGTAAGTGTAATTTTACATTATTTGTTGTGAATTAGGGAAGAAATATTAAGATAATATTTGTATTGAACCACTGCAACATAATGAAAATTGACTGTAAAAACGTATAGCTTTAAAGAATATAGTTAATTGCTAATTATTTCGCCCTGCCATGCAGGACTTCTTCAGGGCTGTTTTATGATAGCTCCATTCAGGATTAAAATATGTTATGGATGGATAAAATACATTAATCCTTCCCAATGCATATGACGTTTTAAAAACAGTGTGTCCTGTATTGTTCTGACCTTGGTTACTGCTTTATTTACCTTATTTACGCTGCAGCTAAATTCATGCATCACTGAGTCTCTATGACCCTGATTTCTTTGGATAAAACGAATTAGCATAAACTTGTGGAACATACAAGAGAGATCTTTGTTGGTTTTATTTTCATTCATCAAAGGCGACAGTTTGCCTTTAAGTTATACATTTACTAAGGCCTAAAATGTTTTAATTTCACCCCATTACAGAAGAACCTATTCATCCTGAAATAAAAAGAAGGTTCTTATATAAAGAAAAGTTGAACGTAAACTACTGGTTGGTAATATGTGATAAGATTTTTTAAAGAAATTCAGCCAAATACTTAATTAGATACAAAGCCTGTGTAAAAATTCCTTGTATGAATGGATTTGATACAGATAAGGCTAGGTAGATAAGGTTGTTCTTTATAAAATTGTGTCATGATAGTGTGTATATGAAAACGTTGTTTTCTTATATTTGGCCTAAATTCCCAAAGATCTGTAATTAATTCTTTTGATAAGAACCTATTTAAGAACCTTGCATCCTGTTTTCAAGAATAGTATCATATGCATAAGAACCTAAACAGGGTGATTTCAAAATGCAAGCTTCTTATATGCGGGTTTTTACTGTATGCACTTAGATGTGAACTTAACATAAGCACTTAACATATTTCACATTAAATTTTTTTTTGCTATACATTCTGCTAAAAAGTTATAATATACATATTTACTTAATTACTATACTTATAAACTACTCGCTCGACTCTATTACAAGGACAATACCACAAGGAGCAATAACTATGTCTACCCAAGTGGCCAGGGACCAATAACTATGTCTACCCACATCAGAATTCAAATGCTTAAAGGGTCTGTTTCATCCAGCATGCCTTGCACGTGCCATCTCTTGGTTGGCCTTTGTTGCCGCCATTTTCATGGCCCATGAAAATGGCGGACAACAAAGGAACATCAACAGACGGCACGTGCAAGGAATGATGGATGAAACAGACCCTTTAACTTTATTTGGTTGTTTATCTTTGTTCTACTGCACAACAGGCAACTAAAGAAAATGTGTTTTTGTTTTCATCAAATTGAGGTGTTTCTACTTATCTATCCGTTAATTAATGCGTCATTGCAAGCATCTTCGGATGCGACATTGACATCATACAGTAGCCTTTCCTGTTTGATTTATTTCAAGAAATATTATCTTTTTTGTTAAAGCCCCATTGCCAATCACTAAAATTTCATAACAGCATGTTTGTTTCAGAAGTTGTAAAAAATTCTATCCACTACTTCAGAGAAAAAAATTTTCACATCACTGCTTCTTTTGTAAATAAGTAAACACCAGATGTCACAGCTGCAAGCAAAAGTATTTATTTATGTATGCAAGTTGTCGACGAGGTTCTTTAAGGCTCATAATTATTTCTTTGCAATACTCTATACCTTTTAGCTATTCTACAAAAGAGTCTGGATCGAGCGTTATTTTTATACATTTTTATACGCAAGGCCGATTGAGTCGCATTAGAGCTTCTATCACTATTGTGCACATTCGAAAATTCTACAAAATGTAGCAGAATATCGTTCGATTCTAATTCTTTTCTGAATAGCTAAAAGGTCTATTGAGGAAACAATGCTTGTATAAGCATTGTTGCATTGTGTTGCATTTATGACTTGACCATTATTCAATCTCAATATTTTTGCAAGATCCTCTTCTGTTTATATTTTGCAGTGCTGTTGCAAATGTTGCAGAAAGGAGCCGATAGTAAAACAAGAATTTGAGCTTCTTACATTAGGGCTTGGCGGAGCTGGCAAAAGCACACTTCTTTCAACACTTTGTGGGGAAAATGAAGAGGAAATTGGTCCAACAAAAGGTTTGTTCCTTTGTGTGTCCGTTTCTTGCATGCATAGACAGGCTCCAAGTATTCATAAATGTTAGTGTAAAATTCTGCTACCTAGTAGGGGAGAACGGGGTCAATTATAACACTTTTGAAAAATTAGCCAATATCGGCTAAATAATAATGAATTTCGCTCTTGGAGGTAGATGATATTGTAGTTGCATCTCTTGGAATAAAATAGACCTTAGTTTCCATCCTGTGAAAACAATTTTTGTGATGCCATGATAGTTTTAAAATCAGTGGTTAAGCGTACTACAGTCGTATGTAGAGGGTTAGAAAGGGCATGTTTTGTGCCAAAATCAGATTTTTCGCACTTTTCTGCAAAGCGTGAGAGCCAGTGTTAAAATTGCCCTGTGTTACAATTGTCCCCGGTCTCCCCTACCTGTCCTGGTCCCTGATGCAAACACAAAAAATGGAAAATTCAAAGGTCAGGAACAGAATCTAATGTTTGTGTTTCAGTGATTATTCCAAAGGTACAAGTTTTTTCGATGCACCGGGTATTAAAAACGAAAAGACCTTTTAACAAACTTAGGTAATTGTGAATTGTTTCTTTTCTTTTAGGATTCTCAATCAAAGATGTATCATTATCGACTGCAATATTGCATGTGAAAGAAGTTGGCGGTAAGTTAACAGCACTTAATACTTTAGTACTGAATCATTGCCTGTTGTGTTATGGTGCAACTACGTGATGACCGAAAAGAGTTTGAAACCTATTCATTCAGCTTTGAAAACACGACATCATCTTGTTTTGGGGGTAAATCTGCAGAAAATTTGAAAGGTTTCTTCAAGGGCGCCTACCTTGTAGGAAGTATGTTTATTCCCAGTACTGTAGAGTAATTGGTGTCCTGTGACCCAGTACAGAGAGTGTCCCAGAACCGCACCGTGACCCAGCAGTACACAGAGTCAGTCCTCTCAAGGTTAAGATGACATATGAATAACTTTGTGGTTTCAAATTCCGGTGTTTATGTAATACGAGATCAACTGTTATACGAGTTGCCCACAGGGAATCAGACAGCGTGATTTTGATTGGTCAACACTAACAGACGCTAGAATTTACAGGACTGAGTCACAGGACACCAATTACTCTGTGAACACTAGGTCACGGATACAGTACAAGGTAAGCGCCCTTGGTTTCTTCAGGAAATTTGCAAATGATAAATATGATTGTTTGAGTTCTGACTAAAACAAAGCAATCTGGCATTCTCATGAACAAATGCCACACCTTCTGTTAATTAAGCCAGCCATAATTTTGTGCTCTCTCTCTCTCTCTCTCTCTCTCTCTCTGTGTTTATTTGATTTGATTGAATGCACTCAAAGGTGTGCAATCTATTCCTCATACAGACAAATCACTTTGTAATTTGGAAACCAGAATCTTTTAACAAAATTCATCCTGCTATTCCTTCATTTTTCAAATAGACAAACATTGGCATTCATTTTCGAACTCAAATTGGAATCCAATCTGTTTTGTTTCAGGTTCAGAATCGATTAGACGCTATTGGCCGCGTTATTTTAATGGAACACAAGGCCTGGTAGGAATTTGGTTCTTCTATTGTAGATGATACTTCGCTTAATTGCTTCATGTTTTTGATTGAAATGCTGGGCAAGAATATAGGCAATCCTCTGAAATTGCAAAATCATAAGGAGAGTCGCGAACTCTCTGTCATTCCAGGCTAAAGGAATCACGAGGTGTGGTCACATCGAGAGGAAGGACCAGGACGCTGCTTCGATAAGCTTAGGTTCTCAGCGTCCTACTTTCGGATGCTACAATCTTAGATAAAAGTGTTGAGACGCTTGCCTTTCAGGAGGAAATTGCGAGTAAAGGCCCCCCTCTCCCTATTGCAATGTCGGAAGACGATGGAAATGTCATATATGAGTTCACAACTATGTGTCCTTCGATCAGATCAACATTGAAATTTGGGAGAAGGAGGTCTTTGGCAGAGGAAGGTAATAATTTGCAGGCAGGGAAGGGGTTTTACTACTACACAAAACGCAATTGTCTCAACGACTATTGTCTAAGATTGTATGTAGAAATAAAGAAAAGATATGTGTAGTACATGGTCAGCTTTGTCAAGCAAGGAAGAGAAAAGTTTGGCAGAAATTCATCACACATGCTATTACCCTTTCACACTGGGAAGTGAACCAGCTTAAACTAGACAATGTTATCTAATGTGGCATTCTTATTGGTAAATCCAACCATGGCTCAAAAAGATTTGTTCCTTCCTGATAGCAAGCTTTTTTCTTTTGTTTTTGTTTGTTTTTTCTTACGTACTGTCTTCTCTTTTCTCAATATACTGCCCAAATCTATTCCATTTCCTTTCTGTTCTTCTTTCTTTCTTTCCTCCCCTTCCTCCATCTTTCCTCTCTTTTCCCTCTCCTTCCGTTTCTTTTTCTTTTTTCCTTTCATCCTTCCTGGGAAGTTTTGAGTGTTTCAGCTACCTTCCTGGTAGCTCTGCTACCACGCTACTTCGTTTTTTAGCCCTAAATCCAACGAGTCAAATGCATTTGATTAGTTGGAATTTTACCTGGTGTGCATAAAGCTGGTTTAGCTGTGTCAGTGTTAATGAATGCGGTATATGTTAAATGAACTAATCTTATTTGGTAGAAATTTGCCATTCTTCATAGTTTCCTGTGAGGAGAATTATCGTTTATAAATCAAACACAACTGTTAACTCGGCATAGTCAAGATGCCTGCAAAACTGTACCATTCCAAAGTTTCTCCGTTTCAGTAGTTAAGAGCGTCAATACCTGTGTAGACTTGCCCCCAATCTATTTTCTGAAGTCCACCTGACAGTTCAGCAGTTCCTGGATCCGCAATTCTTCCGTCAAGGCTAATTTCCAGTCAGTGGAAGTTCCGAGAGGATGGAATTTTAGACAATAACAGGTCGCTCAACGGTAAGTTTCTTTTCAATCCCAGAGCGACAGTTTCTCTCCCCAGTTGGGGAACGCCCTATTAGCAGATGACGGGGGGTCAGGAAATTTTTTGGGTTTCGGAAACGTTGTCAAGTATACCTTTGGGTACGCTATTTAGTGCAAAATCAGTATATTTTTGAGATTTGCTGATGAGAAAATTTGACAAGGTGAGTGCTAAGCTGAATTTTCACCAAGATATTGCAGCGCAGTTGCTGAAAAGGCTGCAAATCCTCTAATTTTTATTTACTACGAGGCAATGAGTATATTTTTGGGTTCTAAAAATGTCCTAAGTTTAGTATATTGCTGGATTTTTGAAAAATATGCTTTGTCTGACCCCCCTCGTCACATACAATAGGGAGCTCCCTCCCCTGGCGGTCTCTCGCATACAATAGAAATTCTACATCCTCGGAAAATTCCACTGATTGGCAATTGGCCTGAAGCAAGATAAGGCTCAAATCCTTACTGGTTGTCAGAGCATGCGGAAATCATCCAATTTCATGCTTGTCAGCCAATGAGATCACCGCTTTCTAGCCCCTGG
>REGL01000101.1:189060-202767 GCA_004194395.1 Aurelia aurita complex sp. Pacific | reverse complement strand
ACCAGCTGACAACCAGTAAGGATTTGAGCCTTATCTTGCCTGAAGCCGGGTTTTGTTTGGGATACTGCGAACTCCCCCTTCTGTAAATCACAATGGAAAAGACGATAACTCTGATTGGTTTGCTGATCAATGGAATGGGTGAAGCGTTTTGGGGCATGCGCGAATTCACAAAGGACAAATCAAGGATAATAACCCTGCAATCGCTAGTGCGCATATTCCAAAGCGCTAAAACAGGGGTCTAGCTCTTCTGGAGAAAATCCGTAAGACTTTCACTGATAGTATCCCGAACAAGGTTTCTAATAAGTGTAATTTTCCGAATGAGCGGAAATTCTATCGTTTACGAGAGAAAATATGTGGTGGAGTGACTTTTGATTATGTAAAATTCCACCAACTATGAAAATTCCACGGACTGAAAATTACCTTTTGCGGAATGCTGGAATTGGAGATCCAGGAACCTTGGGAAAGGGAATCGGTTGGACAGACTTCAGGAAATAGACTCAAGGCAAGTCTAATTTCTTTGCTGCTCTAAGGACACTTTATTTTTCAGATATTCGTTGTTGATGGCTCTTCAAGCGACGAAGACATCACATTGGCAAGGAACGAGTTAGAGGCTGCTTTATCGCATAATGATTTGCGAGAAATTCCTCTGCTCGTCCTTGTCAATAAAGTTGATACGGACAGTATCGAAGATATTGAAAAGGTATGTATCGTTATCTTGAATTGAGAAACCGAAGATGAGTGGAATTGGTTAGTAAACAAACGATCCTCATCCCCTTGGAAGGATGACAGTACCATCCCTAGGAGCATAAAGAAATTGTAAAGAGGGATTTCATCCTTGTGTTCCAGTGGAAAGTGCAACTGTGTGATGAGTCGTAAGACCAGGAGGAAGATAACAAAATATCTTTCTTCAGATATCCATCAGATTTGTTTAAGATTCATTCGGAATTAAGGCGAAAAGGCCACAAATTGAAGACTCAAAACATGTTTGGTTAACATAAAATCATCAATCTAGTACGTTTTGACTCGTACACGATTCATTTTCAACCCAATCAAATTTGGAGTAAACAAGCAATTTATAGTAAACAGGATATTATCAAGGTAGCAGCAAAAACACTTATGAATTACGTAATTAATTATCAGAAGGGAAAAACACAAAGAAGAACGTCTCCAGGGGAAAAAGACAAAGCGGATTTGACAACTGTTGGGAATTAAATGATGGGCGAGCTCGTGCTATTAATAAACTCTCAAAATTAGTAAGTCGAACTCCTTTGAGGCCTTGGCTATGACACTGAAACCCTCGAGGGAACCAGCAAGCCCAGGATTGTTGATATGATCTTTGACGGCCAAAGGGCTACTTGTGGTGGATTTCCCGGCTGCTCTCGGCTTTAGACAGCAAGGTGGCAGGATGCTTGCCAAAGTAGCTAGCACTGCGACTAGCGAGCTGGAATTTGTAAATAACAGACGAGCTGCAGAGGCTGGGAACCCTATCCTTTACCTCGCTTATTTAAAGAGCTTGTTTACCCATTATGATTTAATTTGTAATAAGACAGAAATAAGACGTCTCCTTCCCTCCGCTAATCTGAAGGTGTGCCTCGGCCAAGCAATAGACTGATTACGAGTCGAGTTTCGCTCCTCTGCCAAACTGATATACCCCGCTACAACTACGACTCATAAACGAACTGTGAATTTTCCGGCCTATTCGGGGGAGCCCAGGGGAGCCTCTATTTAGACATCTATATTCCGCAAAATACATCAACGCAAAAGCAAAGTGAATGCAATGATCTGCCGCTATACGTTGGATAGGCCCCCAGAGGAAACAAAGGTTTGCTACGGAGATTTGGATATCGAATTGTGAATATAGATGCAAGTTCCATGGCCTTTTCTGCCTTTTTCATTGTCACTTGCATTGATTTCAGCATACAGAACTGTGTGCTAATTCAATAGAAAATAAAAGTGAATATGAAAAAGACCATGGGAATTGCTTCTATGCTTACCATTCGATATCCAAATCTCGGTAGTAAACATTTTTTCCTCCGGGAGCCTATTCTGTTGTTTCATCAATGCAATGGCAGCTATTGTTTACGTTCAGGTTGAAATAACTGACTGGCTTCTTTGTTAACAGATTGCAAGGACAAACCAATCATATTTGTGCATTTTGCTTCCTGCAAGATGATTGGTCCTCCTGGAACTGGGAGTGAACAGGCCGGTTTTTTCGCTGTTTGTTTATGAGTCCCAGTTTGAGCGGTCTCGATTTGGAAGGCTGTAGTCTCGTTTTGGTGAGCGATACCTGGGATTCACTGTCATCAGTCTAGCCAAGCACTATGGCGATGGTTGAATTCTCAAGCACCAAATAGAACATTTGCTACGTAGTGGTTTGAATTTTCGCTGATGTAAGGCAGATGACTCTTATTATAAGGAACAATGGCTAAGATCACCTGTCTCGTAAAGGGTAGGGGTACAATCAATGCAGGGGTAGTGCTTATGGCATTCCTCTTACTATTAGCGCCTATTATAACCATGAAAAGTGTTAAGTGTGAAAAATGTCCACTTTGGAATTCGTCGAACTTTGCGAGGTGAGTGCCACAACAATTTCTTGCGTGTGAGGACCTAAATAGGGTCAAATTTTTCAGAGTAATATGAGTCGCTGTTGACCTAATTGACATCATCAGGTCAAAGAGCGCAGGGAAACAAGGAACTCAGGTAATCAGTCCAGCTGATACCCGCACAAAACATCAAGTGTTTCTCTAAGCAGCTTGTTTTGTTATATGTAACAGTCGAAAAGTGTTCTACCTCATGGTAATGTCTTTGCTTTCAGCTGTCAGAGAAGTTGGATATCCCTACTCTGTGTTCTTTACGAAGTTTCATAATAGATGCATACGATCTAAATGACGTCACGCAGCTGAAAACCTTGCTGGAGAAATTCGTTAGCCTTGTGAAGAACAATGATGAAAGCACAGGGGACAGAGAGTCACAGAATGGTGACGAAAAGGGACGCCTGTGAAGGTATACTTTGAAACATAGTCATTGTAAAATATGGCTCATTGAGCTCAGGCGTCGAATCTCTGCAATGTAAAAATAGATTCCANAAATGTCCACTTTGGAATTCGTCGACCTTTGCGAGGTGAGTGCTACAGCAATTTCTTGCGTGCGAGGACCTACATAGGGTCAAATTTTTCAGAGTAATATGAGTCTCTGTTGACCTAAGTGACATCATCAGGTCAAAGAGCGCAGGGAAACAAGGAACTCAGGTAATCAGTCCAGCTGATACCCACACAAAACATCAAAGGGTGTCTCGAAACAGCT
This sequence comes from Aurelia aurita complex sp. Pacific, assembly GCA_004194395.1. Taxonomy (NCBI): domain Eukaryota; kingdom Metazoa; phylum Cnidaria; class Scyphozoa; order Semaeostomeae; family Ulmaridae; genus Aurelia; species Aurelia aurita complex sp. Pacific. The sequence continues at coordinate 199,464 of REGL01000101.1, read as the reverse complement.
TGTTTTGTTATATGCAACAATCGAAAAATGTTCTACCTCGTGGTAATGTCTTTGCTTTCAGCTGTCAGAGAAGTTGGACATCCCTACTCTGTGTTCTTTACGAAGTTTCATAATAGATGCATACGATCTAAATGACGTCACGCAGCTGAAAACCTTGCTGGAGAAATTCGTTAGCCTTGTGAAGAACAATGATGAAAGCACAGGGGACAGAGAGTCACAGAATGGTGACGAAAAGGGACGCCTGTGAAGGTATACTTTGAAACATAGTCATTAAAAAATATGGCTCATTGAGCTCAGGCGTCGAATCTCTGCAATGTAAAAATAGATTCCAAGTCTTTAAAAAGGTTGGTTTAAAATCCTATTATATTTTTCTTTTAATTGAATGTCTTGAAAGGAAGTTAGGGTACTTTACTGTAAAGAGACCGTGGAAAGTTTTTTGATACCTCAATTGACTTCAAATAGTGGCATTTATTATATTCGAGGCTGTGACGTCGTAAAATTTCTAAATCCTAAACCAGAAGAGCGACATATTCTGTTTACCACCATCGTAGCCCTTCATAAACGATTTCCTCCTTGAAGATTGTATCATTTTAACTTTTTTGATGTAGGATATGCGATGACTTTAATGTTTTCAAAATTCTCCATGTATTCTTTCAAATATATAGAATGCTGCCTTTTTGAAAGTAATCAAGATATCACAAAATTCCCACGGCAGATTTACAGCAAAGTGCCTTTAATCCCTTTCAAGCCATTCAATTCAAAGAAAAATGTGATAGAATTTTCCACCTACATTTTTAAAGATTTGAAAAATTTGAACCCAATGCTCTCAATGCTTTCAAATTCATCACATGAAATATTATCCCCCTTTCCTTTCAACGTGATTTCTTTAAGGGAGCCTTGGGTAATTTGCGATGATTCCAGGCGGAGCATTTTTGAAAATCGTCATTATTTTCAGAATATTAGGTGAGCCAGAAAAAAAGTTCCCACTTTTGAAAATTTGTAGCACCACAAGTCCTTCATGGATTTGAATGATTCAAATTCTAGTTGAAAGCCAAAAGATCGAAGTATTTTTGTTACCTTTCTTTTGTCTTCTTACGAGAACTGCAAATATAGGTAAAGTCAACTTAACAAAAATTTCATGGTTACAAAATGACTGAAAAAGAGCCTAAAACACTTGATCAAATCGTTAGGACTCTCCTCACACAGAACAATACGCATGGGCGTTTCACCTCTCTCAAGAGTTATAAGAAATAGATTCTCAAACAGATACTAATTTAAAGATTTTCAATCCCATAGCAATAAATGTGCAGACGAAATCTCTCACCCATGAAAAAATTGCCTTTTCTCTGTTGTTCTGAGCGAGGAGTCCTTTATGATTTGACCCAGTATTTTAGGCCTTTTGCGGTCATTTTCAACCACAAAGTCTTTTTAATCTTGAATTTACCAATTTTTCCAGTGCTCGTAAGAAGGCAAGAAAAATCTCAAAAAATGCTTCAATCTTTTGGCTGTCAAGAAAGTATTGATTCATTCCAATCCATCCAGTACTCTTGATGCTATGAATTTTCAAAAATGGAAACTCTTTTCTGGTTCACCCGGTAGACCATTCTGACATTTAGAAACAGGGTCTGGGGAGAGCAATATTTATCGGTAAATGGCGGACACGATTCTGGTAAATGGCTTTCACGAACGATAAATTGAACACAAAAAATCTCTTGGCTTCAAATTCTCGATGAAAAATAAGGAAATTAATTGCCCAAAATGTACTTGAAAAGTTATCCTATGACCCATCAGCCTCGTAACAGATGGGAGACTCTCCTTCCAACCCAGACTTCGAATCCAACGGCTTTGGCATTCTCCCCAGACCTTTTTTCTAATGTCAAAATGGTCTATTACAGCGATTTTTATTTTGCTGCTAGTTGGTAGTTGTGACGTCATCATCAAATTGCTAAATCATAAGGCATAAAAGCCAAGGCTACAAACCTTTCGTCACTACCATATTGTAGACCTTCAAAAATGAGTTTTTCCTCACAATTTTATTGATTGTCGTCAGTCAGCTGAGAATTTATGGTGCTTTCAATTTTGTCGAAGCTTTAGATACTTACCTTACATACTTCTTTCATCAAACATTTAAAAATTTGGAAGTTATGCTGTCACCATGCTGTGTTTGATTTAGGGTCGGGTTATAACAAGGTGATTCTATGTACAGTATTTTAGGTAGCTTTTGCTTGTAGGGTGCATTTATTTATAAACTATTTTGTAAGACAACGCAGGCTCTCACTTGTATTGTATTGTAAATATTTCCAGTAAAGCTGTTTTTGGGTCGGGATCTCAAGTTCACATTACCTAGCACAATATACTTTTTGTGTTGTTTTTGTCTAAAGTCAGTCATGCCCCTTAATGGTATAAATTTATCTTTCGTCCAAAAATCTGTAATTTCGAAATGGGCCTATTTTCGGGAAAAAGCAAAGGTCATAGCCTTACTTTTTGGCTAAAAATCGGTATTTTCAACAAAGGCCTACTTTGGGGGGAAAAGCCTTACTATTTGGCTAAAAATCAGTATTTTCAAAATGGGCCTATTTTCAAGAAAAACAAAGGGTATAGCCTTACTTTTTCGCTAACAATCGGTATTTTAGAAATGGGCCTATTTTCAGTAAAAAGCAAAGGGCATAGCCTTACTTTTTGGCTGACAATCGATATGTTCGAAATGGGCCTATTTTCAAGAAAAAGCAAAGGGTATAGCCTTACCTTTTGGCTAAAAATCGGTATTTTCGAAATGGGCCTATTTTCAAGAAAAAGCAAAGGGTATAGCCTTACCTTTTGGCTAAAAATCGGTATTTTCGAAATGGGCCTATTTTCAAGAAAAAGCAAAGGGTATAGCCTTACCTTTTGGCAAAAAATCGGTATTTTCAAAATGGGCCTATTTTCAAGAAAAAGCAAAGGGTATAGCCTTACCTTTTGGCTAAAAATCGGTATTTTCAAAATGGGTGTATTTTCAAGAAAATTGCAAAGGGTAAAGCCTTACCTTTTAGCTAAAAATAGGTAGTTTCAAAATAGGCCTATTTTCAAAGAAAAGCAAAGGGTATAGCCTTACTTTTTGGCTGACATCGGTATTTTCAAAATAGGCATATTTTCAAGAAAAAGCAAAGGGTATAGCCTTACCTTTTGGCTAAAAATCGGTATTTTCAAAATGGACTATTTTCAAGAAAAAGCAAAAGGTATAGCCTTACTTTTTGGCTGACAATCGGTATTTTCGAAATGAGCCTATTTAAAAAAAAAACAAAGGGTATAGCCTTACCTTTTGGCTAAAAATCGGTATTTTCAAAAAGGGGCCTATTTTCGGGAGAAAGCAAAGGATATAGCCTTACTTTTGGCTGACAATCGGTATTTTCGAAATGGCCTATTTTCAAGAAAAAGCTAAGGGTATAGCCTTAGTTGTTGACTAAAAATCGGTATTTTCAAAAAGAGGCCTATTTTCGTGAAAAAGCAAAGGGTATACTATAGCCTTAGTTGTTGGCTAGCAATCGGTATTTTTGAAATGGGCCTATTTTCAGCAAAAAGCAAAGGTTATAGCCTTACTTTTTTGCCAGAAATCGGCATTTTCAAAAGAGGGGCCTTTGTTCGTGGAAAAGCAAAGGGTATTACCCTACTTTTTGGCTGAAAATCGGTATTTCCGAGATGGGCCTATTTTTGGGTACCAGCGAAGGGTAAAGCCTTACTTTCTGGCTGACAATCGGTATTTTCGAGATGGGGCCTATTTTTAAGTAAAGCAAAGGCCTTACTTTTTGGCTGACAATCGGTATTTTTGAAATGGGCTTATTTTCGGGGAAAGCAAAGGGTATAGCCTTACTTGTTGGCTAGAAATTGGTATTTTCGAAATGGGCCTATTTTCTGGAAAAAGCAAATGTTATAGCCTTGTTTTTGAGGCCAAAATTCAGTATATGCGAAAAAGACTTGTTCTTGGACCTGTCCTTACATTTGTGGCCATAATGTCTCGTTCAATTCCTACCCTGACCATCCCCCCCGGGCAGCCCGGGGGTCAGCAAAATTCCTTGCTCAAATGCCCAGGGGCCGGGGAAACATTTACGGTCAAATGCCCGGGGGCCGAGCACTGAGAAAATGCCATATTTCCAGTTACTGTATACTGTATAAGCGAAAGTTCCTGTTCTTGCCAAATGCTACGCAAATGCCCGGGGGCCGGGGAAAAATGTGCCGTCAAATCCGGGAATATTATTTATTCCAATGCCCGGGGGTGTCCCGGGAGATGGTCAGTGTAGGAATTGAACGAGACATAATTCAATATCATTGAAAGGGCACATTTTTTGTGAAATGGTACAGCCTTGGTTTTTGGCCAAAAATCGGTGTATTCAAATAGGGAGGGCCTTTTTTGAAAGTAGCAAAAGTTATCATTTCCCAAAGCAATAAACGAAATGTTGAATAACGATGAACACGTGTAATTATCAGTCAAAATAATTATTTATCTAACTTTGCAAAATCGTTTAATAAACTTTCCTATGAAATGCATATTATGATTAAAACATCCATAAGATGATTATACTATATCAGCAAATTATCTATCCTAAAACTTAGAAAAACAATAACAAAAGTTACATGGAGTCAAAACCTAAGGCCTAAATAGTTAGATGTGTCCATTTACCACTAAGATACTTCCCCACATATGTCCTTGTTGATGCTAATATAAGATAAATTTCGAAGTAGTGTCTTGGAGAAATCAAAAACAAACGATTTGAAACTAAACCGAAATCACTGTAACTTTCTTCTTTTGGAAAGCAGGTTTACAAAAAAGTCTGCTGCTGAGCATTTCGAAGTACTGACTTTCAGAAATCAAAAACAAAATCGTAAAAGCTAAACCGAAATCATTTACTTTCTTCGTTTTGAAAGCAGGTTTACAAAAAAGTGTATCTTAGTTTTCGAAGTAAGATTTTAAATACATAAAATTTTAGTTTAGGCTGTACTATGCATGTATCTCTATAAAAAGTACCTCAACTATCAAAATCGACTGTCCTTGATTGCCTCAGTGGTGACATGTTCTTGGAGAATTCCTTCAAACTGTCGGCCATTTTTTCGAACTCCTCCCATTTAATACTATCAACATTGTGTTGCATTTTCATCCTAGATTCCATCAGCGTCACATAATCTTTGTATTCATTCAACTCCGCAGTCATGGCTTGGACTTCTCCGTCTCTTTCACGAACCTGAAAATAAAGTTTTATTATTATGCACATTATTTATACACGATAAAATCCCTTCAGCAAACCTTAATATACAAAACTACAAACCCTACAAAAAATATATAAGAAATAAAATTCATCGCTCTAGGATGGGGCTGATCTTCCAGGGAGTCGTGTTTGAGTTGAATTCAGCTCCTCAAATGTATTTTGAGGTGTTTTTTAAATTTTTGCAAAGTAGAGAGCTCCCTGATGGTAGTAGGGATCTCGTTCCAAGCTTTCAGACCTGAATAATGAAAGCTTTTCTTTGAATACTCAAGATTATATCTTGGAATTTGAATATCCGTGCAGTTTCTTGTTTTATAATTTGAGCGCGTGTTTCTTGTTTGATATCTATCCCAAAGGCTTTCAGGGCAAATCTTATTCATCATCTTATAGGTCATCACCGATCGGTCAACTTTTATTAGTTGTTCTACCGTCAACCAGTCACTAGACCACTGATCTTTGATTTTTGCCCTTTCTATAATAGAATGTGCTCTAATTTGTGATTCTAATGACTTAAAAATCTATCAGATGTCAGTCTTCATAAAAATTTCGGTTTGAAATTCTACGAAAAAAATTTCTTTGAATCGGGTGGCTTTAAAGATGGGCCAATGGATCTTAGATCTGGAACTGTTGACAAAAAATGAATAAAAATCAGCTAAAAATCTTTACACCTTCAAGGGTATGTCAAGGGTATGATGAAGCAATGGGATGGCCCTACTCGTGAATGCAACGCTTTGTAAATACAATGATACCATGTAGTATTGTCCACTTATGTCCACGTCGTTTCTGGTTTTTATTTGTGATAATAAAGCAGAGACTACGCCAATAATGAAAATGTACCTTGGCCTTCTCTGTGTTTTGTATAAAATATTTTATGACAATACTTGGCCACTTAAAGCATTAATTGAAAAGATTGATTGACGTGGTGAATTTCTGATTCGCACTGAAAACAAGCCAAATACTACGTGTAGTTAGATGCCGAAGGTTTGCTGAAATGCTCGTGTGGAGGAGAAATTTCCTGACTCCTGGAGATGAGGCAACGAACAATTTCAAAGAAAAGAAATAAAGAAACGCTTATTTTTCCTTTCTCTCTTTGCTACCTCATCCGCAGAGGCACTTTTCCTCTGCCAAAGCATATAAGCACACCCATGCAAATACTACGCAAAAAATTAAAATATACCTTGGCCTGCAAATCAGCAACATGGTCGGTCAGCGTCATTTTATCTCTGCGTAGTTGCATGTTTTCTTCACTTTGTGATGTGTTCAAGTTCTCAAGTTCGTCGACCTCACATTGCAACTTTGTTCCTCTTAGCTTTGCTGAAGAAATAACATTTAAGGATACATTAAAGGGAATAGACATAGCTATATCTCGTAGCCGCTATAAATAGGCGGAAGAAACGCCCACAAACTCATTGTTTCTTCAGCTACACAATGAGATCGGATGCGTCAAAGTGGTCAAGCATAATAGAATGTATTTTTGACCTGGCCCGGGCCAGCTTTTAACTATGTCGATTCCCTTTAAGAATCTTTTGGATACAAAAGGTTATCTTATGAGAACCTAGAGCTTACAGGATCTGCATGGCAGGAGGAAACAATAGAAATAACGGCTTTCACAGCGTACATCTATATCCACATTTATCAAAATACTGAGCAGGATCGCATAGCAGTATATGTGCTCAGGTGTAAAACAAATGAAAATAAAAATTAGTGAAAAAAGGATGGCAAGAAAGGAGAATTTAAGATTTATGGACTGGACAGAGACCTCCCCACAAAGGACCATAGAGCTGGGAGGCCTGGGGAGTTGTAACTTCACACTATTGCATGATAAGTTAGAAAATCCAGGCAGGGGCGGGTCCTGCTCGAAATTGAAAAGGGGGGCAACTTGCAAAGAGGGCGCCAAAACATAATGGGAAGTAAGCGTGCCGAAGGCGCACAAAAATTTTTGGATGCTTTTTAAAGAAAATTATTTGATTTAGTACTAAATAACGCCTTGATTTACTTAAATCAAGGCAGTTGAAAAATTGTGCGTTAGAGTCAGGATGAGGGGTGTTTTTCTCGCCAAAAAAGGAGCACCAAGCTGAGTTTTTATCGTGAAGGGGAGAAGCTGCCCCCACTTGCCCCCTAATTCCGCCACTGAACCTAGGAGATTTCCAGTAATCCTGACGATACCCCCAGGCCCCACCTAGCCCTAAGGTATAACATGTGCCAGGCTTAAGGGTGCTGAAGATATCAGTGATCTCGGCTACGGACTAAACAACATTTATGGACAAAAACAATAAAACAACATAAAACGAGAGCATAGTAACATACTGAGTGCACCAAAAATAACTTCAAATATTTGACAATTCATTATACGGAGTATGAAAGTTCACTTGAAATCCAAAGTGATGAAATATTTTCTGCAATATATCCTCTGCTTTTCAGAGCATCGGAAATATAAGTAAAATTCAAACTACGAAAGATCCATTACTTCGGCACAGCGGCACTAAGCGTGAACAGGGGGCCTAAAACTCTCGAAATATGCCTTCGGGATTCATGACCCACTAGGTTTATCCCACCTTATCCAACTTAGAGTCAGTCTCAGCAAATTAAGCTGCCACAAATTCAGGCATAATTTTATGGATACTGTAAACCCAGTGTGCCCTACGAACGATGGTGTTGAGGACATGGAGCACTTCTTGCTGTTTTGCCCTTCCTTTGGGTTCCAACGACGAAGCCTTCTTGCTGGAATACTCCCATTATTACGACCACTTGGATATGCTAATCTTTCAAATGAGGTTCTAACGCAGTTCTTACTGTAAGGTGATAAAAACCTCCCTAATGATGTTAACAAGAACATACTCGAGCTAACATTACAATTTATTCATGAAACTGGTCGGTTAGATTAAGCTCATTTCAAACTTCGTCACAAGCCAGGCAACTACTAAGTACCTTTTCCTGCCTTTTCCTTGCAACATTCTTTCTTTCTCTTCGTTTGTCGTTATGTCTAGCTTATATAAATGTATTTTTTTATGTTTTTAAGGCCTCAGGGTTGACATAGTATTTTGCTCCTCTTGGTATCGTAGTCGTCTGTCGTGTAAATTTTAAGATGGAATATATGAAAAAAAGTCAATCAGGACGAACCAAATTGAAGTTTACACAACCAGCCAGAAAGCAAATTCGAGCTGCAGTGAAAAACAATTGTAACATATCATCAATAATTGTAATAAATTATTAAAGATACAAAATAATTCTGACAGATTAGCCGTTATCAAAATGTACCTTTGTTTAATCCACGTTCGCCTTGAAGGAGCTGAAATAAAATGGTATGATGAAACAAATTGCATATTTTGTGAAGTGTATCATTTATAGCCTAAATCATTTACCGAATCATTGCCAATGAACAAGGACAGATAATGTTACAATAGGAACCGCTACGTTTTATTGGTACCTAGATACAAAGCAATTTGTGATTGCAGACAAAGGGAATTCCATGCCTGGTTGGTCAAGTCATAAACAAAAACAAAGCAAGCCGCAAAAGTTGCCCTTAAAACCCAGGTAAGTAGCTCGCTCATTGTGCATCCCAGCAAATGATTTTTAAGAGCAGACATGAGCACATATCGAAAGAAGAAGGATACATCTATACATCTGCCTCGGGCATTTTATTTCTTTGGTACAGAAGCCAATTGGGAGGTGATTCAATTCTTGTATCTTTTGAGTGCAATTAAAACACTTACTACCTCAGCTTCTGTACCAAACAAATAAAATGCCCGAGGAAGAAGCTTAGATATAGTTTTCTTCTTTCGATACATTGTCTTGTTCGCTCTTAAAAACCATTTCTGGAATGCACAACGAGAGCCCTGTGTTCTCCGAAGACAAATCTTTAAAAAGGTCGGTTTAAAATTCTATACAGCTTTCTTTGAAATAAATGGCTTGGTAGGAACTTACGGCTTTTTGCTGTTAATCTGCCATTGAAATTTATTGATAACTTGATTAGTTTCCAAATGGCTGCATTTATTAAATTTGAGGCAATGACGTCATCAAATTTCTGAATCCTAAACCAGAAAAGCTACAGATTTCTAGCCTGCGTGCAGCCTCAACTCCTCCTCAAAGGAAAAGTAGAGTCTGCGCAACAACGAAGCAAAGCTACTACGCTGACGCTGCAAAACTGGTAGCCTCTGTCTGATATTCTCGACGCGCGGCAAAGCAGATGTGAGCCGCTTCATAGAGCGTGATACCTATTGAATGCATAAATCTGTGAATAAAACCGCAGGAAATTCCACGAGATCCAAGATTGGTAATTGCTTGCACATAATTTTCCTGATGAAACTGAAATAAATTTGCTTCGACGCTGTTGCCTGAAGGAAGCCTATTATGATGAAATATAAACTGAATTTATCAAGCATGTGAAAGTAAATGCTGATGGCATAATTTGGTATTCAAAGTCAGCAGTGATAACATTCCGCCCTTTTCATTGAGAAGGCCAGTACATTAATCCCCATTGAAATGTTCTTCCCGTCCATAAACGACATTCACTTTTCTTTTGTAATTTGAATTTACAATAGTTGTTTTTAAGAAACACTGCCCCTACTATTTATGAATTTCTTACATTCAAATATCGGTTTTGTTGCGTCTCGCCAACAAGGCAAATTTCGAGTTGTTTCACTTCAAGAGACGAAGGCTGTGGCCTTGACAAATATAATAAACTGTGATGTGAGTTGTACGACTCAGCCTGGCTCGTCCGGTCCTGCCTGGCCTTGCAGTGCTGCAGTTTCTTCGTTTACATCGAAGTTTTGGTTGATTGTGACGGCGAGCAAGCTTGAAGTGCGAAAGGCTGTTCGTTGTTCTACTAGAGAGAGCGTCCAAACACAAGTACAAGAAACTGCAATTCAGACAATTTGGCACGAGCAGACTCTTGGCTATTTTAAAGTCTGTGAGGTTTGTTCATTGCTTTTTTTCGCACCGCGCGATTCAAATTTGTATGCAGAAAGGCAGTGAACAATCAACAATAGAAACTACAATAAAACCAATCTGGCAAAAAGTTGCCAGATGGATTTGATTGGATCAAACACAATCAATAAACAATCAAAATTAATTACCACCGTGGATCCAAGCGAGGCAGTACGAGCTTTGTTTCGTTGTTGCGCAGACTCTACTTTTCCTTTGAGGATGAGTTGAGGCTGCACGCAGGCTA
>REGL01000101.1:146576-163026 GCA_004194395.1 Aurelia aurita complex sp. Pacific | reverse complement strand
TTCAGCACACTGAGGCCTTTCAAACTTACGTTATCATCAGAGTGTGACTAACTGTGACTAACTCAGTTAGTCACACTCTGATGATAACGTAAGTTTGAAAGGCCTCAGTGTGCTGAAAAATCTGTCTGTTTTTTTGCGTCCGTTTTTCTCCTAGTACCTATTATTTAGTTTATACTGCGGTACCAAGTTTTTAGTAGTATATATATATAGCAACATATAAATTTTTGTTACATACAAGATATACAGTATATACATAGCAATATATAACAGGAAGACTTTCGTAGAGAAGTTACTTACAAAATATTGTACAAAGATTTGGATGCCAAAACAGAAGATTTAGCACAGTGATGCCTTTCTGACTATATCACCATTAGAGTGTAACTTTCAAACAGGAAGAAAGGCACAGTCTAACATCTGCAGCTTTCCAATGAAGAACAATAAAATTGTGCAAGCATGTACATAAGATAAAAACATAGAATCAATACCTTTCAAGAGCTTGGGACTGGTGCAAGCATCTTAATGCCGAGTCATAATCCTGAAAAATGAAATGAGTTGTGAATAAGAGCTACATTAAGCATTCTCTCTCTGTTCATTGGACCTTCGTATTCCTTTGAAATTTGGTCTTGCTAGACATATTCAGTTCAGTTCATTTCCTTTAATTTCAAAAAACTAAACAGAGTCAGAATTGTATGCAGGGAAATTTCTTAAGGAGGAGCTCTCTCAGTAGGTAACCTAATCAAGGGGAGAGAACCCCCTTTTAGCAATAATGAGTAAAGATCAGTTTGATTCATTCTTTCATGACTTTTTACAGCTACGATCAGTTGATGTAATTTTTGTCAAATAAGTATGATTTCAAGTTTTCACGAAAACTAGTGACAGATGGGCATTTCTTTATTTCTATTGGAATGACATTCCACATCTTTGCACCACAGTAAAGTACTAACCTAATTCCATATTGATTCCATATATGTATAGAATATCTATTACTGCATTTTACATTCAGTTTACGATTATGATTTTTGTAGACATGAGAAAATAATTGTAGCCATACAGTAAGAACCCGCAAAATAGAAACCACTTTAGAAGAAACCTCAGGCTGATTTTCTTTAGAAATGGTGCCCTCATATAAGAAACTTCTCAGCCTGATTTAGGAAGGTTTCTTACAGGAGGATCCCAAATTAACTCATATGTAGCAATCTTTGTCAAAACCAGGTGCCAAAAATTGCATTCATCAAAAGCATCTCAATCTACTTATGTAGATACATACCTAGCATTTATGCTAAGGTTGAGTAAATTTCGAGCAAATACAAGGTAACAAGACAATACTGTTTGATAGTGTTTGCTCTGGGTTTTCTTTGAAGATTTAAGTTGAAATAACTGAAGGTTTCTTAACCATGTGATAAGAAACCTTTCAGCCTGTTTCAAGATTAATGACCTTTTAATAGGAAACTAAACAGGCTGTTTTGGAAAAACTGGTTTCTATTTTGCGGGTTCTTACTGTATTGCATAAAGTACAGGCCTTGCACACATTAAAATCGTTCTCTTGCCTAAGGATTATTGAGAGCACTTTCAATTTCTCGAAGAATTCTTGCTTAAAATATGAAGTATTTAACAGAGTATGACTCTATAATTCTTATCTGAGTGTAAAGAATTCTTGAAAACTATTGTCATATTAATGTGTGCAGGGCCGGTACTGACATAGGATGATCAGATGGGCAGCTCTGTCTGCCCTGCTGGTATATGATAGGTAGGGCCTGGGGGTATCATCAGGATTACTGGAAATCTCCTGAGTTTTTTTTAACTTATCATGCAATAGTGTGAAGCTAAAACTCCTCAGGCCTCCCAGCTCTTTGGTCCTTGTGGGGAGGTCTCTGTCAAGTTCATAAATTTTAAATTAACTTTTCTTGCCATACTTTGTTTACTAATTTATATCTTTCTTTGTTTTACACCTGAGCACAGATACTGCTATGCGGTCCTGCTCAGTATTTTGATAATGTACTAGATGATAAAAAGAGCAGGGTTACTTCCTTAGTCAAATAGAAAGCTCATTTCTCTATGGAGAAGAACCAAATAATATTGCACATAGCTTTTGGCAAACAAACTTTGACTAAAAATGGAACAAAAACACAGCAAAATGATGACATTGACAAGAACAACCATCTCTCTTAGCTTTTTACAATTTATGTTACCATGTATCAGGAGATTCAGAACAACTTTTAATTCTAATACTGTAGGACTTTTGGATTAATTGTTTTTAGTACTTTTCAACAATGTACCAGTAAATAAAAAAAGTACACGCGTTTGGCAGGCTGAAATTTGAACTCATATTCAAAACTAAAATGTTAATCTATCAGTCAAAGGCTAACTTAGATGAGCAAATGTTTTTTGGTAAATTCACTATCTTTAAGGACCAAAAATTAGAAAAATGCCTGTAAGGGGTTTGCATGAGGACGAGAATTTCACGTTCCATCTTGGTCCATGATTTACTTACTGTTCAACTTGAAATTTTATTTCTGAAACTGACATTGTACCAAACAAAATTGTTTCATCTACTGTGAGTTAGCCTTTGATTGATAGATAAACTAATGAGTTTCAAAGGCAGTTTGTAGTAAAACGTTGATGATTAAGACATACTGTAGTGCAAACACAAACCTGTTCATGGAAATATATTGTTGATGCAACCAGTAGAAAATATTCACTAAAGTCACTTGAATTGATTTTTGTTTCCAGCTGTTTCAGGATGAAATCTCTAAAAGGACAAACAGAAGAGGTCAATTCTTCTTACAACATACAGTATGAATGTTTTGTTTATTTCACTACAAAATTCAAAAATCCATCTTCAAAATAACATTTTCATTTTGAGAAAAATAGTTGAAAATCTGTGTGATATTGCCAATAAAAAAACTGCAAAATTGCTATTTCGAAGGAACTTTGTTTACTTTACATGAACCGGCCCATGTTAGAATTCTTTGAGAATTTTCTTCATGTATTCAAAGACCTCTCCTAGTATTTGTGTTTTGGCAATGACTGCTCTCAGCAATAAACTTTTATTTCTATATAGCTATAAATAATCTGAATGCCATGGATGGAACCACTGAATGGCCTGCAAGTTTCTTTGTCATTACTGTGCTGTATGACAGAGCAGAAACCACGCAAAATGACGTCATCAAGCAGTCTGAAATAAGGAAGTATTTGGATACCGTACATAGAGCTTTTTGAAAAAATAAATCAAGAGTTCAAGGCCCAAGGAAGAAAATATCAAATTTTGCCTAATTTTGGGATCTGTTGCAGGGAGGCAGGGGGCTCAAAGTTATGAATTTTCACGCATTCCTGCACAGTTTCTGCTCTACATGTGCTGAATTTATTGAAAATTTGTTTAACCTGTGTTTCAAAGGTCTTGAGATTTGAATAAACTGTTATGAAAAATGCATCTTAGTCAAGTTACTCACTTTTTACTTGGGTTTTGTAAATAGTCTGCAAGAATTCTGATAGCTTGGACTTCCCCAGGAGATGATCCTTTCACTTCATCAAGAACCACACCATACTTTCCCTGGAGAGGAAGATTATCTTTTATCATAATGTTTTGCTTATGTCCATCTTTTTGTCATGTTAATGTACTTTTCTATACATTCTGCTAAAATTTACAATACATATTTACTTAATTACAATACTTACAGTATAAGCTACTCTACTCTACTACAAGGACAAGACCACGGGGAGCAATAACTATGTCTCCCCATATGGCCATAAACGTTATGTATTTCATTTTGCTCTGTTAATAGTAATTGTTCTAATTGACAAAAGTTTTCCAATAATCTCAAAACATGTTACCATAGGCTGCATGCAGTCTTTCTTTTGTGCAAAATTGAAAGAACAAGAAATAGAAAGATTGGCACCTTTGTAAGTGATGGTTATTCATACTGTATACTGATAAATAAATCCATTGTGGTATGAACCAATTAGAACTTGGTTAGAAATTTCCTAAATTGAAACACAATCAGCTTCCATAACATCTTTGTTTTCTTTTTGTTCAAAAATGAAAAGTTTGAAATAACGGATTATGTTTCCACTTCTATAATCTTACAAAAAAGCTAATGTTACCATAAATCAAAGTGATAGGATACAAAACTTACTTGCGCTGTATATGCTCTGTAGAGAAATACATCTCTTTCGATCTTCAAGTCTGAGGTTGATGGCTGTAAGGTAAAAGTAAGGAGTCAATTGATTCTGTTGGAGTACATGTACAATCATTTACCAAAGATCTTCCACATACACAGAGAAAATGCCAAGGAGCCCTCTCCATAGGTAAACTAATAAATGTTGGAAACTAGCCTCGCAAATTTTTGCCCTCCCCATTTTTTAAACTTGGCGCCGCCAAATAGGTTCTCATTGCTTTTTTGGCATGAACATGAAAAAATCTGGCATCCATTTATTAATCATGGAATTTACGATTTAAATGCCGGCCAAAAATTGTTGATGATCATAAAACTGACATGTCATCCCTGTCATGCATGCAGTACCTGGTTCAGGCTTGATATTCTAAAAATCCCCAAAAATGTGACCCAAGCAAAGCCAAGCCAGTCAAGCCAAGCTCCAACAATCAACATACATTAACAATATAAGCCAGGTTGAAAACTTGCATACCGGTTCTCACATGCGAAAACGAAACAACTATAGTTAATTTTGCGTCCCTCACAGCTTTTTAAAATCTACTCCCAGCTCGCACCTTCAAATTTATTTCACTTGCTACTACGCATCGTAGGCCAAATCACGCATGTTTTCCAACCTGACCTGGACCAGCCTGGAATCAAGCCCCCTGTTGCCAAAGATCTCTCAGTCTGGTCCGAACGTAGTATACTATGATGATCTTGATCGTAATATACTATGATAAACCGTAACTTTATGTTGAATGTCGTAGTATACTACGTTATCTTCAAGTTCGTTTGCAAAGATTTCCATACATTTCCTTACATTTCTTTACCCCAACGGAAAAGTCAACGATCAATATTTTTTTACAAAGGTGAGATTGTAGATATGATGATAGGGCTTTGTTTTCATGTCTAACATTTAGTGCACCGCCCTTGGCCTCCGTGCACGGCCCGCTGAAACCTCATTATCGTAGTATACTACGATCTTGTGCATACAATATCGAAGTATACTACAACTATCGTAGTATACTACGACATCGTAGTATACTACGTTTGGACCTGACTGCTCTGGTGGACAGACTCTCTCTAAACAATAGAATTAATAAGAGAACAAAGAAATTGGGACATGTCTTTGGTGGTCAACCAGCATGCCAGAGCAGAGAGAGGGACCTGGATATAACAAGCATAGTAATTTCAATAATATTTTCAGCCAGCTGATGAGCAAACACAAAAAGCTAAAGTTCTTTCTTGATCTAAAATTTTCCAAGGTTACCAATGACTGAGAATCGAACTGGTTCTTGAAATTGCAATTCTTGCGGTGTTACGCTGACTGTAACATGTACGATTACACCCACCACTTATGGTTATCTTAAAATTGTAATGTTTGTTGGGCCTAAATTTTAGTTATTGCAATATATCCCCCAAGAATATCTAACTCATCAAATCTAAAGCATTTTTGCATTCCTAATCTTATTCAATTACCTTTACTCTTTGTGCTTCATTGATACAGTGTTGATAATTGCCAATATAGAATGAATTTCTGACTTCAAAGAGTTCATCCACGTCACCAGCAGCGGCCATCTTGCTTCCTTTCCTTGGAATGAGTTTGAAAGCGAGGATGTTCCCTCCAACAAATTTTCTGTGACGTGTGACGTGACACTTGCCCCAAGTCTATTTCGTCATGGTCAACTGTGATACATCTATCTCTCTGATTTGATTCAAGTCTTTTGACGAAATTTTTTTGACGAAATAGACTTGGGGCAAGTCTATGTGACGTGTGACTTTACCATGCACAAAATTTATTTGTTGACAAACGAGAAACATCTCCAAGACTTGAGCCAATGACATCTTGTAAATTCAACAACAATTACCCATTTTGCACATGTTTTTGTTTCCCATCCTTCGCGATACCATTTTTTCTGCATTCCTGCACAATCATACTTCAGGTGGGGGCCAGGGGCAATCCATCTTAATCTCAAGATTCGAAAGCACTATGGCTCGTGTGGCTTCAAAACGCTTCAAACTTTAATAGCCATTGTCATCCAAGGTCCTTTGCAGGTAGGCTGCAATTTGGACTGACTGGAAATCAGATTTGGCCTAAGCGGAAAATATAGATCAACACTGCAGTTGCAGTAGTAAAACGAACCGACAAGACAAGTCAAAACTGAAGTCAGATTTTTCTATTAATTCAGCGACAAATGAGGGAGACATAAGGCGACTTAAGTTAGGGGCCTGGACAATCTAACTATAGCGTATTGTATTCCATTGTATTTGGTGATCTCGAGAAATTATCAAATCAATTGGGAAAAAATGAAGGCACTCAGCCATATTTTGCTCTATATTTACACTAGACGCCGTACTGTATATCCGTACTGCAGGCAGGTAGGATCCATATTTTCTTTTCTGCTTAGGCCAACAGTCTGAAACTGTAGCATGCCTGCAAAGGACTCTGGGGGTGATCAATAACTCTTTAAGACTACCGAAATTTTTTAATTTTGTCTCACTCGCTTATTTGCAGAAAATCAGTGGCTACCTAGCCTGCGCGCAGACTCGGGCTCAGGCAAAAAAATGAAAGGAAGGGAAAAAGTTGTTCCTTCCTTTCATTTTTTTGCCTGGGCCCGAGTCTGCACGCAGGCTGTGCATTTTTGTTTGCAGATGTAGACCCTTGCGTCCGTAAAGGCAAAAAAGTGATACGACAGAAATCCCATCGGAGCATTGCCGTTGCAGTCAGTTCAAAGAGTCGGAAGAGAGATTTGTGCAATGGAATCTTTTTATGTTACTCTTCCTAAAGATTTAGGTCATTTAGATGAATTTTAGCATAATTACAATTAATGCCATTAATGGTTTTAAGTAAAAGGCGGCATAATCTCAGTTCTATTACTTTTATTATTGCAAAATTTTATTCAAAAATTATAATTCTTGAAATATCGGTGCAGGAGACATTTCATTACGTTACGATATACACAGCATCCTGTACGAAGATACAAGACCATGCTATAGCCATGTACAAGCCTTGTAGTTATGGCCTTGTAACCTAGTTCTAGCCTAGAAAAGCCTTGCTGTAACCTTGTAAATGGCTCAAAAAATGCTAATTTGCCTTGTGGAAGCCTTGTGGAAACCTTCTGTTAGACTGGTTGTAACTTGAAATCTTACTGATGATAGTCTTGTAATTTTCTTCAAAGGTTAGTACAAGCAATTGGTACAAGGTCATAAAAAGGTCATAATCCCGGCTACAAGGCTAAAACTTGGCCTGTACAAGGCCAAGTTCAGCCTTGAATTTTTGAACAGGATAGATGCTCATTCTGAGCTGTATCTTCGTTGTAGGTAGTCAAGGAACATTGTCATACCAATTCAACAATAATGACAAAACACATAACATAAGAGTAAAAACTATGATAAGGACGTTTTACAATGAATTAATAACAGAGACCCTAACTTTACCAAAGGTTTACAACATTGATTCTCTATCCTCTACAGGGGCTTCTGAAGGGGGGAAATGGGTCTTTTGGTTATCTAATTAATTGTACCCCCTTGCTCTTGGTCTTGCTCTTGTACCCTTGGGCTACAACACTCCCAAAGCCCATCCCCAATCAATCTTTGAAGCGGTGTCTGTAATTAACCCAGAGTTAATTACAAGTATTTCCAGGCCTATGTGCGGTATTTAGGCTCTCTGTTCAGGCTTTCTTCAAATGATGACCCATAGTATGTTCACACAAAATTCTTGAAAGATAAAGTAGACTTAGAAAATTGGGAAATTGGACTTTTGGCAATTTTGCAGTCTTATCAGTTTCTTCGTTTGAGAATCGGAGCCCGTAATTTCATACAGTCTGTTCGCGTAACGTTTTTGCGATCTCATCAAAACATTGGCCCCTTTGTGCAAAAATATGAACAGCACGTTTCTCTTGATATCGGGGTTGTCTTCATATGTGCAGATTATATTCCGAATCGTTTCAAAGAAAATCACAACTTGACGGTCGCGTTCTAGCCTGCGTGCAGACTTTACTTTCCACTGCGAAGGAGAGCCTATGAGGATCTTGTAAAGTCTGCGAATTAGCGTCCATTATCGAGTTCTGAATAAAAAGTTTCTCCTTCGAAGAGGAGCTCAATCTTGCGCAATAGATTGACCCCTCAAAGAGGAAGGAACAATAATCCCTATCATGCGAAGAGAATCCCATGCCACCCACAAAACTTCAGAGCCTGCAAACTGCAGAGGTAATAGGCATGAAAGACTCACCAGTGATTCAAGAACCCCACTTGCTGACACATGTCTAAGCGAAGGGTACTACCAACACACCATCAGCTCATCAAATGAAAGTTTAGGCCTAGCCTGACCTGAAGTAAACATTCTGTCCTCGGAGCGGAGAAACTTTCAAAGAATTGCCTCGTGATCGTTGTAGACTGCCTTCACCTTGAGAATATGCTTGACTGCTTATAATTCCTTTCAAAACAAAGTTTCATCCCAAGTTATCAAGTCCCGAAGACAGGCAAACTGGGTGGCACACTTCATCATCGGCGAACTCGTTTACCACGCACAGCAACTTCCTCAATTTGAAATTTACGAAAACGGTTTGGTGTTGTGTCGCAAACAATGACCACAAAGGGTTGCGAAAAACGTGACGATCCTGTCGGCTTTTGATTGGGTCCTTAGAATCTCAAACTAGATACTGATTGGCTAACAGACAATAGCCGGACAAAGGCGAGTATCATTGCGCAAGATCTCAGAACTCAATAATGGGCGCTAATTCGCAGACTTTACAAGATCCTCATAGGCTCTCCTTCGCAGTGGAAAGTAAAGTCTGCACGCAGGCTAGTCGCGTTCTTCCTCACTTAAGCCAGCTTCTTTATGCTTGCTCATTTCCAAAAGAGTATTCAATGTGCTGGCATACTCTATGATGGCATAGAGCCTCTCCCCGTCTATATCCAAACGATAACATGAATTGGTGTACCTTCTGGAACGAGTTCCAGCCACTGTTTCATTTGCGGGCTCAATGTTTTCGCAAAACTGCAGACGTTTATCTGCCTTGTGAAGTTCCTGGTATATGTAACAGTCTGCTGGTATCAAAACAAGCAACTTCGATATTGTAAAATCTCTGTACTTTGACTCGTTTACTTTCTCTGGCAGCTTTGGCAAAACTTTCTTCAAGTAGCCGAAATAATATCCCCAGGCTAGGCCTATTGCAGGGTTGCTTTTTCTCTTTCGCAGCATAAACGTGAAATGAATAACCGTTAAGAGTGTCAACTTGTCGTTAATATTCAAATGCGAGCTAATGAAAACAGAGATGGTGGACATGACAACGCAAAAAGGCACATCGCGTTGCAGGCATTTTCTGTTAAATTCACTCCTCAAAGCAGCTTTAAGGATTGTCTTTGTGCTTGTTTTATCATTCCAAACATCTTGCCAAGCGACGAGAAGTCGGGAGGCCATTACATATCCAATTGCCCATAGTATCAATGAGAATATTTCTCCAGTTGTAATTAATGCCATTTTCGTCAATCTTCTTCACTTGAACCGCTGTTGAACGTCTCCCAGCAGTCTTCTAGGCCTATTGCAGGATTCATGGATTCAGAATTCACCTTCCACCTTTAGACTTTCACTTTCGCTTTCATTCACTTTGCTGTTGAATTGAAGTTGTTGTTGCTGCTTCTGTGAAGGCCTTGTTTCCCTGTCCCGAAGGCTCCAAAAGCGGACAACAATCTGCTTCTAATGGTTCTGGTTATGGGAAGGGATATTTTGCGATCGGCCTATCGAAAAAGCGGTATTGGATTTTGTTCGTCATAGTACATGCATGTCTTTTGAGAATTTCGCGAGAGTTCACAGAGTATTAATTTCTTCAAGAGTCCGCCATGAACATAGATCTGGAACTCAACCTTATTTCAAGAGCCTTGAACTCCTTCTGTATGGACTCATCAGTTGAGCCTGCTTTTGCTTCTTCGATGTCAAAAAGATTAAACGGAAATACAAAATTCGATGGCAAGAAATCTAGCCTTGCCAGGGGCTCCGTCGTCAAACAGTAAACAAATCCGTAAACTCTCACGTGTCACCAATTATCCATTGTTCATGCATTGTTTTCTGCAGTTTGTTTGGTGGCTTCACCCAAGCCACAAGAAAATGACCGTTGAATATCCACTTATATCAGAGCAATCTTTGAAGATATGAATGCTTGGTTTGTTCCATGGTGAAGTACAATGATCTATGTCCAAACAGCACTTTTCCTTTTGGAAAAAGTATGAAAATCCCGTGTGATATCACCTTTCAAAAACTGCAAAAATCATCGTTTTGTTTACATTTGGACGACGGAGCCCCTTTAAGCTTTCTCAATCAGACTTTGCAAAGTTGTAGGCGAGCAGTCTTTGAGAAACTAACGGGTTTTAAAAAAGAGTAACTTCCTGCTCACTGGAGCAAAACGCAGAATATCAAATATGTTTTCAAGAAAAGTTACTTTTTATCAGTATCGATTGAAAAACAGGAAAACAGGTAGGGAAGAATGATTTGTAAAGAAAAATCGACAAACTTCCTTGCCTAGTTCTTGTTTCTCACGGCTTTGTTTCGAATTAGGCCATCGATTTAACACAGTACGGAAGAAAGACGATTTTGAGGGCAAGTTTGTTTATTTTCCCCACATTGTTCCTCGCTACATGTGATTGAAACAAGGCTCGCTCATATTCGTCGTTTTATAGGGCAAAGACAGAATATATCTATCCCTTGTGACGGATATGTGATCAGGTTGAATCTCCCCATATTTGAGTAACGTTCTACGAACCGCAAATGGCTGAAGTTCAAAGATCATTCAATGATTCTGATCGAATATATAAACAAATGGCAAACAAAGTTGTGCAGTTGAATTTATCATAAAATAACTTTCAAAAAATCGTTAAGTTATATAAATTTAATTAATAAATTCAAACATAATTACAATTCATGCCACAAAGTCAACACGGTATTATCACAGGTTCTACTGCTTGTGTAATTATCACTTTAATATCAATATGTTTACTGCAAACTGTCTTCCAAAGGGACTATGAAACGAGGCATTATCATTAAAATTTCGTTGATTCCTCTGTGATTCAACAAGGACAGATTTGGTAAGACAATGGCACGAATTGATTTTGATTGACACCGCAATTCAAAGCGACTAGCGATCGCAGACAAAGGAAATTCTCTCAACCAGAAATTCAAAACAAACGAAGCCGCAAAAGTTTCTCTGAAACCCTGGTAGCTAGCTCGCTCGTTGTGCATTCCAAAAATTGTTTTGAAGAGCAAACCTGAGCATATATCGAAAAAGAAGGATATCTCTACACATCTGCCATGGACATTTAATTTATTTGATTCAAAAGCCGATTGGGAGGCGATTCAATTCTCTTATTTTTTGGGTGTAATTAAAACACCTACTGCTCCGCTTCTGAACCAAAGAAATAAAATGCCCGAGGCAAATGTGTAGATATATCCTTCTTCTTTCGATATACGCTCATGTTTGCTCGTAAAAACAATTTCTAGAATGCACAACGAGCGCGCTAGCTACTTGGGTTTCAGAGGACCTTTTGCGGCTTTGTTTGTTTTTAATTCATGGTTGAGAGAATTTTCTTTGTCTGCAGCGACTAATCGCTTTGAATTCAGGTGTCAACAAAACCATCTCATGCTATTGTGTTACAAAATCTGCCCTTGTTCTGTGATTCGAGTCCCGCTCGTGAAACATTCCAAATTGCTTAGGATTAGCGAAGCTTAACTTCTCATTCCATATTTTATATTCCTATTCTCGCATGGTGCAAGAATCATTGCAAGTACCAAAAGCCTTCAGCTATTTTACAAATCAATTGTTTGAAATATAATTTCGCGATGCAAAAATTAACTTAAAAGAATTAAATTAAACAAAACCAAATTTCTCCATTTTCGAAAATCACTTTGGAACTATAGTCAGTAATATCTTGCGGCCTGGAAGAAAAATTTGACATTTGTAGCAAATTCAAATTACAATGAAATTAAAGATACATTTGGTCAAAGGTATTCTTTCACAATTTGAAAATGTGATATTTGCAGAATAATCACAGTTTTACGTCATGGTTTCACATGACGATGATTTTGAGGTCAAAAATCAAGCAAAAATCGTTTGCCAAACATTTGAGATTTGTTTACCAAGCAGTGTCTTCACGTTTTGCCACATCGTAGAACAAGAACAGATTTTCAAGGACTTTGTAAGACAATAGCATGAATTGCTTTTGTTCACACCTGAATTCAAAGCGATTAGCGATTGCCGACAAAGGAAATTCCCTCAGCCAGTAATTCAAACCAAATAAAGCCGCAAAAGTTTCTCTGGAACCCAGGTAGCTAGCGCGCTCGTTTTACATTCCAGAAATTTTTTCAAAGAGCAAACATGAGCATATACTAAAAGAAGAAGGATATATCTACACATCTACCTCGGGCATTTAAGTTGTTTGGTCCAAAAGCCGACTGGGAGGCGATTCAATGCTCTTAATTTTTTGGGTGTAATTAAAACACTTACTGCTCAGCTTCTGTACCAAAGAAATGAAATGCCCACGGTAGATGTGTAGATATATCCTTCCTCTTTCGATATATGCTAATGTTAGCTCTTGAAAACAATTCCTGGAATGCACAACAAGCGCGCTAGCTACCTGGGTTTCAGAGAAACTCTTGCAGCTTTGTTTGTTTTGAATTACTGGCTGAGGGAATTTCCTTTGTCTGCGATCGCTAATCGCTTTGAATTACGGTGTCAATCAAAAACAACTCATGCTATTGTCTTACAAAATCTGTCATTGTTTACATCGCAAAACATTGCACGACAGACAGAATTTGCTAGGCAATGTATTTGAAAAAGTCCAAAACGTTTGCCGCTTGTCACAAGCACAAAATGTTCGCCAAGCAGTGTTTTACGACGTAGCCACAACATAAGGACAAGTTGTTTCCAGGGAAGCAAATCTTTGATAAACAATGTTTGTTCGTTTGGTCGGGACTTTAATCAACGCCTAGGAAAGAGATTTACAGCAAAAAGTTTTCAAGAGTTCCATGTGAATGTCTGTATTGATCTAGCAGGAACATTCCACAAAAATTCACCAAATCCCTCTTCTGAAACTTGCACCATAAATGCCTTTGGTTGTCGATTCAGAATTATAAGAACCCTTGCTTTGCTTGGTGTCACAAAAGCAATATATTCTAGAGATGTTTTGCGATCCACTTTGGTTGCAACTCTGACAGATCCAGGCTCGACGAATCGACTGAAATGTCCCATGTGGTAGAATGTGGGCTGCAGAAAAAGATCAGAGTTTTTTTCAGTGAAATAATTGATAATAAACAAAAATAGGGCTCTGATAGGAGAGGGGGTTGTTGCATCATTGCTTTCGTGCATGTCCCTTCAAAAAGCAGCATGCTTCCTTCAAAATTTCATTTGACTACCCCAGCTTCTTCACCTTCCCGGGACACTTGTGGGCTCCTTGCTGCCTACTCTCGAGTACCAAATAATCGTCCCCCCGCTTGTTAAATTTTGAAATCAACTCCCCACTTTTATTACAACCTCCCTTTCTATACATTCTTGAAAAATTGAAATGATAGTGAGCATAATTAATGAACATAAATATAAAAAAGATAAATATTTAACTAAGAAAACGACTATTTTCAACTTTCCCACCTTCCTCCCCGATTGTTCCAACCCCACGATTTCTCTTATAGCTGTTATATTACAGCCCTGAAGAGGTCCCGCATGGCAGGACGAAATATTGGCATAAAATGTATTAAACCAGTTCCTGTCGTTTTTGTTGTATTGCGGTGTTTCTGCCTTTAAACTGTGTTTATTCCTAGTACTATTTTCGTGACATAGTACACAGAGTAATTGCTGCCCCGTCAAGATGACGTAAGGATAATTTTGTGGTTCCAAATTCCGGCGTTGATGTAATACGAGATCATATGTTATACGAGATGACCACAGGGAACCAGACAGCGTGATTTTTGATTGGTCAACACTAACAGACATTAGAAGTTGAAAACCACTGACGGATTAACAGGACAGCAAATACTCTGTGTACTACGTCACGAAAACAGTACTGGGAATAAACACAGTTCCTACGAGGTAGAAACCGTTGGTTGGAGCTTTGCTTCTTACCTTGCTTTTGGGTGCGGTAATGAAATTTGAAAAGATATGCAAATTCGGCATAAGATTGGGCAAATATATGCCACTGAACGATACAATGTGGATAAGATTTATAACCACTATGGTTGTCAAATGTTGTATTCTCTCGAAAAAGGAATGCCGTTTTTACCTGTTTATATATCACGTGATTGTCAAAATCAGCAATGATTGGTGCGTCCACGAAGTTCTTTACCCAATTAGGGCCTCCTCTCATATTCAATACGAGGTTCCAGTCAGTCCACCCAACTGACCAATGATTTAGATCCTACATAAAATGAAAAAATACCGGGTGAATAAAAAATAATCCCCGTTTGAAAGGCCACTGCTCCCTGAATATCAAAGGAATAATATTGAAAACTGTCTTGTTTTATTTCCAACATGTTCAATTATGTTTAGAAATTCACCCGGCCTTAAATCGGCCATTCCTTCCGGTGGATATGGGAGATTTTCGGCAGAAGCTCCTTCCAAAAACCTGCAAGAACGATGAGCAAAATTTCCTGCGTTACCTTCCTAAAAATGATGACACTCATATGCATTCATGTATTTTGTCCTCTTCCTGAACAGGTTATTCATACCAGGGGGAAGACTTGTTCATCCTCCCAAGAGGATAGCACGTGGTAAAACGGGCAGAAGTCATTGCTGTCAGGCCCATGTAGGCAGAAATGTTAGGAAAACTTGTTCGTGATTTTGGGCACGTTTGAAGGTTTCTTGAAGAGGCTTTCTCGAGAAAATCATTTAAAATTTCAGAACGGAGCGGCCGATGTAAGTCATGTAAATTTCAAAGTAGATTTGAACATGTTTACCATTATATTGTATATTTGCCGACATCATCGCCTTGATATCCAGGTAGCCGTGGCATTTCAAACAGGAATTGCTGTTATTGACTCACCCGGTATGTATAATAAAGATGAGATAGCAGCTGTAAATATCGTATAATTACTACGAGATAAGGTGAACAGTTTATCAACTGATTGAAAAAGCCTGCCAAATAGACTGCCAAAACAATTTGCCAAAACATGGCACCATGTCATCTTTCAATTCCTTAATGGGGCCTTGAATTCCATTTGAAATTTTACGCTATAATTTTGAATGTGTGGCTTCTCTCTGAAATCGGTAATCAAGCAAACATAATTTTTCCAACCTGTCCATTATTTCCGCGATAGGAGAGGAGCATATCTACGTTTTCCTCGTCATTATAACGCAATAGAATTGACAAAAATCCTTTTACAATTCAATATTTTGATATTTTAAAGCGTTTTCAGTACACTCTTCATTTGAGAACAAAACTTTTGACTTATTAACATGATTAAAAAAAAAACGTGACCAAAGTAGAAATTAATGCTCGAAGGTAAGTAATAGCCCCTTCAAACCAAGCAGAAATAAATTTTCAAACACAAATGCATGTGCAGTTTTACTTTCGGTCTGAGCGTTTCAGTCTACATTTGTTAGAAAAAAGTCAAATACTAATCCTGACTTTTCAATATCATTATAAAGTCATGGGAACAAAATATTACCACCTGTTAAAGCAAAATAAAGACGTAAAACGAAAAACGTCTGCGGTAAAAATTGAGTTCAAACCTCGTCGGTCTCCCCCCGATTTTGTATAAAAGATAGCTTCGTTGCCTAAAAACAGGACCTGCTGTATGAACAGTAGACTGAGTACAATATCTTAGTCATCGCATTTTAGCTACGACTCATAAATATACCGGGTGAGTCAGAAAAAACGTGGGGTGTTTGGCGGACTGTGACGTCGCGTTTAGCCACCCGACCGTTGTGAACTAAATTATTTCGTGCAGCCATAAATCTGACTTAGATCATAAACTTTTCCCCATCGAAATCGGTCATGTGATTCATTATTTAAAAAAGATTTTCTTCCTAAAACTTTTTATGGGAATTTTGCAAACTGAGGAAACTTTTAACCAAGCCCCTTCAGCATTTTAGCCTTGCCAAAGCTGCAGGTACACGTGGTATTATCTGGGGAGCATGAAACAGTTCGGAAACAGTGTTTTCTCCCCTGGGATGCCTTGTCACGTGATAACTTGTCCTGTAAAGAGAATATGTTCGAGAGACAG
Organism: Aurelia aurita complex sp. Pacific; assembly: GCA_004194395.1. Classification (NCBI taxonomy): domain Eukaryota; kingdom Metazoa; phylum Cnidaria; class Scyphozoa; order Semaeostomeae; family Ulmaridae; genus Aurelia; species Aurelia aurita complex sp. Pacific. Next base: position 146,670 of record REGL01000101.1, on the reverse strand, counting down.
TAAAAATGCACGCTTCTTTGTGTTGTAAAGAGATTTATTTCAACAAGATCAACGAGATGTTTCATGACAAACCTATTGCATTCTCCCCTGATAA
>REGL01000101.1:111303-137128 GCA_004194395.1 Aurelia aurita complex sp. Pacific | reverse complement strand
ACCTTTTGTTTTATGCAAGCTTTCCTGGTGTTTGCAACAAGAAAACTTTGAATCGACGGTAGTTGGACGGTTTGCTGCAGAGGCTGTAAAGTCTTGTCACATTTTATCGAAATTATCGATGATAAAATGGTGGAAAGAAATTGGATTTGTGGTGAAGTTATTCGTTAATATATCCGCTGGTTTTTATTGCGAAAAAGAGTGATTTAATGCCAATTATTGGGATTTTGCTGCGGGTGAAGGTAGGCCCATTAGCTTTCTTCGCAGCAAATAGCTTTAATTCGTCTAGGATTTTCGAAAATCACACAAACAAATATTTTCATGTTATTCCTGGACATAATTCACGTAACCACGTAACGTGTGAAATTTTGAAAGCTATATCTTATTTGTAGCGTTCCTGAAGAATTCTTGAACATAAGCCAATTTTCGAAGGAATGAAATTCGATGTAACGCCGATCCCTGACGAGATTTTAACCAAATGCAGAAAAACAAATGTGGAGTGAGGCCTCTCGAATCGATTCGTGGTAAAACCAGCTCTGTATCTTTAATACTCGAATATCCATTTTTATTTTCGTGAAGGTACTCGAAAATTTATCTCGAAAGCCTTATTTTTATTCATGTGATTGGAATACGACGATATCATTGGCTTATAAGCGTGAAATTGGAAGATTTGCGGGTTTCCCTGTGCCCTATTGAAAGATTTGACTCATATGCTACAAAATGTATACCTTGTTCAACTCTGATTATATTATTTTCAAGTGCAAATTGAAGTTTTGTCAAATGTTACCTAAATGTGTTGTCTGGATGAATTTGAAAATTGCATGTGCCATTTCCTCATCAGCCTCTGCGAATTTCTGCAATGTTGCATGACAAGGGCATGCCATAAGACAAAGTTCATGTCCGTATTGTCTTGCAGCTTTGAAAAAGAGGACCTGCCTGGGAGACTTGACGGGCCTAAATTTTTGCAACATTTTTTTTGCCTTTTTGGCAGCTTGGTTTAAAATTGCGTAGATACATACAACTGCTTTATCAATGATCTTTGCAGACTTACGCTACAATTAGCTAAAAGCCTCAATAAATATAATCAATAAAGAAATTACCTTCTGTATTAGTATTAGCTTCACAGCTATTCTTTCTTTGCCGCCATTGCAAATTTTTCAAATTTTATCTAGCCTCGTTTCGAGCCTGCACCACCGCAGAGTATTCCAATACCATCACATCGCAGCCAAACCAGAGCCACCAAAGAGTTTCGATTTTTTTCACCCTCCACCCCCCCCCCTCGGGGAATGCGGGCGGGGTATAAAGCATATATGTCCGACGCACTGGCAGTTTGTGAGTTTGTGCATTGCTTAGCAGGGTATCACGTTTACATTCTTTTCTGGCATCGGATATCAAAAGAAAGCCAAATCGGTTCTTCAGTTTGACAAAGAATTTACAATATGTCAGGTTTATAAAATTCTGATCATAGCCAGAAGCCAGTTTCGTTTTTTACCCAAAGTTAGAGAAGAGAAGAGAGGGACAATTCACCAATGGTTTGCGGAGGAATCTGTCATCCTCTCTGCTGGGCTGGGGTGCAGCAGAGCTGCGTAGCATTTTCAGTCGTCATGCGCAGCAGAATGGCGGGTAGAAATGAAGCTTCGATATTTTCAAATAATGGAAGGCGAAAACACGCATGGAGCAAAGATCAAGATGAAATAATGCGTAATCGCGACTGTTGCGGTGAAGTGAAGACATGAAGACGGTTTACAAATAATTCAAGATGGAAGTAGAGCAACAAGATCGACTCGCAGATGTATTGATTTACAGTTTAAAGCGAAAAGAAGTGAAGTAAGCTCCGTTGTTGTTTTGCGAAGTTTTTGTGTTGATCATTTAAGGGCCTAAGCAAGTAGCTAAGCCTTTGGGCCGGTTGTTGTCATCGTTAGAAACAGATCGTTGACTGTTTTTTGTATTTGATACTGATGTTAGTTCTTTGCATGATATTCAGGACGATATCCTGAACAAAATGAAACAGTATTCTTGTACCGAGGTCAATAATAATTCATCCAACTTCAAAAGGACACAACATATGATATGCATTGGAGCCACAGACTTAACGTCTGCAACTGTCGTGCAAGTCATGCGGCAGCAAGATCCTAGTTCGGGGTTGTTGGATCAAAGCTTTTACAGTTAGATTCCTTCAGAACAAGATTTGGTGCTCTCTCTGAATCCTGCATGAATAAATATCAGAGATGAGATTTATAATTATATTGGTATTAGATGTTTAAAGCATAATTTCTCATAACTTGATTAAGCTCATATTTTGGATTAGGAATAGGGATCTATTGCCTTTGGTATTATCCGCACAACCAGGTGTGCACAGTTGGGCTCTTGCCAGACTGATAAGAAGTTTGCCATGCCAAGTGCACACACATAGATAGTAGTCTGTGGGGCACTTGCACACTGGTAATTTCAATAGACTATTGGACAACAGAGATTAGATAAAAGAGATTTCCTCAATGCATATTGGAGATCTCTTTGAAAATGCCATATTCTGCAGACTGATGCAAAACCATTTTTGCATCTGCGTGAAGGTATATAAAGTGGCACTATACACCAGACTGCAGTGTACGGCAGTTTCCAATGAGATTTCGGGTGTCCAGCAAAATAGCAAGTGTGCATCAGGCCTGTAGCAGCTATTGGGCCCCCCCTCCCAATAATTTTCCAAAAGTTGCATGCTTTTTATTCATCATAATAACATAGAAAACTGATCGTCGGTGACAGGGCCTTAGACCTCAAGCGAGTCAGCTTCCAGAATAACTGACTGTACAAAATCCTCAAAAACAAAAACAAACAACGGGAAAAGCTGCTGGTCTTTTAAACCAATTACAAGATCAGCCATGTCTGGGAAAACAATTTGGTCCTTGATCTACTTGGTAAAAAAAGAAAATTGAGGATTGGTCATGTTATCAAATTTTGGTGTTTTTCAAACAGGAGTACTTTTCTGGGATACCCGGTAGCTGAAAAAACCTTGCTTTAAATTGCTTATAATTCGCTGAAAAATATAGTAAGATTCCTTGAAATTATTTGAAATTGTAGGTAGATGTGTGTGCTATCCAATGATCTAAAAATCCAAAAATAGCTTGGATATAATTTCTTATCAGTCCTGAAGGGTTAAAGTAACCTTAATCTATGAAGAACTGCACTATGTATACCGGGTGAGTCAAAAGAAGAATCCCAAGGTCACTGCTCCCGAAATATCAAAGCAATAATATTGAAAACTGTCTTGTTTTATTGCCAATATGCTCAATTAGGCTCAGTAATTTACCCAGCTTTAACCGGCCATTCCTTCCTGTGGATATGGGAGATTTTCTGCAGAAAGCCCCTTCCAAAAACCTGGAAAAATGAGTGAAAACAATTACTAAATTTTCCTTGGCTTTCCTTCCTATTAATGATCACATTTTCCATGTTTTTTTGTCCTCTTGGGAAAGTGGAATGGAATTGTTCACGCTGGGAGAAGACTTGTTCACCTTAACAAGAGGATTCCGATTGCACATGCTAAAGCTTGCAGAAGTCATTGCTGTAAGGCCAGTGTAAGGCAAAAATGTTAGGGTAATTTGTTCATGATTTTGGGCACGTTTTAAAGGGTTTCTTCAAGGGGTTTTCTTGAGAAAGTCCCGCATAATTTCAGAACGGAGTGGCCAACTTCAGTCCGGTAAATTTTAAAATTGATTTGAACATTTCTAATCTACCATTAAATTATATTATTATGTACTGATATCATCGTCTTGATATCCAGGGAGCCATCACCTTTCAAACGGGGAGGGGGGGATTCTTTTTATTGACTCACCCATTAGACTCTGCATTTTAAAAGATATGGCAAACATGACAAACTGATTTTTGTCACTGAGGATGCATTTGGCCCTTCCCAAAAATATTGTAACTTTCTTCAAATGTGTTAGTCTATGATCTTTGCATTTGTCTCTAACCCTTTGCGTGCTGAATTGTTTTCAGGTGAATACCCTGTGCAACTGAATATTTTCCGCAAGAATTCAAATATGGCAGTTCAAAATTTCAAACCTGTTTTTCATCGGCAAGCAGTCTTTTTTTATTCCAAAATAAAGTTTACAAATATTGTTCAAAATGAACTGTAGTTTTCATTTCTTGTCTCTATATTACTGCTAAATACCTTACTTTACCTTTCTCAACAGGAAAGCAACAAAGGTTCTTGAAAAAGGTGCAGACCCAAATTACATAGGACCAGAGGGATTTGCAGGAATCCATTTGGCTGCTGGGCTAGATGGATATGCCGGATCACAATTATTGAACCTAATGCTGAGTTATGGTGGAGATGCAAATTTGAAATCATCTGATTGCGAAACAGCACTTCATGTTGCTGTTATGTGGAACAGAGACAGTGCAGTGAAAAAGCTGCTTGAAAGTGGAGCGGACCCAACAATTCGAAATTCAGATGGTTTGACTGCTTTTGATTTAGCTGAGAACACAAGTGATCACGAGCAAAGATGTTTAGATGTGCTGCGGAATAGCTACTGTGATAATTCCTCTGAGAGTGATGTTTCTCCTCATGAGAGAACTGCTCATTGGAGACCAAGTTTTAGCATTGATATGACCCATAATTCCAAGAATGAAAGATTACGGAGCTCATTAAATGCAACAAATTTGATGCCAATGGAGTTTATTGACTCAGTGGATGGCGCTCAGCCACAATTAAGGTCTCCAAGAGATAGCCTCCAAGGGCCTTTTGGTCAGCCACCTCCTATTGGGTTCAAACCTTCAGTCTTGCCACAGCCTGGTGAAATCAGGGGTGCAGAGATGCCTCCACCCATTGGCTTTATAGGAGTGAATGGCCCTTCTCCACCTGGATTTATGGAGATGGGAGACAGGTCGGTTCCCCAACAAATACCACAATCAAATTGGCTCTCACCTCAGATGATGCCACCAGGATATAGGCCTCCCCCTACCATAACACCACAACAAAATGGACCTTCCCCGCAGGTGATAACCCAGCCAAATGGGCCTTCCCCTCCAATGATGCCCCAACAATATGGACCTTCCCCTGCAATAACTTCTCAACATAATGGACCTACTCCCCAAACGATGCCCCAGCAGAATGGTCCTGGCCCCCAAATGATGCCTCATCAAAATGGGCCCTCCCCGCAGCTGATGCCCCAACAAAATGGACCCTCGGCTCGCATGATGCCCCCACAACATGGACAATTTATTCCCATGATGCCACATTTCAATGGACCTTTTCCACCAATGATGTTGCCACCACATGGACCTCCCCCGCAAATGATGCCACAACAGCCAGGGATGTTTCCGAATATGGTGCCCCAGCCAAACGTAGCTCCAAGTTTTTCTAATAACCCATACGTTGATGATACGCGTTCCCTTAATGGTCCGAAAGACTCATTCTTTGATGTTACGATTGCCCCCAAAAATGATGCCCAAGAGGATGGAGATAAAACACTAACAAACAATGAGTCATTCGATTCTGACATACAGGATTCTATAGATGGTGCATTCTCGTGGGACTCAGATATCGATTCTTCAACGAGTTACTTCAGTTTACCAAAGCACTCTTTAAAAGGACTGATAACAGAATTAAAGTCTGGCGAAGAAAGGCACATGGTTCATAATGGTGTCAACGGAGAAGCATCGTTAATCTTAGGCTCTGATTTTGAATCTCGCATCTCATTAGGAGAAATTCCGCTATCCCTTATTAAGAACACGAATGAAAGTATCATTAGTGAACAATTCAAGCGAAATTCAGGCAAGAAATCGGCAGAAAAGCTCTTTCTCAGAAGAGCGAAGCTCCTTGACAAACAAAGTAAGCTGTCTGTGCCAAGGAATAATTTTCAGTCGACAAGTTCAATTAACCATACTTCCAATGGTCCTTATAGTCCTATGTCACCAAGGCCAAGACTCTTCAGATCACCTTTTCCGTTGATAAATGCGAATGAGCCAGTTTTTGAGACACGGTTAGACGTTTTGAGCCATGATGGGGACGCCAGTATCACAGAAGCTGTTGTCCGAGATGCCGAGAGACAAACTAATAAGGTCGACAAAACAACGCAGAAGTTCTTCGATCCACCGGTCACACCTGACGGGAAGACTTTAAGACCAGATACATTTGCTATTACACGGACCAGGTCGTCTGGGGTAGAACACAATAGTGACAAACAGAACAAGTTAAAACGACAGCCTCAGCTTGCTGCTGCAGCTAGTCAACAGATTAACCCTAGCTCGTCGAATACTGGCTCGGCAGATGCAAACACGCATACTCCAAGCACGGAAGAGTATAGGTCAAAACCCCCATCCGGTAACGAGGAGACGGAGAGTGAATTTCCTCTCATGCAGGGATTTGGGTCTCCAAGAAATCTTTACTCGGATATGAACGAGACGCCTAGCACAATACCAAGGACTCGAACGTTATTTGACCAAGCTTTCATTACGCCTAATGATACAACAACTAGTAATTTACCCGATGGAGATATTTTCAAATTTGGCACACAAGATGGAGGGGGGAACAGAGAAGTTTTGGGTGCTTCTAGAAATATTGCAACTGTTCAGAGAAAGATAAACGTTTTAGGCCAGAATGAATCTGATGTTTTCACCACCGATGCAGAATCACACGACGGTGAAAGCGACGGGAACTCTTCGGGTTACAGTGGAGACATGTCGCAATTTAGTAGCCCTGATGATGTAACTGCAGTTGCCACACCGAAATTCGATCTGAAGAATTCGCCATCTGTTACGCTTCGTAACAAAAGAAGGAAGGATATGTTGAATGATAGGGGTACAGGGAAACTCGAGAAGCAGTCATCAACAGATAGTAATGGAACTGTCGAAGCTAGTAAGCCTGATGAGGTGAAAGCGCAGCTGCCTGCCTCACCAAGGAAACGACTGAATGGGATAACATCCTCAGATGATGAAGCTAACCAAGATAAATTACCGAACCACAAGCCTTGCAGCTTGCATCCGTCGCCTAGTAAAATGAAAAGCCCAGGACACAAGACAAGGCATAAGGTTGATCACACATTTGGCGAGCAAGCATCATTAAAAAGCCCGTTATTACAGGATGAACTGAAATCCTATCACAAATCGCAGCTCGACAAACCGGTCCACGCAAGACGCAAATGGGAACACAAATATGAATGCAAATGTGAGCTATGCATGACAAAGAAAGGGCATACCAATAACGCAGCAAATCTACCTTTTTGCGAGCATGAGCAATGTAATGAGAATAAAGAAGCAGCGTTTGATGATGTCACTGTAGAGTATGATTGGAAAGATGTTAGTTTGGTTAGTTCGACGAATAATGATAATACTATTGCTGTTCCTGAGGATGTGAAAGCGTTGGATGCTGAGGAATTGAAACAAAGACTTGTTAAAGCTGGTGAAAAACCAGGGCCTATTAATGATACAACGAAGAATATCTACATGAAGCATCTTGCAAGAGTTGAAGCTGGTGTCATCCAAAAAGGAACTGTAAGTAGAGTTTATATTTTTTCCAAAAGTTGAGGTAAACTTAGACTGATTATATGACCATAGTTATCGCTATTGATAGGCTGCCAGACGCTCCTAACTACGACTCATAATCAAATGGCTTTATTTTGAACTGACTATTTCTGCCTATAAGTGAAAAAGTCAGGCCAAAAAAAGTGCCGTAATATTTTGAGTCCCTGGATGAGCGGTCTCGGTTTGGTGTAGTAGTCTCGTTTTGAATAGCGATTACTGGGACTCATCGTAATCAGTCTAAGGTAGATCTTGAGCTCATTTGTGTAGAAATAAAGCCCCCCAAAAGTAGACCTTACATTGTTATTGTTTGGTACCGTCCTCCAAGTGACCCTGTTGACTCCTTCAGCAAGCTTGAGACTATCCTCTCTTATTTAGNCACACATTTGGCGAGCAAGCATCATTAAAAAGCCCGTTATTACAGGATGAACTGAAATCCTATCACAAATCGCAGCTCGACAAACCGGTCCACGCAAGACGCAAATGGGAACACAAATATGAATGCAAATGTGAGCTATGCATGACAAAGAAAGGGCATACCAATAACGCAGCAAATCTACCTTTTTGCGAGCATGAGCAATGTAATGAGAATAAAGAAGCAGCGTTTGATGATGTCACTGTAGAGTATGATTGGAAAGATGTTAGTTTGGTTAGTTCGACGAATAATGATAATACTATTGCTGTTCCTGAGGATGTGAAAGCGTTGGATGCTGAGGAATTGAAACAAAGACTTGTTAAAGCTGGTGAAAAACCAGGGCCTATTAATGATACAACGAAGAATATCTACATGAAGCATCTTGCAAGAGTTGAAGCTGGTGTCATCCAAAAAGGAACTGTAAGTAGAGTTTATATTTTTTCCAAAAGTTGAGGTAAACGTAGACTGATTATATGACCATAGTTATCGCTATTGATAGGCTGCCAGACGCTCCTAACTACGACTCATAATCAAATGGCTTTATTTTGAACTGACTATTTCTGCCTAGAAGTGAAAAAGTCAGGCCAAAAAAAGTGCCGTAATATTTTGAGTCCCTGGATGAGCGGTCTCGGTTTGGTGTAGTAGTCTCGTTTTGAATAGCGATTACTGGGACTCATCGTAATCAGTCTAAGGTAGATTACGGGGTGCCCAAAAAGCTACATTGAAGGCCAAAATTTCGGACGAATGAATCTCGGACAAAATATTTTCGGACATTTTTACAGTAATTTCGGACAACTAAAAACTACACATTTAATCGGATAATATTTGTAAGATAATGGAGGTATATTTGTAATCGGATAATGGAGATATATTTTCTCTTGCAGAGTTCTATGTATGCAGAATATATGCCAGAAATGAGGGAAGAATTGAAACAACTTTCATCAAAAGATTACTCATCGTTAGAAGACGAAATGGTGAAAGGATTCGAGAACCCACAGAAGCACAAATGGAGGGAAGGGTATGTAGATATTTTCTCATATTTGGTTGGGGAGAGGAGACGAGATACGCTTCGCCCAAGGCAACCCATGCTTCCCCCCGTGCAGTAGGTTAAAGCTCATGCGCAGTAGCGTTTTGGGGTGGAAGCTTTAACGGGCGCAATGCGTTTTGACCCACTGCATGGGGGACAGGTAAGTTTCCTTGGACAAAGCGATCTCGTCTCCCCAATAATATTTGACTGTGGTGCTTCAGAGTTTTTGGGGGTAAATCGAGGAAAACGGCTGATTTTTGTCATCGCACCTTCTAATTTCAGAAAGAAATACTCATCGAGAATGAAGTTCAAATTCGGAAAATTAAATGAAGCTATAGTGAAAGGAAGGGTGTGAAATTTCACAATTGGTTGCGGACTTTTTGTTATATGACTTTTTATTTATTCATATATTTTTTACGCATTTTTATTTTGCTGAAATGTCATTGAGAATAATGGGAACTTTTGCCAAATTTATCATCGAAAGAAGAGAAGAAACAGGAATGTAAGTAGTATAGTGTCTTAAAATTAGCCAATCAAAGAGACCACTGGAGGTCTCGTGAGGGGCAAAAGTAGATCAATTCCTTTTGTTTGCAAATAATGTATTCGAAACCTGTAGCCCCCACTTGAAAAGCCAGCCTGATACAAAGAAGGGCCCGAAGAGCCATTGTTTTGGCACAGTACTTCTTTTTGCCGCATGTAGTGGCGGACACTTGGATGGTGAGGGGGTGCGATCGCCTGCCTCTTTAATGTTGGCTAGTGCAAAGATATTTTGTTCGACAACAATAGAAATACAAATGTCTTTTAAAGGAAACATTAGCTCCCACCCCCCCCCCCCAATATTTGGCTACGTGTCCGCCACTGGCCGCATGAAAAATATTTGGTGTCTTTTCCAGCTTCAGTCCTAATCGCTAAAACCATGCTTTTTTGTTTCAGAAATCAAAAGACCTCTTTCAACTATATCTTATTTGATCCAAGAGTCACAGGGAACCTTCAAGAAAAAGCCAAAACCCTCAGCGAAACAGAAGTATTCCATTGTTTTATCCGTTCCATATTTTATGTTGGTAAAGGGAAAGAATCACGACCATATGAACACTTGCATGATGCTGTGAAAATGAAGAAATTGAACGATAAAGCAGCCAAGGTAACCATATAATGCTTTGCCCTAGCCTCACTACACAAGGACCCTGAACTTACGCCCATTTAATTGAAGTGAATTGTTGCTGATTCTTCTTCAATTTAAACTTCCCGCCAATGGCAAACAAAAGCGTTCGAACAGCGCGTTCGACTGAACTGCTGCAAGGATCAAAATCTCAAAGTAGCGGGCGAATTTACGAGATCTTTTGTGCCCCCAAAGAAGCAAAATATCAGTTGTATGTAGGAGTTGTTTGCTTTAATAGCTTGAAGAAACATTAATCTAAGTACTGATAGCTTGTTTAGCAGTGTAGGACTCGCCAGGAACACCATTTTTGCGGCGTTTTGGGGTCGGTGGTTTTGAGAAAAAAATAGCAGGTGATTTAGGCCATGTCCGTTTCTAGAAGCATATGGCCATGAGTCGTAGTTATAGCGTCCACCAGTCTATCAATAGCGATAACCTACGAACATTTAATCAGTGTAGCTTTTCCCGTTTTGATTTCTTTTTATTTAGAGATTCCTACACATGAGGGACTCCCTTCAGCTACTCACGTGTTCTAACAAAGCGTACTGTAATTGTTTCTAAATTATCATGTAGTTCCTGAATTAATGAAAACAAGACGTGTGACCACAGATTATTTGCTGTTCTGTCAAGGAGTCGCATTCTGTTTGATCAATGTGCATGTTTTCATGTTACTGGCCATGGGAGTAGTCATTGTCTTTTGCTACCTGTGGTATCTTCTCTGTCGTGTTGCATAGTTGTATAGCAGTTAGAAAGTATAGTTGAATATAATAGACTGTAACATGTATTGTAATATTTAATGTGAATATAAATAAACGTGGGCCATTTCTTAAATTTCACCTTAACCGTTTTCATATTTGTGTTTTCTTATTGTATCCAATTCTAAGTAATATTGTGAGTACCAGTCATAGTGGAAACTTGATGACCTTGTGTCTTTTCCGCTATGATTGGCACAGTTGAATTGTAGTTGGTAGTTTTAGCTTTAAGGTTTTGATAAAAAAAATTTCACCACAAAGGGTTAGCTAGATTTATCCAGGGATTTCTGCAATTTATTTACTGCCTTTTGCAGACAGATGAAATCTTGGGAGAAGTGAAAGAAGGTGTTGTGGTGCAGTGATGTAATCCTCTGAATTTGTAGCCAAAGCAGTCAGGTTGACAGGGTTCGATACTAGGTAGAGCTCCACCACTTGAGCGTCGTGACAAGGGATCGCGGACAAGATTAGGTCTTCTCTGCTTCTGGGATCCCAGCGCTTGGCGCTAAAAAAGGCGACTTCACCTTCACCTTCACCTTGGCCACTTTATGAAATTTACATAAGAGGTGTAGCATTTGATTTGAATTATCAGTATTTCTGTAATTTCTGTTTTCTCATTTGTAGACGAGTGATAAATTGAATATGATTCTGAACATCTGGCAAGCTGGTTATGGTGTTGTGTCATTACATCTCTTTCATAGTGTAATACCAGTTGAGGCATATACACGAGAAGCATGCATGATCGAAGCTATGGGTGAGTAATGCTACCTTTTACAGAAAATTCCCTTTAGAACATACTCATCCTCAATTAGGAGCGTAAATGTTCAATTTAAAGGAAAAGTCCAGGGTTGGTATGATTGATGATAAAATACAAGATAATACTGCTATGAATGAAGTATGATACTTTTTTCCACTATTTTTCACCTTCTCCTTGTGAAATTACATATTCAAATATGCGATTTGAGCGAAGTGACGTCATATCATGCAAACTAAAACGAGGCTGTGTGATTTTTTCACCTCTTTATCGTTGCAAGCCTCTTTATCGTGTTCTTGTGCCATTTTCAATGCAAGAGTACACGATAAAGAGGCTAGCAGCGATGTAGAGGCGAAAAACAATCACACAGCCTCGTTATCGTTTGCGTGATATGACATCACTTCGCTCAAATTGCTTATTTGAATACGTAATCTCACCAGGAGAAGGCGAAAAATAGTGGGAACAAGTATCATACATCATTCATAGCAGTATTATCTTGTATTTTATCATCAATCGTACCAACCCCGGCCTTGTCCTTTAAACAAACGCTGTAAAAACATTAACATGGCTACTGTTCAGCTTCTTGATTTGATAAATAGAATCGCAGCGGTAAATTTTTCAGACATGTCCTCCTTCTTTCATAGCAAATCTTTAAAAATATAAGTGTAAAATTCGATTACATTTTTCGTTGAATTAAAGGGCTTGAAAGGAACTTAGGGTGCTTTGCTGTAAATCTGCCTTGGAAAGTTCTTGATACCTTGATTAGTTTAAAAATGGCAATATTTCTTATTATTGAGGGTATGACGTCCTCAAATTGGNTATAAGTGTAAAATTCGATTACATTTTTCGTTGAATTAAAGGGCTTGAAAGGAACTTAGGGTGCTTTGCTGTAAATCTGCCTTGGAAAGTTCTTGATACCTTGATTAGTTTAAAAATGGCGATATTTCTTATTATTGAGGGTATGACGTCATCAAATTGGTGAAGGTGAAGGTGAAGTTGCGTTTTTCAGCGCCAAGCGCTGGGATCGCAGAAATAGAGCAAACCTAATCGAGTCCGCGACCCCTTGTCATGACGCTTAAGTGGTGGGGTCCTACCGGGCATCGAACCCACTCCGCCTGACTGTTCTGGCTGCAAAGTCAGAGGATTACACCACTGCGCCACAACACCTTCAACATTTCTAAATTTCTAAATCCTAGACTAGAAAAGCTACAGATTTCTGCTTGCCACCATATTGTAAACTTTCATAAACTATGCTTTTCTTGAAGGTCGTATAATTTTTCCTCCATTGGATTAGGATTTACGATAATTTAAATTTTTTCAAAATTTTCGATGAATTTTTTCAAAAATGATTAAATTGCCGCCATTTTGAAAAAGAAACAAGATATCAAAAACTTTCCACGGCAGATTTACAGCAAAGTACCATGAGTTCCTTTCAAGGCTTTCAATAGCTTTGCTTCATTTGCTTTAAAAGGAAGCTGGAGTTTCCTTATCTTTAGCTGTCTCGTCGGTTGCCCTGTTTTATGCATTGAGTTCTTCTTCTCCGTGAAACTTTAGGTCTTACCCGGCTAACAAATTTAAAGAAGGGTGAATATTATGGTCCGGCAGCATCTTGGAAAATCAAGAAAAAACGACATCTCGGCATCCATTTATTAAAGAAAGCATTGAAGATATTCCTTGTTGAAGGCGAAAAGCAACTCAAAGAAGCAGATCTATGAAAACGGAAAAAAGAAAGTTATATCACACTTCGTAAGTACAAGTTTATAAGTATCATCCAAATATTGGACCTTTGCAGATATTTTATATTGTACAGAAAAAAGAGATTCATATAAAGTGTTACAATTCCCTTCAGGATGCACAACTTAGTATGAAAGAGGTTCTGAATATTGGCAACCGAGCTTTCTCAAGTTACATATTAAATGTACAGTGGGAAAATGTTTCGGGAGTACGCTTCGCGTGAAATGTGGCCTGGTGGATTTTTTGAATTCATTCGAAAATTTTTAGACAAAAGTTAAGAAAGGAATGTGGTCACTTGAGGCTTTTAATTTACGACAGTTTGGCTGGACTTTCGTTCGAAAATCTAGAAAATCCCATCAAGAGAAACTGTTTGATGTTACGAGTTTGTTATGTGCCCTCAAGTGGAGCTGATTACGCCTTCAATGGTATCGTACTTTTCAAGATCATCGTTGCAAGGCCTGGGAGCTCTTCGTTGTTGATACGCGTTACAAACGACTTACCCTGGGTACCAGAGCCAAATTTTTTTTATTTTTTTATAAATCTAAATTTTTGGCTCTTGCACCCAGGGTACAAACGACCGCTTTCTTATGAAGCACTTTTCATCGTTGAAAAGGTGGCAGATGTGTGTGTGCATGCAAGCGAGGATCTCTGTGCCGTGCAACAAATAATACTTGCGGTTTGGAAGAGTTGCTAATTGAAAACGCAAACGCTTCATATTGAAGTCTGAAAATTTGTCCAAAATTGTTTACTCTTTGGGCCTACATAAAGCTCCCTACTTATTCGAAGAATGATTTCTTTGAAAAGGAGCCATAAATTCGGAAGGGGGCAAGAGGAACCTCTTCTGTGATATTAAGACAATTATGTTATACGTTGAAGTCATTTACTAGAGAAAACATTTCCTGTAGATATAGGAAAGATTTCTAACCAATATGTTTGTATGGAAGCATCTGAACTTGCAGATGCAATTGTGTAAATAGTAAATACACTTTTTGTGAATAAAGTTTGTTATTAAAGTTCAAAACTGTTTCAAGATCGGTATTTTTGATACTGTAGTTTTGTACTAGCAAGTTAGTGTAGTTCAGATTTCTGAAACTTTATTTATTAAATGTTCGAATAGAAAGTCAAAAGTTGTTAATTATTTTGAATATCCGCTTTTGATAGATGAATTCAGCTAAGGTTGTTCATACTCACTTCATGAAGAGGCACCATAAATTTTGGAGGTCATCACTTTATCTGTTGATGCAGTGTCACCCTATGACGCTTTTCGTGGTGCGAAGAACTTGTTTGAAAAGAAAGCTTCCTCAAGAGGAAAATCACGTGATCTGAAATGCATGTAAACAACGTTAGCTGAATTTTCTGTTAAAAAAAGGAGAGTCTCGGCCTTGAGGAAGATAAACAAGAAATTGGAATTATTTGACTGTAGTTCATGGTACTTGGATTCATGAAACCTTGAGGTGAGAAACCTTTCTCTGAGAGGGTCTTCATCAAGACAGCTGGAATGGCCCAGATTACATGACAAGTGCCTGGCTCTTGTACATCTAATAGGCTCATGAAATTAGTGGTTGTTAGGAGACAACAATGAATTACATCAAAAGGACCTTTAATTGAAAATATATATGGTCCAAGCAATAAGTTATTAATGACCCTGCGGTTCCCATGATCCTATGCCGTCTCACAATGACTTTTTCATACTGTATGGAAATGATTTTGGCCTAACTGTTGCAATGCTGTGTTGTCTTCACGATATTCGAATGAACTTTGCTATTGTATCACTTTTGAACTAAGAAAAGCAACTATCCTGAAAGCAATCGAAATTTTAGGAAAGGTTTGTTCCTTGTACCAGGTGTCCCAAAAAAGTACTCCCGTTTTAAAAATCATCAAAACTTGATTATCAAATTTATTATAAAAAGTTTTATTTGTGATCTCTTTTTCTCGATGGTCCAAATGGTTGTTTTCAATTCTTAAAGAAAGTACAAAGCCCAGCATGCTTTGAGCGAAATCAGCGACTTGCTCTGCACTGCTTCAAGAATAACTGACTGTACGAAATTCACACAAACAAAAACAAATGATGGCAAAGACTGCTGGTCTTATAAATTGATAGTTTGAAAACCTCATTCTGAGATACACTGTTCAAGCAACATATCTTTAATCTTTAATCTAGCCAAAGAGCCATTATTTTAGATTGTTCATTATCCTTCAAGGGTACCATGATAGTTTGCGTTTCCTCTGACATTTATGACCAAACTAGAAGCTTAACCCTATCTCACCTGGGGGGGTGGATTCCACCCCCCCCCCCAACCAAACTTTTATTCGCCTATGCTAGAATATGCAATGCAGGATGCCAAGACTCCGCTACTTTGACTTTATATCTATACTGTATCGAATGATGAAAATTTCAAGATGCTAAATATAGCCTCGTAACCATGGCAACCAATGTTTTACTGTGTAGTCAACAAAATTTGTATACTTTTTTTTAATTGTTGCAAATTTTAATCCCAAATATATGCAAAATTATACTTACACATGTATTTGATGATATCCAACTCAATTCGAAACAAAAGATTTCAATTTAGTGCCTCATTTAATTGTTTCAATCATGTTGGTAACAATCATGATAATCATAACTTAAAATCTTCTTATTGTCATAGCAACGAGAAAAATAGAGATAATTTGATTTAATCATGTGATTTTGATTGTTTGCATCAAAGTATATATATTTACCAATTCTAAAGATTGTAGCTACTACGACAGCGAAGAAAAAGAGGGGGGTGGGGTGGAATCCACCCCCCTTCAGGTATTGACCGCTTCAAAACGCCCAGGTGAGATAGGGTTAATATACAAAGACAACTTAGTCATAGTAATGATCAGTTTTCGCAGTATGCTTCAAAGCCAGGCAGACCAAAGCAGAGCTACCTGGTGAGCCAGAAAAAAGTTCCCACTTTTGAAAATTCATAGCATCAAGAGTACTGGATGGATTGGAATGAATCAATACTTGATCGACAGCCAAAAGATCGAAGTATTTTTGTGATTTTTCTCACCTTCTTATGAGCACTGGAAAAATTGGAAAATTCAAATTTATAAAAACTTGGTTGTTGCAAAATGACTGAAAAAGGCCTAAAATACTTGATCAAGTCATAAAGGACTCCTCGGTCAGAACAACAGAAAAAATGCAATTGCTCATAGGCGAGAGATATCGTCTGCACATTTATTGCCATGGGATTGAAAATCTTCAGTATCTGTTTGAGAATCTATGTCTTATTACTCTTGAGAGAGGTGAAACGCCCGTGAGTATTGTTCTGCGCGAGGAGAGTCCCTCGGAGAGTCCTAACGATTTGATCCAGTGTTTTAGGCCCTTTTTTAGTAATTTTTCAACCATGAAATTTTTGTAAAGTTGCATTTACCTATATTTGCAGTGCTCGTAAGAAGGCGAGAAAAATCACAAAAGTACTTTGATCTTTTGGCTTTTAACTAGAATTGGAGTCATTCAAATCCATGAAGTACTTGTGGTGCTATGAATTTTCAAAAATGGAAAGTTTTTCTGNTGACTTTTTCATACTGTATGGAAATTATTTTGGCCTAACTGTTGCAATGCTGTGTTGTCTTCACGATATTGAAATGAATGTTGCTATGGTATCACTTTTGAACTTAGAAAAGCAACTTTCCTGAAAGCAATTTAAATTTCAGGAAAGGTTTGTTCCTTGTACCAGGTGTCCCAAAAAAGTAATCACGTTTTAAAAATCATCAAAACTCAATTATCAAACTTATTATAAAATGTTTTATTTGTGATCTCTTTTTTCGATGATCCAAATGGTTTTTTTCCAATTCTTAAAGAGAGTACAAAGACCAGCATGCTTTGAGCGAAGTCAGCGACTTTCTCTACACTGCTTCAAGAATAGCTGACTGTACGAAATTCACACAAACAAAAACAAATGATGGCAAAGGCTGCTGGTCTTTGTACTCCCTTTAAAGGGGATAGAATGATGGGTTGAAAACCTCATTCTGAGCTATACTGTTCATCTTTAATCTTGCCAAAGAGCCATTATTTTTAGATTGTTCATTATCCTTCAAGAGTACCATGATAGTGTGCGTTTCCTCTGACATTTATGACCAAACTAGAAGCTTAATATACAAAGACAACTTAGTCATAGTAATGATCAGTTTTTGCAGTATGCTTCAAAACCAGGCAGACCAAAGCAGAGCTACCGGGTGAGCCAGAAAAAAGTTCCCACTTTTGAAAATTCATAGCATCAATAGTACTGGATGGATTGGAATGAATCAATATTTGCTTGACAGCCAAAAGATCGTAGTATTTTTGTGATTTTTCTCACCTTCTTAGGAGCACTGGAAAAATTGGAAAATTCAAATTTAGAAAAACTTGGTTGTTGCAAAATGACTGAAAAAGGCCTAAAGTAATTGATCAATTCATAAAGGACTCCTCAGTCAGAACAACAGAGAAAATGCAATTTCTCATAGGCGAGAGATATCGTCTGCACATTTATTGCCATGGGATTGAAAATCTTTAGTCTCTGTTTGAGAATCTATGTCTTATGACTCTTGAGAGATGTGAAACGCCCGTGAGTATTGTTCTGCGCGAGGAGAGTTCCTCGGAGAGTCCTAACGATCTGATCCAATGCTTTAGGCCCTTTTTTAGTAATTTTTCAACCATGAAATTTTTGTAAAGTTGCATTTACCTATGTTTGCAGTGCTCGTAAGAAGGCGAGAAAAATCACAAAAGTACTTTGATCTTTTGGCTTTTAACTAGAATTGGAGTCATTCAAATCCATGAAGTACTTGTGGTGCTATGAATTTTGATATAGGCCATGTTATCAAATTTGATGATTTTTCAAACAGGAGAACTTGTTTGGGACCTCCTCCGGTAGCTATCTGTGTCTCAGCATACGTTGTTTACAATACAATCCATATCATTTTGATGATTTGCGCTCATGCAAAAGATAGTGTCTTTTGATGGGGCCACACTGACTTGCCTGTTGGATGGTAAATAATTCATTGCCGCGTTCTCTCTTCAGTTGCAATTTGTTTCTGGATGTTGTTAACACTTGTTTATTTTGTGTGATTGTTTATTTTTGTACGACACAATATTTTCATCAATGCTGTATGGTTCATAAAGAGAATTTCAGTGCACAGTTTCACTCCGTCCTTCTTTTATTTCTTTGGTACCTAGCCCAGTAACGAATAAGCAATCTGTCTTTGTATACTGTACACGTATTTTCATGAGCGATTGGACACCAATAGACGATTACGCTAAAGATGGCGGAGAGGAACTTTTTACCAAGATGCACTGCGTTCCTTAATCGAATTCCTATAGAATCGCTAAAGATTCACAATTCGAACGCAATGCATCTTGGTAAAAAGTTCCTCGCCGCCATCTTTAGCGTAATGGTCTATTGTGTGAAAGTTTTTGGTAGCGAGCCACCTTAACGTTTTACTGGTAGCAAGTCACCTTAGCCAATTGTTTTTGTGTGTTTTTACCTATTTTTACTTGGTAGTGAGCCACCTTATCGCTGTTTCGTCTTTTTAAAATTTTCGGTAGTGAGCCACCTTAAGTGCAGATTCACCTTAACCGCAAAACCGGCTCACTACCGAAAATTTCAAAATGACGAAACAGCGATAAGGTGGCTCACTACCAAGTAAAAACAGGTAAAAACACACAAAAACAATTGGTTAAGGTGGCTTGCTACCAATAAAACGTGAAGGTGGCTCGCTACCAAAAACTTTCACACAATTGGTTTCCTATTGCTCATGGTATTTTATACAAGAAACTTCTAACATGAAGTTCAACTCTCAGATCACTAAAAAATTAAGCATTACACGTATTTTTCCTTGTAAGAAACTGCTTGTAAGAAAGTCAACTTTCAGATCGCCAAAAAATTGAGAAACTCCAGTACTGGGAAAATAGAACTATTTTGATACAAGCCTTGGCATATGTTTACTTTATTTTCACTTGTTTCCTGTATCATATTGCTCAAGATACTTATGAGTGATGTATAAACATTGGAGAAACTTAAAAGAAACTTTGTTCTTAAAGGGTCTGTTTCATCCAGCATTCCTTGCACGTGCCGTCTCTTGGTTTCCTTTGTTGTCGCCATTTTCATGGGCCATGAAAATGGTGGCAACAAATGCCAACCAAGAGATGGCAAGTGCAAGGCATGCTGGATGAAACAGCCCCTTTAAATGTTGACAAGGGCATATGCAGTAAACATGAACAATCTGATAATTCTAAGAAATTTAAGTGCTGGCCCAAATTCTTAGTTTCTTATAAACAAATTTTGTTTATAATTTAAATCGGCAAAACTTGCCCCAAGTCTATTTTGTCAAAAAAGATAGATAGACTTATTACAGTTGACAAAATGGACTTGGGCAAGTCTAAATCGAAGCCGGAGGCATCTAACATTAGAGATATGGAATTGAGTCATGGGTTAAAGTAGGGTTACAGGAAATTAACTTTTTTTGTATTATCTGAACGACAACTATCGTCTTGGTCTCAAAACTGACAACAGATTAACTATCCGACGTTTCCTGAAATTTCCTGAAGATTCCCGTTTCGAAACGATGGCTTCCTTGTCGGAAACCCAGCTCCGTTACTTTCTTCCAGTTCCTGGAAATCGTATTAATTAAAAAAAACCGCTGTTTGAACTCCTGAAGGAAATATCCTTTTTGAGAAGTTCCTTTTCAAACAGTTATATGAGTGAAACATTAGTCAGTGATCTCAAAGCTCTCCAAAGCCTCAAAGTCACACCCAAAACAGCCAAATGTCTTATTCTGAATTGTATGGTGCTTTTGTTTTCAGTTGTACCACAGGTGAGTTCAAGAGGAAAATAATCTATAGGCAGAAACACAGCAACAACAACAAATGTGTGTGAATTTGTGTACAAATTTATTTCATTCATTCGTCACTGCATTAGCATCTTTGGATCCGAGGATCAACGCTGGTATCGTGGACTTTTTCGGAGAAAATAATTCCCGCTTGAAAGGCTACACTCATTTTTTTTATAAGAAACTAAGGTCTGGTGCTGGTAGGCAGTTTCTTACATTTTGGGCCATTTTGCAAGCAAACGTTTCTTATGTGTTTCTTATACTTTTGATGCCGAAGTGTAGAGTTAATTTTGTTCTGTCTAAAGGGCTCCCAAATTACTTAGTAGATCTCAATACAGATAAATAACATAATTCGCACTCAAAATAATGTCCAAACAGTTCCTATAACTGTACACTGTGAAGATTTTTTTTAGTGAGATAGGAAAATTGAAATTGTAAATTACAAAAGTTTCTTAGCTTTTTCAATTCAGGTAGGGTTGTTTCTTAACTTTCGAAAAATTGAGCCTATCGTTTCTTATAAGCGGTTTCTTATAAAAAAAATTGAGTGTACTGCTCCCTGGATATCAGGATAATAATATTGGCAAATATATTTCATCGTGGACTTGTTCAAGTGTATTTCGAAATTTACGTGACTGAAATCGGCCACTTAGTCATATTCTTTCTCGAGAAAGCCTCTTCAAGGAGCCTTGAAAAACGGCATAAAATCACAAACAAACTTCCTTAACATATCACTTGTACCATTACATGTAAGTACAGCCGCGTATACGCTCTGTCAAAATATGCTGACACGATGCTGACGAAGAGCGCACTGTGATTGGCAGATTTTAACTGATCACATGCTAACTAAAGTTTCAGCTCTGAAAGCAGAACTGTAGATAAATCATCTCTGGACTTGCTACGAGCATGGCATCGATTTTGTGGGAAGGGAAGATAATAATTGTAGAATTTCTTACCCATTAGTTGGTCCGTTCTCTAATCTCTAATCTGCATTCCTGTTCCTCATTTGCGTGAACAAGATCAGGAAACTTTCCCTCTTACGTCGCCACGAAGGAGAGGCTTGAAAAACATTTTGCCAGTTAGCCAGTGTTGCAACTCGTGGGCGCGTGGGCCTAAATGAACAGAGCCAAGAGAGATATGAGAAAGAAACGAACGTTTACTGATCTTCTTCACTCAAATTGAGCAACAGGGATGCAGATTAGAGAACTGGTCAACTAATGGGTAAGAATAATTCTACAATTATTATCTTCCCTTCCCACAAAATCGGTGCAGCCAATGCTACAAGTTTATTCTCTAATTTTGTACTGTGGGAAGTTCATTTGTTCTCAGGCAGGACAAAGGTGGGTCACAAAATTTTACGTCCTTGACCTCCCCGACATCGGTCACGTGCAGGGTCTGCTTTTACTGTACTGAAATTTTTTCAGAATTGCATGTAGCAACACGTACAGTTGATCTCTTGTGCAATATGTAATTGATCGATGGCACATAACTTTAGAAATGCCAGCATGATAGTAGAAAAATTGAGTTGCACAGTAGGACGACAGAACTGTAGGTTCTGCTTGCTTGATGGGGGTAGCCTGACTTGATATCACATTGTAACAGACATCAACGTTTTCTCTCAAAATTTAGCGCGAAAAACCTTTTAATTCTGAAAAAAGTGAAGATTCAGAGAATTCCCATGGTAGAATTAAATATGGCAAAGTAGCTGAAAGTTTCTTTCAAGCCATTGTTTTAAAGAAATGGGTCACAGAATTTTCCACCAACCTTTTCAAAGAATTGGAACCTAATGCTATCTGTAGTCAGATTTGAAGCAAAGAACGAGCATAGTAAATAAGTTGCACACGAATTTCTTGAAGATTCCAGCTCAGCTCTATATTAAATCTTAAATACAGTTTTATATGATAAACTTGATTTTATCTGTAAGGTATATACACTAAAGCTAATAATCTTTTCAAGATATCAAATATAATTTGTGAAAGGACTTAAAAATCTCTATATACACACAAAACTCGAATATTTATGATCAACATACAAATTAAAATCAACAAAAATTTAAGACACATAAATGAAACTTCTGGCTTCCAAAATACATGGCCATAGGGCAAAAAATGTTGGGAGGGCAAAGAGGGAAAATTTCCTCAAGTCTGGTCAAAATTACTGTAAATTTTGTTGTTTCCTTGGGGTTTTTTGGGGAAACTGCCCCCTATGCTGTGTACCACCTAAATGCTGTATACATCAGTGACACTGTCCAGCCAAAGCAAGCATAAACTGCAATCTGCCATCATGGGACTATCACATTCAAAGAAAACAAACATAGGCTGATACATAGATTGAAGTCTGTTTCCCCAAAAATGGTTTATTCTCGTGGAGAATCTTTTTTATTTTTTTTTGGCCAGGTATAGCTATAACATACAGCATAAAATTTAAAATTGCATTAAAACTTAATCCTCACTTGCTGAAGAAGATTGATGTCAACAAGTTTAAAATGCTCTATGATATTTTGGAATTCTGGTCAATACCATACATTATGGAATATCAGCTCATGAAATATCAGTAACATATAGCTGTAGATGTCTAGTTTTCTTTTCTGGCCTAGACATCTAGATCATCATTAGCAAATTTGTTGGCTTCTTGTGGGTATCTTAACTATCGGTCCCTGAATAAAAAGTGAAGGGGGCTGGTATTTCTTTGCCCTTGGGGCAGAGCAGTTTCAGATAAAACTTAATATGATACTTGAATTGTGAACTCCTTTCTACATTCCTGGCTGGCATGTGCTAAGAATATTTTTTTGTCTCAGGGGTGTACTTGATTTAAATCTGTACCGGGGTGTGCCAATGAAAAATTTTTACCTGGCTCCAGAATTTTCCCTCCAAATGATAGCTGATTATTGAAAGAATAGACGAAAAGTATACTCTCAAACATAAACACTTGACTGAGCAATAACCCAATCTAACAAAATCCCCTATTCATTATTTTGACAACTGGCTCGAGAAAAAATTGCTCCATTTTGATACCAGACGCTAGAAAAATAAGTTAAAGCGATACCCTGACAAATGGCACATCCCCATCTATACTAAATACAACTCCCAGGCTCTTGTCATATGCAATGGAGGACTAAAGTCATGTCTGCCTCAGTTTCCTGATCTTTCAGTATCAAATCAAGCATGATGATAGTATTAGAGCATGACTAATGCATAAAGAAGTCATTACGCAAATTTATATTCTCAACCAATGACAATGCTTTTGCTCTTCGCATGTGCTTTAAGTCTGAATTATCTTTTCTCATATTTACATTGAGCATCCAAGAAAATTCTGCACTCTTTGGACGCTCAGGTTGTTTGACACCAAATTTTGAGAGGTCTGTCATGGACACAGATTTTGATTTACGCTTTGCAAGTCCATCCAATTCATCGAAGACTTCTGTAATTTTCTCTTGCTCCCTTTTCTCCATTCTCTGATTTGTCAATGCTTGTAAAACAGCAGTCATCCATTCATCTCGATTCTCTGCATTATGACAACCAAATATATGAGTTTTCTTGCCAAACAAAATTGGCAGGGATAATTTGATGCAAGACATTTTGGCTGTACCAACACCGATATCATCCAGCGCCATTGTTGCGTGTTCAAATGAAATTACCTCGAGGGGAAATGATTTGAAGTCCGCCATGTGCTTGTAGCAGTATAAGTTCGTGTTCGTAAGAACGATGTATCTTGCTCGCCATTGTTTTCGCATCGAGGACGAATATTTGAACAAGTAGCCTTCTCTGATAATGTCCTCTTTGGGCACAAAATATTTACTTTCTTTCAAACTCTTTAGATCCGCTATGGAGAATTTTCTGGCTTTCATGGTGAATGAAGCTTGAATTTTATCATTGATGTGACAAAGGGTGTACTTTCTTCCTTTTTTGAACATGAATGTTTGATGAGAAATCACGCCTCTACCACCAGCGTTGTGTAATGTGTAAACAGAAGGCCTAAGTCAGCGGCGTTGCAATTTCTGGCACCTGTGTCTGGTCACTTCCCAACTTATTAATCTGTCAGGTGATGCATATTTCTCACAGCTGCTTTAGGCAATATTTATGTTGATGTTTCCTGGCGATCGTCATCTTCAGTGATCTAATATCCAAAGAATTTCTGTAACCAAATCTTTTTGTTGTTTTCAAATTCGCCGGTTTGCGGAAATTGGGTTTTCTATAGTGGCCTCGTTTTCATTGGCCTTAATGACGTCATCATTATAATTCGGTATCTATCTGCATGGGCTCAACATTCCAAAGTTCGAATTTTTAGCATTTCTGACCGAATGGAATTTTGAGCAACGTCTCAAGCGGTTCAATGTTCGAAATGATCTCATTATATTTGTGACTGAGTAACACCGTTGGTGAGCCTCTTCAAAGACGAGAAGTTATTGCATATACACTCATTTTTTTATAAGAAACTAAGGTCCGGGGCTGGTAGGCAGTTTCTTAAATTTTTGGGCCATTTTGCTACCCCAAGTTTCTTATGTGTTTCTTATATTTTTATTACCGGAAGTTCAGAGTTGATTTTGTCTTGTGTAAAGGGCTCCCAAATTACTTAGTGAAATCTCAAAAAGAGTAAATAACGTGATTCGCACTCAAAATAATGTCCAAACAGTTGCTTTACCTGCACGATGTCAAAATATTGTTGAGTGTGATAGGAAGATTAAAACTGAAAATTGCAGAAGTTTCTTAGCTTTTTTCACTTCAGGTAGGGTTGTTTCTTAGCTTTCGAAAAATTGAGCCTACCGTTTCTTATAAGCGGTTTCTTATAAAAAAAATGAGAGTAATCTAACACTGTTTTTGTAAGAACACGTCATGGAATAATAAGGACTAACAGATACCAACAATGGCGTATGTTATTTCATTTGAATATGCAACATTTGCTTTTTGCATTCCCGCTTTTGTTTCCAAGAAGTGCAAGTGACGTAAACGTGAGGATCATGGAGAAAACGAGGAGAATACCATGACAACCTGTATGCCGCGGCTAATCATGACGTAGGCCATCAGCATATTCTATGGCCATCAGCTTGTGGAAAAGCTTCCCACATGACAACCTTTGTTCCTTTGTGAGCACAACAAGAAATATTTCAATTCAGACAGCATTTTGGGACGCTTCGTGTTCGGGTACGCGTGTTCTTCATTCAAAGCATTTGAAATTTGGAAAATCTGCACACAATTACAAAATCTGGATCTGGTAAAATCGCAAAAAATTGAATTTGGTGAATTGGTTGGTGGGCAGGGACGCCGGAGCGATGGTAGGGCAAGAGGGGCGACTATGAACGTAAGGGCAATCGAGACCGAAGGCCAGCGAAGCGAGCCTAAAAACTGGGGGGTCCGGGGGTACTCCCCCGGGAAAATTTTTGTGGCCACGCCCTTTAGATTGGCTTAAAATTCTATCAAAAATGTTTTAACGAACATTAATCATGATCTTTCACGAAATTTTTCGGCTCTTTCTCCACATGTCCTCATTCCGAATCGCATAAAATCGCATATTGCTCATTTGAAGTTGCAATTGCCACTCATTTTTCGGTACTGGTGTGTTTCTGATAAGGGAATGAAGCTATGGCGGCTTTTATATCAAGTTTCAAAGAAAATTATTGTTTTTCATTGAAAGGGCACTTTTGCCCCCC
>REGL01000101.1:100676-110868 GCA_004194395.1 Aurelia aurita complex sp. Pacific | reverse complement strand
GTGCCTGGTGTACATTAAAATTTCTTCAAATAACCTGAACACGCTGAGGGTATGAAGTCAAAAGAAGATCCAGACAACGAAAAATAAACAAACATATTGGCAAGAATCTGACTATGTCGTTGACAATTATTTCTATTTAAAGGTTAAGATTTTAATTCGCTACTTTGTAAATTTTTGAAGATTATGCTTGCACCAATTCATCGAGTTTCTGCGACATGATTTTCCTTGAAGTCACTTTTTCATCAAGATCTTGTAGCTTTGCTGCAAAAATTGATAGCATTTAGTAAAATGTGCACCAGACTGTTATCAAAAATCTTTATAAAAAAATTTAGCGCTCAGATCATGAAAGACGTGAGATTCGAGTACTGGAAAAATATTACTGAAGAAAGCTTTTTATTTCGTTTTCTACGAAACTTGTTTACTTCACTTGAAGAACATCTCCGCGTGTTTGTCGTATTTTCTTAGTGGGTACTACTGTTTAATTTCGGAGATTCTAGAAAGGGGCTTTTATAGAGATGGGAGTATATTCACAAAGTGAGATAACAAGGACATTAATTGACCTTTACTTTTTGAAAAAGAGATTTGGATCGAGCGTCCAAATCTGGTAAATGTTGTCAAAAGAAATGGAAACACGACCCCCGTTTTTGATAGATACCTGCTGGCTGCGGCAAGAAGTTCCTTCGGATCTCAGAACTTTGCTCGAATTGACTTACAACTGATTCAACTTCAGCTCACTAGTAAGTTTTATTTCTCACTTTGCACAAAGCAGTCGATAACAAACTCTCTGAAAAGTTTTGAGATCCAAAGCAACTTCATGCCACAGCTAGCAGCACATCCACTGAGAAAGGGGGTCGGTCTTTCGTTTTCCTTCCCAAATTTTACCAGATTTGGACGCTCGATCCAAACCCCTTCTTGGAGACGTAAAAAGGTCTATGCTAGCTCTTTAATTCTGTTATAGATGAAAATCTTTGGCAATCTTTGGCATTTGATATAAAAGGGGGCTTGATAGAAAGGAGGGCTTATTGAGGGGCCTAAGAGAGGGAGACTTTCATAGAGCGTTCAATGTATATACAGAAGCATGCTTTCATGAAATTTTGCTATGAAATCTTTACGAAAGTACAAATCTCTCACCGATAAATGCAACGAGAATTTGAGGAACCTAACCTTAGAAAATCTTAAGAAACTTTAAAAATTCTCCGTTGCTTGTTAGTCTCACGAGATAGTCCTATTTATCGCAACAACAACAACAACAATAACAACAACAACAACAACATTTTTGAGCGTCCGTCAGTCTATCAATAGCGATAACTACGACCTTGTAAGCAGTGCTTGTATCAAAATCAAAGAATAAGTCGTAAGTTTAATTCCTAAAATTGCGCAATCGACTTAAATTCAATTACTCACTATAGTCATGTATGCATCACAACCGATTTCAACATAGGCCACACGACTGCCTGCAATTCGTTCTCATGTACGTCCCGGGTGCTTTTGTCGACTGGCAGTGATGAGTGAAAATGATACAAATGTGTGTGCTTGTTATGTCAGCGCATGCTAAAAGACATAAGGTAAAAGATGTACTGTACCGCTTACCCAACTAACATTGCATCTATGATAAGTAAAATGGAAAATCATTGACACGTGAGACCTATTAGAAATGCGATGGAAAAAAGGGTCAAATTATTTTTGACTCCATCAGAAACTGTAGTCAGAAAATGTCTTATCCCTATTCTTCTATCAAGCCTTTGCTGTAATGTGACCAGTAAAAATTGTTTGATAAATAAACAAATTATTATATATTATAGATATCAGGTCACTAGACACTAGCGTCTCGAAATGCCACAATCGTCCCAAGAATAACTACAGTAAAAACCCGCGTATAAGAACTTAGTGGATTAAGAACCTACATGCTGAAATTTTGCAATTAAACCCCAATTACATAAGAACCCATTCAGCCTGGAATTTGAAATAGGTTCTTATGTTTAGAGAGCATGGGGTCTTATTCACAACAGAAGTTTGTGGAAGAATGAAAAATGTTTATAATACCTGATGAGAAGCTTTTAAAAGATTTTCTCTGGATTATATAAACATTTCTGATTCTTCCACAAATTTATGTTGGGGAATATATCTCATAAACTCAACTGATGTGAACTGACAGTAAATAATAGGCCTGAAGTTTGAATCTGAAGAAAAGAAATTCATGAAAGCCATGAACAAAATAAGAACCAATTTAAGAACCTGAACAGCCTCATTTCCCATTAAATACCCAAAACATAAGAACCCAGTTAGGCTGACTTGCAAAATTGTATGTTCTTATACGCGGGTTTTTACTGTAGCTAACTTTTGAGAGAAGGTGCAACATTTAGGCCTTAAATGATGAGATAACGTATTGTCATCGAGAAGAACATAAATTGAGCACAGATTTGGATACAGCCTCTTAGCCACAAACATTTTTCACGTCGGTGGCTTCGTTTGCCCCTTGCCAAGAGTAGCCTTTTTGAAATCATATAACCCTTATATGACGAGAATATAACGCTTTTCTTCCTCTCTCGAAAAAGACCTTGGCTTTTACTATTAAGCAAATAGAACCAAAATGGCGTCGAAAAACATTTTTGCTCTGCATAGTTTTTGAAGTGCCTTTGGTGCTGGTGCAACATTTAGGCCTAAAATGATGATACTCATGTGCTTACCAGCTCGTTTAAACTGAGTTGCTTCCAATGATCCTTCTTCAACTGGTGCCAGGAGATTCATATGTTCGTCATGTGAGAGCAGATCAAATTCTGAAGGAGAATTAGAAAGCTGCTATTGTCACTCACGGTCCTTTGAGGGCATACTGCAATTTCAGACTATCTTCAAACCAAGCATGGCCCATCCAGATAATATGGATGTAGACACTTCTCATGTAAATACAAGCCAGATTCACAAAATAAAGGTGCATTGTTTCTCAACATCTCACCTCAAACAGACCTCACCCCGTTTTGTAGTTGATCTCAGTGATATGGGATGGCCCACCTACCATGAAAAGGCGATGGTAGATTCAGAAAGGACTCTCTGCAACACATTATTACAGCCATCCTAAGGGAAGAAGCCCATATCTCCAATAAAATTATTGGCTGTCAGAAACATTTCAAAGTTCAGATCAGTTTGAAGATAGTAAAGCAGGATGTTTTTCTAACAGGAAAGAAAAGTTCGTTCGAATGAGAATTTGTTGGAGAATATTTGTTTGAGATAGCAGGATTCGACTTTGGTAAAATGTTGATGAAATATATTCTCACCATCTTGCTTGAATGGGAAGGCGTCTAAAGATCCTTCTTCGCCTTTTGAAATAACTAGTGGTGCATTTAACGCCACCTCGTCCTCAAATGCTTTTCTGAGCTCTGCAAATGACATTCAGACTGCGTTCACTCGATGCCGGTGTCGTATTTTGAAAACGGTGAAAAATGTGACGGATAGGCCTACCGTTCACACGAAAACGGCACATTTTGAAAACGGTAGATTTTGAAAACTGAACTCTAACCGGCACATTTTGAAAACGGCATCATGTGAACACTCCTAAATGATGAAAACGGAACATTTTTCAACGCTTTCAAAACGAAGCTATTTATTTCCTAAAAACGCGGGAAAAAATGAGTCATTTTTTGCCGTTTTCGAAATTTTGCCGGTATCGTGTGAACGCTAGCTCAACATACTTTTTAAAAGAAGAATGAAGTTTGGCTTCGTAACATATGATATACCTTGCATCGGATCGGTTTCTGGAAGATATACTATTGGCTTCATTGGAGAAGATGTAATTCGCATTTGCTTCCATAGAAAAGATATGCTATGCATCGGTTTCTTAAAAGAAGATATACTTATTGGGTTCTTTAAAGAAGACAGATTTTTTATGGCTTCTTAAATGAAGTTATACTTTGTATTGGTTTCTTAAAAGAAGATGTACTTTGTACTGGTACCTTAAAGGATATATACTTTGTATTGGCTTCTTGAAAGAAGATATGCGTTGTATTGGCTCCTTAAAAGAAATTCTACATTGCATAAGATACACTTGCAAAAATATTCATTGTATTGGCTTCCTAATCTAAGATATATTTTGCATTGGTTTCTTAAAAAGTTTAACTTTTTATTGGTATCTTAAATGAAGATATAAGTTTTATATACTTTGTATTGGTCTCTCGGACGAAGATGTACTTTGTATCGGTATCTTAAGGAAAGTTATATTTCGTATTGGCTTCTTTAAAGAAGATATACTTTGTCTTGGCTTCTTAGAAAAAGATATACTTTGTATTGGTTTCCTAAATAAAGTATGCTACTTTTACTTTGTATTGGTTTCTTACCGTCATCAAACTCGTTCTGGGTAGGCATTCTTCTTCCATATATGCAAACGAAGCTTAGCATCAAAGTGGCTGCAAAAATGATCTTCATCGTGAAATTTCTTTTGTTCACTTCAACTTGCTCGAGTCTCTTTCTCCGTTTGCTATACTTTGCTTGTGAATTTGATTTCGAACAATTCTCTTTTTATGTCTTTTCAAAATGTTTCCTTTTGTCAAGTTTTGTCATATGTGATTTATATTGCCAGGAAGCAGATGTTATATTCCCAAAGGAAATTCTTTTACCTCGTGAGATTTATTTCTTCTTCAATCAGATTATTTTGGAAATCAGCAGGTGTCACAAACGTTTCTGAAACATTAATGTTGTTGAAAGTGATTGTTTAGAGGGAGGGATGCAAAATGTGTTTGTTTCGTCATCTTACAAACTTAGTTTTTCACACAAGAGGCGTTTTGTCTAATCCCGTAAAAACGATTTGAAAAATGCAACAAATGATATTGCCTATAGACCTTCCGTTCACACGATGCGACACGATGTATCATAACAATAATGATAATAATAATAATAATAATAAATAAAAAATTTGTTTAAAGTTAGCTGAGACAATATCGTTAAGCTAATTAAAACCAACTTTACAGAATATGTACAAGTCTAATTACAAAAAACCTAGATTTGAAACAAAAATTTTACACAATTTACAGCTGCAGTCAAAAGTTTTGATGGACTTGATATTTCTTTTAAAAATCTCCAATGATTGGGACTCTTTGATTTCTCTTGAGAGTCTGCCATAGTTTTTGACCAACAAACCTGCTAGTTTCAATGCCATATTGATTCGTCCTAGCTCTAAGCAAAACAAGATTATTATTGCCACGAAGGTTATATGGCACATCTTTGCTAACAAATTGCTATCATTATCATCATCAATATTATCAGCTTTTCGAACGTATCTGAGTAACACATCACATAAAACGAGTAAAACAAAACTGAAATTAAGCTCTGGATTTCCCAAACTTTCAAAGAAAAAGGTTTTTTAAATAATTTCTTTCCAGTACCCAAGTTCTTGCTTTTTTATCGATCTGAGAGTTGAAATTCTTTTCTAAAAATTATTTGCTTGATGAATATCTGGACAGTGTAATGACGTAACTTTTAGTTGTGGGCAAATTTAGTACTAGTTTCTTACAAAAGTAAGTTGTTGTTGCAAGCATCTAGACTAATTACACAGTCGTAATTATCGCTATTGATGGCTGGACTTGTCCAAGTCTCACTTTCTTTTATCAGTATTTTGAGTAAAGTCTCTCATCCGTGAAATCAGAACGAATTAACCAATAGAAATCAACGAAGAAAGCCAATACACCTCACCATACCGGTAGTGTTTCGTTCATATGGAAAAATTTCACCTCGCCCAGGTGAGATTTCACCTCTGGTGAGGCGATATCTCACCATACCGGTGGTGTCGCATTTGTCATATAAACGCGATGTGAAAAAAACAATGGGATTCTATAGGAAAGAGGAATCTCGCCTGTCAGCCCCGGGTCTGGCAGGTGAGGTGTTTTCCTCATATGAACAGGCCCTAGATACATCTCCTTCAAAGAAGCTAGTACAAAGCTCTTAGAAGAAGCCAATGCAAAGAAAATAACTTTTCAAGAAGCCAATGCAAAGTACATCTTCTTATTCAAGGAAGCCAATATAAAGTCTATATTTCTTTAAAGAAGCCAGTACATAGTACATCTTCTTCAGAGAAGCAAATACAAAGTACATCTTCTTCAAAGAAGCTAATACAAAGTCTATATTTCTTTAAAGAAGCCAATACGTAGTACATCTTCTTATTCAAAGAAACCAATACAAAGTCTATATTTCTTCAAAGAAGCTAATACAAAGTACATCTTCTTATTCAAAGAAACCAATACAAAGTCTCTATTTCTTTAAAGAAGCCAATACGTAGTACATCTTCTTCCAAAAAGCTAATACAAAGTACATCTTCTTATTCAAGGAAGCCAATATAAAGTCTATGTTTCTTTAAAGAAGCCAGTACATAGTACATCTTCTTCAAAGAAGCTAATACAAAATACATCTTCTTATTCAAAGAAGCCAATGCAAAGTCTCTATTTCTTCAAAGAAGCCAGTACGTAGTACATCTTCTTCCAAGAAGCTAATACAAAGTACATCTTCTTCAAAGAAGTACATTTTCTAGAAACTGATTAAATGTATATCCTCTTCAAACCTTTTCTAAGAGCAAAACAACTTTATTCTACTTTTATGTCGAGTGTCATTTGCCGAGCTCAGAAAGGTATTTGAGGACGAGATGGCGTAAGATGCACCACTAGTTATTTCAAAAGGCGAAGAAGGATCTTTGGACATACTCCCATTCAAGCAAAACGGTGAGACTATATTTCATCAAGATTTTACCAAATTAACCCTGCTATACATCGAACACCTGTTCTCCCACATATTTTTGTTTTCCCTTCGTTTTTCTTTAGTGGTCTCTGTAGAACTACGGCCAATCTCGAACGTGGTTTCCCAAAAATCACTTTGTTATTTCAAGCGAACTTTTCCGAGGAGACAAAGTGTTTGCCTTTCTGAAGGAAAGGATGGATTTCACACCTCTGAGTGCATTCAATCAAACAGAGAAAACAAAACATTATGTCAGGCTGTGTTGAAGGTCCGAAATCAATGAGGCTGAATCAATCAATTCTTGAGTCAGTACTCTGTCTTAATGGCAGTCTGTCACGTATCTGATTGGTCGCAACCAAGTCGGAGCTCAACACTACGGATTTCTTTGTGAATCTTTGTATTTCGCACAAAGGAAAGCCGATCGATCTCACCTCTACGGTCGTAGAAAAGAAAGTCAGTAGGATCAGCAGCCATTCAAATTTCCTATTCCTTGTATTGTCATTATCACCCAATCAAATGCGTGGCAGACTACCTTTAAAGGACAAGTCTGGGGTTGGTATGATTGGTGATAAAATACAAGATGATACTGCTATGAATGATGTATGATACTTTATTCCACTATTTTCCGCCTTCTCCTTGTGAAATTACGTATTGAAATAAACAATTTGAGCGAAGTGACATCATATCGCGCAAACGAAAACGAGGCTGTGTGATTGTTTTTTTGCCTCTTAATCGCTGCTTGCGTCTTTATCGTGTACTCATGCATTGAAAATGGCACGAGAACACGATAAAGAGGCTTGCTACCATAAAGAGGCAAACAAACAATCAAACACACAGCATCATTTGCGCTTGCGCGATATGACGTTACTGCGCTCAAATTGCTGATTTGAAAACGTAATTTCACAAGAAGAAGGTGAAAAATAGTGGAAATAAGTATCATACATCATTCATAGCAGTATTATCTTGTATTTTATCAGCAATCATACCAACCCCGGACTTGTCCTTTAAACGCAATTGTATCTTTTGTTTTACAAAATGGTACCCTTGCTTTTTGGGACTGTTTACTTGAGGCGGGCTTGCTCACTTAGGATGGCTGTGATCTGTGCGCTGCAAAGAGTCCTTCGTGAAAACTACCTTTACCTTTACATGGTAGGTGGAATGGATCTCCCAGCCCATCGAAGAAGGATTATTGGAAACAATTCAGTTTGAACAGGCTGGTAGGGGCATGAATCTCATTAGCTTTGGCCTAAATGTTTCATCAAAAGTACGACCAAAACTATCTTCATCAATGCCCTTTTTGTTCTACCGGGTGTCCCAAAAAAATGTATACAGATTTGGTTGACTCTAGCGATTTGAATTTACCTTTAATTAATGGCTAATCACTCTCAAAATGTTCCTCGATAGTTAACTTGAACATAGATACCTCGTTTGTTGGTATTGGTGCGTTGAGAGCAGAGATATCAATCTTGAAAGCTCAAATGTACGTCCACTTGCAAACCAGAGCTTAGGCCTTTTGGCCTCAGCAAATTCCTGAAGCACATCGAAATTAAGAACTGAAATTAATGAAAAATTAAGAAACTTCCCAATGGGTGACTGGGGGGTGACTCCTGGAAAACAGAATAGCAAAATATCTAATATTGTTCAAAATTTTATCAAGGCTATCGTTGATTCCTTAAGAAATTGCTTAGGCCAAAAGGCTAAAGCTCTGGTTTGCAGGAAGAGGCAAATTTGAGCTTTCAAGATTAACATATCTTCTCTCAAAGTACCAATATCAACAAACGAGGTATCTATGTTCAAATTAACTATCGAGGAACAGTTTTACAGTGATTAGACATTGATTGAAGCTAACTTCACAGCGCTAGAATCAACCAAATCCGTATACATTATTTTGTCACACCCGGTATTTGTTCTATTTTGTTCTTTTTGTTCTGTCTAAATGTCAAGGGATCTTCTCATGAAACAATTTTGAAATTTAAACTTGCAAACACTTTGCGTATGAGATCTCGGCTCTATATCGCAAACGACTGCCTCGCTATAATTACTGTAACCCCAAATACTGAAAGCCAATTCCAATGCCTTCCCAAAAGTATATCGAATTAGACAATTTTTCATAGCTTGATCTTTGTCTGCAATTTGTGATTATTTGACTTCGCGAATCATATTAGAGAAGAAATGTGCAAACGTTTGAAAGAGAGAGAAACCATGATACAAAGAATGTTACGACCAAAACCATCAAGCTGCTCAAAAATAGACTAGAAACCGCGAACCTTCAGCCCCTACGACCCCCGCATTAAGATGAATTAACGGACTGTACATCCCTCTAAAACTTTTCCTGTTTCGTATCTTGTAAAAATGGTACATCAAAATGAAACTGGTGGGCACGAAAATGAGGAGAGAAAAGAGCCACAAATAAACAAGCAAATTTCAACGAATCTGGATATTTCGCTACGATTTATTTCGAATTTCTAAGTCAAAATTCAAATACTATGTTTGGTAAATCAACTTGGTATGCAGTTTTAGTTAACAGTTGGTTCGCTTTGTAGTTGGTTTCCTCATCAAAGTCTCCTGACTTTCCTGAAAAAAGAGAGAGACGAGGCGATTATTTCTTTTTTTAGATTTGACTTCGGACAAAAATGATAGGCTTTATATTGGCACGAGTAGATTTGCTGTGGTTGATCCTCGCTAAGTAATCTTGAAAAGCGTATGGAGAATGGAGATATGCCATATTCAAAGTTTTAAAGACTTGAAGAGCACATATCTTGTGTCGCTACTTTCAGTGCTCGTTTCTGAATTAATGTTCTTGAGAAAGGGCAAAGGCTTGCTTTGATTGTGCCTTGTGAAGGAACACATTGTTACAATAAAGCAGAATTATCAAATTATTGCCTTGTAAATTGTTTCTGCTGTGTAAGGACTGATATTTTGTGCATACGCCATTCTAACTTTAGGTGTGACTTTTTTGACTGTTTTTTGAGGTGATCAGAAACGTCATGCTTTGTCCATCATTCAGTCTTATTAAAATATTCGCACATGTTTCGTTTATCTAATTTGAGATAGCCTGCGTGCAGACTCAACTATCCTAAAGTGTAGACTACACTTTAGGATGATGAGTCTGCACGCAGGCTAATTTGAGATTGCAATTGGCATACGCTATTTCTATGGCATACGCAGGCTCGATACCAGCCTTAAATTCTTAGAGGGGGTGGGGGGGGGGCAAAAATAAACGACAACAACATCAACAACACCTGTCTTAGGAACATACGTTACAATCATGCACGAAACGACTGCTTCAGTTCTTTTATGATTAAATTTCAGAATTATTTTGCAGTTTTAACGTTGGAGCATGGGCAATAATGCAACATTGATGTGGCCTATATTAAGATCAAAATTGTATTTTTATTCACTATGTTGTTTCTCTTCCACGGGATTGCGAATAAAGCTTGATAATTTTGCTATTCCTTCGTTCTTCTCTCGTCACAGCAAG
>REGL01000101.1:55083-73918 GCA_004194395.1 Aurelia aurita complex sp. Pacific | reverse complement strand
ACCACACGATTGGGTATTTGTCCATTCAAATTAAAGAAAGGCCAATTCACCATGAGACTTCAGATCAGCAGGGTTTGTTTTGATATGATTATGGTTACAAGAAATTTAGTTAATCACTTTCCACCGCATTCAATCAAAACTGATAGGTAGGCCTTACGAAAGACAATGAAAGTAATAAAAAGGTTTTGTCTGGTAAAAAAAGTGAATATTTATATGTGACTTGGGAATGTATCAAGGGTTACCGGTGGTATCAAGGGAATTTGTTTTCATTGTTTGAACACTTTCGCACCTTGTGACGACTTAAGACAGCCTTCTTTTCCTTTGACATGATTGATTCCGCCAGTTCGTCCAATAACGCAACAAATTAGACTGATTACAAGTTCGTAGATATCGCTATTGAAAGACTGATGGATGCTCAAACATGCTCAAACTACGACTCATGGACGTTCACATTGAAAATTATTGAAGATTAATACTCCATCCAAAATCACTTTAACATCTGTTGTTTACTTTTATTATTTTTCTTTTGTAACCACCTCTAAGGGGACCATTATGGAAATAAGGTCAATATGACCTTTTAATGCTATCCCTGCCACTGCTATTAGGGGTGTTTTTAACGTATTTATTTAATGAGCATTGCCATCGTATTTTATCTATTCTTTAGCTTTTTAAAACTTGCAAATTCTATTTATTTCTTGTAAATTGTTTTATTTTACGTGGCAAATTTTAACATACATACATACATACATACGGAATTATTTTCCTCGATTTCATTTCGGATATGGAAACCATAGCAACACTCTGCGAAAGCCGAATGCTCCAGGCAATGGTAGATGGGCCTAAGTTGTTGGCTCAAGCCTCAGATGATGAAACGCCAACAAAGCCAGGGCACTGGGACGATTTTTGTATCCCAGATTTTTGTGTGCCTAGCCTGGGACTGAGTGGCACCTTAACATTGATCGTCTTAATTCCTTGGGGTGACAAATAAAGATGGCTACAGTGTTGATTACCTGTATACAATCTTTGCGTTTATGGATTGTATTTTCTCTGGGTCTTCCTCTCTGTACTCGTCCTCAATGTAATACAGTTCGCAGGCCAACTCAAAGCAAAGCAACTTCAAACCGCCTTAATAAAATCTTGTTCTGCTGAAATGTGACAATGTGACAGCTGCAGATGCCCGCGAATAACAACGATAGAAGTGTTTTGCGAAGGAATTTTGCGTTGTCGCAAATCCCAGGTGTCATCTAATTAGAGACGGACTTTAATTAGACATGTTTCTTCTTGAAATACAGACTGACAGACAATAATCGTGTAATGTTTTATCTTAGTGTATTGCAAAATTATGCTACGTAATCTAGGAGTTCTAAATCTAGATCTAGGAAATCTATGCTTCTAAATTAAAATTTTGTACAATCGGAAAATGTACTAATATGCCTGATTCTCATTTCCATACATATTTCCTTCATAGTTATTACTGTCTCTTTGATAATCGTTTTGATTCGTTGCGCCTCTAACATCTCCAAAGTTCTCCATTCCATTTTCTGATTCCCTGCTACCAACATTCATGGGTGAAAATTGTTCATGCTCAGGAGCATAATTTGATTGTTGCTCATATCCAAGTTGGTTGCTGTCTTGTGGGTAGTTTGATTGAGTCTCATAGCCAGTTCTACTGTTTTCTGGAGAGTAGTCTTGCTCTTGCTCAAAACTACCTTGGTTTCCAGCGACTTGACCGAAGTTTGCCTGGCTACCACCATTCACTGGGCCATTGCTGGGTATTGGGACACCTTCGAGAGCAGTTGGGAATGGATTCATTGGAGCTGCTTTTGAATCTGCGATTGTTACTTTTTCAAATGGTTTGTCGTTGCTGTCTTTTGGTAAATTTTGGATTTGGTCTACGACATTCTGTAAGATAAACAGAGATTATTAAAAATCAAATTTACGCAATTGTTTATGATTTAAAATCGAACGAATAGGCAACCATCCTCCGGCCAAATCAAATCACAGAGATTTGGTACCAATTCATTAACAAAGAAAGTTTGGTTTGTAATACTCCCCAGCGATGCAATGAAAGCGTCTCCAAGCATAGCAGTTTTCTAGAGATAAATCACTTCATGAAATGACACTCAATGCACATATTTATATCATTTTCAAATAGTAAGGAAATGTAAATTTTCAACTTTTCAATCTTTTTTTCATTGCATAGAGAACTCGTTGGTTTTTTAATTTGGTAATAGCTTTTAATAATAATAATGATAGTAAAATTTACATTTTTATAGCGAACATCCTAATAGAAATTATCTATCTATGGCGCTTTTAGAACTATTTCTCATGCCAGCATTTCAGATAATTTCATTTAGTATCATGATATGATGAATACTGAATAATACTGATTTAAGCTGAACTGAGAAACATTATTTAGATAAAACAACCATAAAGATATGCCGATAAACCAGCGTAGAAACTCAAGGAACTTCAGCTTCGAGGCATGACTGTCTGCCATTTTGATAGTTGATGAATACAAGGGTGTTAGGACACAAATGTTTTGATTGCGTATTTAGTATGGCACTGCGGTTTGAAACCTTTCTTCTGCGAAGGCGTGCTAAGACACAGGAATACAAGGAAGATATATTTAAATAACTCGAGGCATTTGGGCCTAATAAACCGTTCAGTTGTACACATCAGTTGAAGAAGAAACAGAGAAGAAAACAAGACAAGAAAACAAGACAAATATCACATCAAGGTAAATAAATACGTAATCAAAACATTCGTGTCCTTACGCCCTTGATGAATACATGAATACTCACCATTCCTTCGATAACTTTTCCAAAACACACATGATGCCCATTTAGCCAGTCAGTTTTAGCTGTAGTTATATAAAACTGCGAATCATTCGTATCTGGGCCTGCATTGGCCATGCATACCCAACCAGGACCATAATGCTGCAACTGGAAATTTTCATCTGGAAAATGAGGTCCATATATGCTTCTTCCTCCAGTACCATCGTTATTTGTTATATCACCACCTATNAAGAAAACAAGACAAATATCACATCAAGGTAAATAAATACGTAATCAAAACATTCGTGTCTTACACCCTTGATGAATACATGAATACTCACCATTCCTTCGATAACTTTTCCAAAACACACATGATGCCCATTTAGCCAGTCAGTTTTAGCTGTAGTTATATAAAACTGCGAATCATTCGTATCTGGGCCTGCATTGGCCATGCATACCCAACCAGGACCATAATGCTGCAACTGGAAATTTTCATCTGGAAAATGAGGTCCATATATGCTTCTTCCTCCAGTACCATCGTTATTTGTTATATCACCACCTATAAGTAAACAGACAGGATTCTTTGGAAGGTGCTACATAATATAATATAATAATATTATCGACTTAGGCCATTGGCCTGTACGAAAGTCTCTTCTATTGGACTTGGCCCAGGTCTATTTTCTGTCACTCAAAAAAGACAATGAAAGAAATGAAAAATTCAAATTTTTGAAATATGTCAGAGATAGACCTGTACCAATTCAACTTATCACCTTAACATTAATATTACAAACTCCCTCCATACAAACTTCCTACATGGCTCTTGTTATCAGCTATTGAAAAAGTACCATCTCAAACTAGAATTCTCGCTAAACCTCTGAATAAACTTGGTGTCCCAAAATGATATATTGGCGTTAGCTGAGTGTGGAATCATTTTTATGCGCCTCTCATAAACGAGTCACCTCTCAAAAGCCCAATGGCTAACTTTGATGTAAAAATTTACTTTATTAAGGTTGATGAAATGTTTTCAGAGTTCTGGCTGAACAATACACCATACACGTATTTTACAATACACGTATTTTATTTGTACAATACACAATACACGTATACACTGGCTGGACAATATATAGCCTGGGTACCAGACTCTCTAACATAAAAAAACCCTTTTCATGTTAGGGAATCTGGTACCCAGGGTAGACAATACACAATACACGTATTTTTTATAAGAAACTAAGGTCCGGGGCTGGTAGGCAGTTTCTTAAAATTGTTGGCCATTTTATGGCAAAACTTTCTAAGTTGTTTCTTATATTTTTAATGCCGGAAGTGTAGAGTTAATTCAGCTTTGTCAAGAGGGCTCCCAAATTACTTAGTATGATCTCAAAACAAGTTAATAACATAATTCGCATTCAAAATAATGTCCAAACAGTTGCTATAACTGTACACTGTCAAAACATTTTTGAGTGCGCTGCGAAAATTAAAACTGCAAATTTCTAAAAGTCTCTTACCTTTAAAAATCAGGTAGGGTTGTTTCTCAACTTTAGAAAAATCGAGCCTACCGTTTCTTATAAGCGGTTTCTTAGAAAAAAAGTACGTTTATTGTAAAAAAAGCTACAAACTGAAATCAAATTCCGTCCTATTTTCGGCTTTGATAAGATAACATTTGCATCATTCATCTTTTAAGAAACTAACGCATGTACATAGAAACGTTAGAAATACATATTTGTCATTACGTTTTGCTCCTTCTGAAGGATTAGCATGCTCGCTTACAGCTTTTGAAGCTGAATCTTTGGAAACAATGTTATCGAAATTTTAACTCCCAGAAATGCCAAAACACAATAACTCGTAACTCTATAAAATGATATGACCAAATGCAATAAAATAAATTTCTGCATCTAAGTTAGGTTTTCTGCTACAAAATGACTGGTGCTTCATTCAAATTGGTTGATAATTCACGATAGTATGTTTTGGCAATAAAACACTGATACACCATGTTAGGACAACCAGCCTTGATTGCTGCATTGAGCACAAATGTATTCGAGAAATCCTTTCAAGACGATTACGCTCATACTCAAGAAATGATTTATTTCTTGCTTTACTAATTTTTGCAAGATTGAGATCAAATTTAGGATATGACTGGATATCATCCGGATATGTCAAGTAGGGATCAGTATTTTCATGTTGTTTTAAATTTCCCAACATACCTTGGATCATGAAATCTTTGATGACCCTGTGAAAGGTGCTACCTCTAAAGCCAAAGCCTTGCTGAAACAAATAAAGCAGTATATGGTTCAAAGAATGCCAATTTGCCAATAGACGTTTCACAATTCAGCAAGGAAAGGAAACTACCGGGAGAGTCAATGAAAATGATCCCTGTTTGACAAAATACTGCTCCCTGAATATCAAAGCAATAATATTGAAAACTATCTTGTTTTATTGCCAATATGTTCAATTAGATTCAGCAATTTACCCGGCTTCAATCAGCCAGTCCTTGGCATGTACCCCCCTAAGATTTTGCAATAAGCAAGATATTGCCTTTTTTCATGATTTGCCCATTTAGCATTATGAAAAATGCTCTTGAAGTGTCGTGCCCCACCCCCCCCCCCCCCCCTCAATGATGCTTCCTACGTCCCTGGTAAAATGTTCTTGGTTTTCCTTCCCAACAATAATGACACTTATGTATCAGCTTGCATTTTATCCTTTTGGGAGAACGGAATTCCCCCGAATAAGTTGTGTTGTTCATACCAGGGGGAAGAGTTTTTCATCCTCCAAAGATAATATCACGCACTAAAGCGTTTCAAGTCATTGCTGTAAGGGAAATTTGCAACAGGGAAATTTGCTCGTGATTTTAGCACGTTTTTTAAAGTTTCAGGAAGGGACTTCCTCGAGAAAATTCCTTGTTAAATCAGACCGGAGTGACCGATTGCAGCCAGGTAGACTTTGATATCTAGTTGAATACGTTCATTGTTAAGTTATATATTTGTCCACAACATTGCTTTGATATCCAGAGGACTGTAGACTTTCAAATGGGAGTTGTTTTTATTGACTCACCCGGTAGGATAAATCATTACCGCAGAAAGGTAACAGACTTTAACAAATTTGATATTGTAATAAGAAGTGAGGCAGAAAAATATACACATTGCTTGAAATTTGAAAAATCATGCAACAAAAGCTGTAAAATCGATTTGAAAAGGTTCATCGAATTCTCGTTATTGTTATTGGTGGAAATCCCTGTGCCTTCATCTACATTTTACAGCTATGAAAACGCATCTCTGCCTGGACATAACTCAAATACACGTATTTTTTCTTATAAGAAACTGCTTATAAGAAACTCAACTCTCAGATCGCCAAAAAATTAAGAAACTCCAGTACTGGGAAAATATAAGCTAAGAAACTATTTATTTTGATGAAGGAAATCCTCGACATGTTTTTACTTTACTTTCACTTGAAATGTTCACGAGGGCACATGTAGTGAACATGAAGATTGTTATGG
This sequence comes from Aurelia aurita complex sp. Pacific, assembly GCA_004194395.1. Classification (NCBI taxonomy): domain Eukaryota; kingdom Metazoa; phylum Cnidaria; class Scyphozoa; order Semaeostomeae; family Ulmaridae; genus Aurelia; species Aurelia aurita complex sp. Pacific. The sequence continues at coordinate 67,654 of REGL01000101.1, read as the reverse complement.
AACCTTTAAGAAACTCGTAAGAAACTCCGAGTACTCAAAATCTGATAATTTTAAGAAACTTCCAGTACTGGCCCAAACTTAGTTTCTTATAAAAAAATACGTGTAATGCTGAGGAATAGTAGAATACAACAAACAAATGAAACTATGCTGCAGATTCCAAGGCAAAGTAAATAGTTTCTTGATTAATATTTTTCCAGTGCTAGAGGTGCTTAATTTTTTGGTGATCAGAGAGCTGAATTTCCTATGTATATGAAAAGCTTCGTAGAAGATTCATAGAAATTTCTTGTGCATACCGGATGGGCCAGAAAAAAGTTCCCATTTTTGAAAATTCATAGCACCAAGAGTACTGGATGGATTAGAATGAATAGAATTTTTCTTGATAGCCGAGAGTTTAGAACAGTTTCTTCTTTAAGGCGAAGTTGCGGTTGCTAGCGCCAAGCGCTGGTATTAGAAGTGCAATAGGCCTAATCGAGTCCGCGATCCCTTGTAATGACGCCCCTAAGTGGTGGGGCTCTACCTGGGATCGAGCTCTGTCCACCTGACTGTTCCAGCTGCAATTTCAGAGGATTACATCACTGCACCACAACACCTTCAAATATAGGTGAAATAGAGGTGAATTCTATTTGACGAAGATTTCATGGTTGCGAAATACCTGATAAAGGCCTAAACCACTTGATCAAATCTTGAATAAAGAGTTGTGGCATGCAATTGTTGCCGTTACATGAAACAACGCATAATTTTGAAACATATTGTAAACTTCTTGATATTTCTGCCGTAAATACCTCATGATTTGCCAACGCTTCAAAATTTCTCACTGTTTTCGGCACCACTTGTCCAAAGAGACCTATAACAATCCTTCCAACTGGCCTTTGCCCAATGGCAATATCCAACGCTGCCTCACTGGTAACAGTAGCTTGGTCACATTTACGAGAAGCAATTAAAAATCCGAAAATTATCGCCAGTATGAACGAAGTATCAACGAAAATTATCGGAATCATCTTTCACGTTTGATTGATATATTTATTGTAATATTAGGGAGAATAAATTGTTTTCACCCTCGGCGATCTTTTTCGCATGATCGTTCTGCAGGTGTCTCTTTGCAATCAAACACAATCTTGACACCAGAAATTGTAAGATCACATATAACATGTCAAACAAGTCTATCCAAGGTCAGGAATGTTTGCGATTGAGAATTTTAGAAACATTGCTCTTCAAAAGTTTGTAGGAAGCAGTTCTTATTCGAAGGGGCTGAGATTTCAATACCATATGTTACAATGTGGTTACAATACAAGTTAATCTACCATACTTTCTAATTAAATACAACCATACAACACTACAGGGACGATACCGCGGAGCAAAAAAGAACGACTGCCCCGTGGTCATAACTAACATAAAAAAGAGACACGAGACTGAATCACAACTAAATATACAATTACAAGAAATTACACATAAACGATTATTGAGGCCTGTTTCACTTGTGATGCCAGGCCAGCATAGACGCATGATGCCGAACAATGGTGACCCCGGCTGGGAAAACATCAACAACAATTGCTGCCGCTACTCCCCCCCCCCGTCCAGAATCTCCATTGTGCAATGCCCTACGCCCATGCTATAGTATCAGGGTACCTTGATCACAATATGTAGATTTGAATATCAGGGATCGAAGACCAAGCGAATTCTCTCAAGCAGCAAATCAAAACAAACGAAGCTGCAAAAGATATTCTTATACCAGTATGGCTAACTGTTGTGTTGTGCAAGGGATAAAAGGTGGTTATGAGAAGACACTAAAGTATATATCAAAACAAGGAGGATAGATCTAAACATCTGCTTCGCGGATTTTAAAGTTAGTTGACGCAGATAAATGGTTAACTCAAGAGCTGTATTTGCATGTCTAAAATGAGCCTATTGTATTTGACGATTTTGACGCGTGCGTGCATATTGTTTAGCTAGAGGAACAATAGCATGCATTGGCGTTTCTTTGTCATATCTATAGATTACCTCTACTCAGCTCCGTCAGCTAACTTTAAGTATCTAATTCAGAAGCTGAACGGTAGTCCTTACAGTTCTCCTATATTTTGGGACTAGAGTCTAGACGCTTACTGCTTAGCTTCCAGCGGTAGATTTCTTGATCAATCTTTCTACTTCTTTCAATCTATCTTCATTTGCTCCCTTGAAAACCCCGGTTCGCATGCAAAATGAGACATTTAGCCATGCTGGTTTCAGGGAAACTTTTTGCGGCTTCATTTTAGATTTGTAGTTTGAGAGAATTCCTTTGTTTGTAATTGATAGTTACATTGAAATAGCGTGTCAGTCTAAAAATTGACGGTAGTGTTACAAAATCAGCCCTTTTTGTAATTATAATTTTGTGCAACAAGAGAATCAGCCCTTCGTGCCTAAAATTACCACCGAGTGAGTAAAAAGACATTTGAAACAACACCCACATTGCAATAGCATGCTTTTAGGTTCTAGTAATTTTTTATGGAACCCAGCGTCGATTAGATTGGACCTCAAAATTCTAAGTACAAAGGTAATCCAACTTTCAGAGATCTCCTCAAAGATTTCTAAAATGCACTATTTACATGATTACTGAGTGATCATCATTTTATTCGAAAAACGAACAATCTGGTATTTGGGAATCTAATGGCAGTCATCGTTCATCTTCCTGGTGTAACAAAATGTTATAGATATTGAAGAATGGAGGTACCTGGCCAGCATTTTTAAAACCAACGTTTTTCGACACCGACAGATCTTAGAGGATTGGAGGCATGAACTTTACAATGGGATGGGATTATCAGTAATTCAATTGTAATTTGCTTTGACAAGAACAAGAATTTTGATTTTAAACAGTTCCTTTCCCTTCCTACACATCTACTTTTTTGCTGTATTTTTCTGAAGTAGGAATGATTGTTTTTGTTACATCTTACGACGCAAGCAAGCCTGAATTTCAATGATGCGAACAAGGGGGAAGTTCTTTGAAGTTAGTAATTTGAGCACTCCGTGGGTACTCCACAAATTTTGATGCTAAAATGTGGCTGCTAGTTGGTGTTTAGGTTGCCTTGTAACTCTCAACATGAGTTAATAGCATTCGGACATTAAAAGCTTACTAACTTAATTTTAGGTGTTTAGCTTCATAAACCTGCTATTTTATATTGGCAGCATTTTATCCTAAAATTGCTATTGCTTGGTCAATTTGAAGGACAGTTTCACAACTCAAGTTCATCAAAATAGTATGAATTCCAAAACCCGTAAGATCAATATATGAAGTGGCCGAATTTCTACTTGTTAAGTTGGTTTTTGCCCTCTTGAAACGAAACTTGGTTCTACGATCAAAAAGGCAACTGATCTTTTGCTTCAGGCATGTGGCAACAGGTCGCCTAAAGAAAACAAAGATTCCCGCGCTCTTGCCCAATTAAAATTATGGCAGTTGATTGGTTGGCCTTGATTCTAATAACCAATCAAAATGTAGAACCCATACCGAGACAAAGAGCCTTCGGGGCACATTGTTCACAAACCATTCATTCAAAATGGACGCACGAAGCTTCCTCTGTTTTCTCGCTGTTTTTGCAATTGCCTATGGCGATGATGAAGCTATCGTGACCAAAAAAGTACAATTTAATATTCAGATTGGTGGAGATAGAGTTGGGCCAATTGTTATTGGTGTATTTGGAAATGTAGCACCAAAAACCGTCACAAACTTCGTCGCACTTGCTGGCTATGAGGTTTGTATTGGTTGGTCTTCCTTGTTTTGTTTGGATGGCCTAAAATAAACGCCCGAAGGATGAGAACCATGAGAACTTAATCGTCGTCATTGCAAAAAAAAATGGAAATACAAATTAAAACTAGAAAATACACAGAAATGAGGCAAACGAATGTTACAACAGTCCAAAATTCTTGAGAAAAATAAAAGGTACAGGAGTCATGACCGACTGCAAAATTTTAGACCCCCCCCCTCCCAATGGCAATGTGTCGCTTTCAGCATGTGTATTTTCCAGTTCATAAGAAGAATTTGACAACGCAGGTTGTAGATAAGATATGAACTGGTTTTGATCTGACTGCATTTATTGTAATGAAAATAAATATGCTTCAAGATTATTTGACAGGTTTTGATTTGATAGTCTGCCGTTGTATAGCATAGCCACCACCCATTGACTGTGGCATGTTACCCCTTCAACTGGATTTTTATTTCTTATATTTTGCATATGTAGAAGTGTACAGATGCAGACAATGGAAGAACCATAGGGTTCCACAAAGATTGTGCAGAGCAGTTGATCCCTGTGCACAGTAAAAATCTATTATGGTATCCGAAACCTATCCACTTCACAAGTAATTCTTTGAAAATAAGACATTATGTGCCAGAAATGTGATAATACAGAGCGATTTTAGGTTGGCTCCTCATCAATGTCTACCCATTTATTTCACTGCCTGCGGATCGTGGAAAATACAGGCATGAAATGCATTTTTTTAATTTGCACTGGCTATGCACTTATTGGAAAATTGCTGCATACCTAGGGTGTTTCACCTAGAATTTAACATATAAATTTAGTTACTTTTCATTTCAGTTTGGCTATGGCTACACAAATTCAATATTTCATAGAGTCATTAGGAATTTCATGATGCAGGGTGAGTTGGTTGTTGATTCTTTGTTCTCAAGTAGCATCAGCATTCTGCTTTATTATCATCATTTTGAATTCCAAATTGAAGAGAATTCTGTTGCATAGTGCGCAGTTTGAATTTGCAGTTTATCAAGGTGAAGATCCTACTTCAATCAAGAGCATCACCAGCTCCTCCGGAGGCTTATTTGTCAATAAAGTTTTGGGTTGCGGTTTATTTCAGGGCAGGTGGCTCATTAAATGGTGTGAAGAATGTGTACTAATATATACTGCTATCTAGCTGGTAATGATATAGAGAAAAGTAAAAATATCTCTTATTTTTAACTAGAAATTCATAATGCTGCATCTAAACGTAACATTGAGATAAGCAACAATATGTATGATCCAAAACATAAAATGCATATATTTATGTTTCATTTTTTTTATGGAATGCAACCTCTTGCAGCTTATTTGAGAAAGTTTTATTAGTAAACATTATTTTGAGGTGGGGGCTTGCTTGGAGGGGCTTGTTCAAAGGTAGGGGCCTAATTGAGGATCTAAATTCATGTCCCAGAAAGGCAAGATTCAGACTACAAATCTTTACCCATTTACATTTAGGTGGTGACTTTGAAAAGGGAAATGGACGTGGTGGATACAGTATTTATGGAAGGCATTTCCCAGATGAGAACTTTAAGCTCAACCATTATGGGCCAGGCTGGGTTTGTATGGCAAATGCTGGAAAGGATACAAATGGATCACAGTTTTACATCACTGCCATTAAGACAGAATGGTTAAATGGTGCTCATACATGCTTTGGAAAAGTTTTAGAGGGAATGGTAAGCAAGCTGTCAATCGTATTTTTGTCAAGTAGATACCCAATGCGTCTAAAAATGTACCACCTAGTTTGTAGTTGAGTTTTAAATAGATTTGAAAACAAAACAAACTACCATTGAAAATAATTTTTAGAATTAGAATTGGCTGACTTTTAAAAATGAAGAGGCAGTAATTTACAGTAAATATAGTTACAGGGTGTCCAAAAAAATTGCTTGATGTTTAATTGAATATTGAAAAAATAAATGACAAAGTGNTGAGGATCTAAATTCATGTCCCAGAAAGGCAAGATTCAGACTACAAATCTTTACCCATTTAGGTGGTGACTTTGAAAAGGGAAATGGACGTGGTGGATACAGTATTTATGGAAGGCATTTCCCAGATGAGAACTTTAAGCTCAACCATTATGGGCCAGGCTGGGTTTGTATGGCAAATGCTGGAAAGGATACAAATGGATCACAGTTTTACATCACTGCCATCAAGACAGAATGGTTAAATGGTGCTCATACATGCTTTGGAAAAGTTTTAGAGGGAATGGTAAGCAGGCTGTCAATCGTATTTTTGTCAAGTAGATACCCAATGCGTCTAAAAATGTAGAGTTTTAAATAGATTTAAAAACAAAACAAACTACCATTGAAAATGTTTTTAGAATTAGAATTGGCTGACTTTTTAAAAATGTGGAGAGAGTGAAACATATGGATACAGGGTGTCCCAAAAATTGTTTGATGTTTGATTGAATATTAAAAAATAAATGACAAGGCGAGCAGGCTCTGTGGTAAGGTGACCATGTCCCTGAGATCTTGAGTTGATTTTAAAAATTGATTCTTGCAAATCCACCAAAAATTCATTGAGTTGCAAGGTTTGAAACAACGCGTTTGTGTGAAAGGTTGACCCCACAGACCCCTAAGAATAGCCTATTTTGGAAAAACTTCCAAAGTTGAGGGATATTGCTCGTTGATATCAGAGTGGACCAAATAGGACTGTTCAAAGTAGTTTGATTCTTGTAATGATTGTCAACATTTACTAAAGAATGCAAGTATCCAATAATTAAATGAAAACTTGATCTTTGTGAAACTTAATCATTTTCAAACTTTGCTCCATAGAATTTCTCAAAGCATCAACGAGCGTGAATTAATGTTAGAAAAAGTTAGCTTATCGAAGTCCAAATTCCATTTGGTTTGCTCTAAAATAAATGAGTAACAAGACAAACGATAGCGCCATGCTACTTTCACTGCCAGTGCTATATTGAGAAGCCTCTGGCTTCAAAGTTTTAGCCCCGCACAAAGTTAAACTTCAGAAGCTTGTAACTCTGTCAATATTCAGCGGGTTTGCGAGATTCTCGTGTCTCGTGTCTTGTGTTTTTCATTTCATTTTAAATTGCTAGTTCAAACTGGTTTGATTAATTATACTAATTTGAATTTGTCGATCAACTACTATTTTCACTGGTTTAGCTCAAGTCTTTTCATTTGTCATCTTGCTAAACAAATATGAAACTATTCGCCGTTACACTGATAATGAAACTCTGGTGTCTAAATTCTTAGGTACAGGATTATTTTACCAGCATAGGTTCCAAATCTTTTTCTCGGCGTAAAAAGGTGGGTGCAAAATTCAATGAGCTATTTCTTCTGCTTGAATGACTTGAAAGCAACTTTTGCTACTTAACTATGATTTTACCATTAGACTTTACATAAATTTTGAATATTTTTCGAAATTACAGAGTACCTTACATTTCAACTCATTTGAGAATGTGACGTCATCAAATTTCTAAATCATAAACCAGATGAGTGACAGATTTTTGCTTGATACCATATTGTAGGCATTCATAAACTATGGTGCTCTTCGAAATTATTTCATGTTACGTCAAACAGTTTAGAAATTACGATGGTTTTAAGTTTTTTTGAAAATTTTTCTTGAATTTTTGAAAAAGAAGAAAATCACTCTAATTCTGAAATATTGAAGATTTCCGAAAAGTCCAACGGTAGAATTATAGAAAAATAGCTAAAGTTTATTTGAAGTCATTCAGTTCAAAGAAATAGGTCACTCAATTTTACACCAGCCTTTTTAAAGATTTGGAACCTATGCTTATTTTACCATGGAGTCCGTTCATTAATTATATCATTATTTTTAAGAATTTAATCAATTGTCGAAACCCTGTGTTCTAATCAAGATCCTTTGCAAGGTTGATAAAAGTTCTCTATTCATATTTGTTGGTTACGACTATCTCTATGGTTACGACTGTACTTGTTTCAGCTTACCCAGTAATACCATTGTTTTCTTCCCTAGGATATTGTTTACAAAGTCTTAAACAACCCAACAGACAGCAGTGACAGACCAATAAAAGAAGTAAAAATTATTGACTCTAGAGTTATTGGAGTAGATCAACCATTTGCTGTTCCAAAAGAAGGGGTAACCGTGTAAGATAATCAAAAGGCGCCGCTCATATGAAAAACTGGTATTTTAAAGTTTTGCGAAATTATTAAGTATCAAATTAATGAATTAATTGTTTTATAAGAAAAGGAGGGAAATAAATGTGTATGTCTCTGAATACTGGTGATCCTTGTCTAGGGAAGGATCGCCCCCCGAGGGGGCACTATGTAGAGTTATTTATAGGTACTGAGGAAGTGGTATTCGGAAGACTGTTGTTTTCACAATTTTGATATATAGAGTTAGAGTGGTATCGATTTCACGACCTTGTTATAGGGAACACTACCCACTGCAATGATAATTGTGTAAAGAACGGTATACTTTTTTGTGATTTTGATATCAGGACAAATAAATAAGCCATTTTAAAGAAACGATACAACTACAAGGTCGGGTATGCATTTTCGAAGAATTGGTATAGTATTATTTCTATCATGTACACACTCTCGAAAAATTTGTTTAAAGGAACGGACCGTATTTTTCTCAAGCTTGTGTGGCACGTCCCCAACCACAATCTGGTCAAAATCCCCTCCCCCTGGAGGCTCACCATAATTGATCTCCCAACTAAGTTCAAGATTGATTTCTAAGAAGAATGTTTATGATTTCGACATGTGCCTGTATCTGTTTGGTAACACAAGGTAACATCTTGCTCAGCTCAACTGAGATTAGAATTCTTTTTTCGAATATTTAGGGAGGCTTCCTCTAAGAATCTTGAATCTGCTTTCATACTCCACATCTGTCAANTACACACTTTCGAAAAATTGGTTAAAGGAACGGGTATTTTTCTCAAGCTTGGGTGGCACGTCCCCAACCACAATCTGGTCAACCACCCCTCCCCCCGGAGGCTCACCATAATTGATCTCCCAACTAAGTTCAAGATTGATTTCTAAGAAGAATATTTATGATTTCGACATGTGCCTGTATCTGTTTGGTAACACAATGTAACATGTTGCTCAGTTCAACTGAGATCAGAATTCTTTTTTCGAATATTTAGGGAGGCTTCCTCTGAGAATCTTGAATCTGCTTTCATACTCTACATCTGTCAGAGTCGCCAGTTTATTTTCATTCGTTCCAAGCACATGTTTCAAAAACTCAACCAAATCGTCAACATCGTATTTTCCTGCCCACACTAACAGAGAACCCTCTTCTCCATATGAATGTGTGTCCGAGAAGATTATTGATCCGTCCGGATATACCAGAAATGAACCGGTTCGAAATCTATGAATAAATAATATCACTTGCTTCTTGCATAGATTGACGAAGTTTTTAAGCTGGTAGGCTACTCGCACTGTTTCTATTTCAGCTTCAAATGTAACCGGCAACGGACTTCCGATTTGTTTTATGTTTAGTTTTGCACCAAAATGCTCCGCAGCTTCCTCGATGCTCAGGTCGAGTACTCCGAATTCCTTTAGGATCGTGTCATACATAGCATTACCTTCGACGATTGAAGTGATATACAGATTAATCCATGTTTCAGAGAGATACCCAAATGGTGGCATAAAGATCTCTGACCGGGAAAATAGCCTGCCGATTATCAGTGCTATAATAGTACAGGCATTACTCCCGTTTCGACCACCGTAATACGATTGGCTTATGTTGCGCGGCAGATGCCAAAATCGTAAACGAGTTTCGCGTAATTGATAGCAAGGTACAAGCGTGATTTCTGCATCTTCGGTAGGACGAGTTAATGTGATAGTGTTTGTTGATTTACGAAGCATTTTAATCGCGTCTTCATATTCGATGCGAATATTCGATTCGTTGCTTGTATTCAGCAATAATTTCGCTTGACTTTCGAACGAATCGTCGTGTTTTCGTAATGGGTGCTTGTTGAAATATCGTCTACATAATCCAAATGTCAGCAAGCCGATATACAGAAGTGGCAAAAAGCTGCTAGCTATACACAAGAAGATGAAACGATAATAATTGTACTCTTGTAGGTCTATTAAATGCGTTAACCGACCTCTGTCCCAGTCTATTGTGTTCTCCAAAAACGGATCATACCAATTTGTCATCGACATAACAAAAAAACAGGCAGTGCAACACAAAGATAAATGATACCGCGAGTAACCCAGGAATCGCCACTGATCAGTGTTGCCTTCTGTATCGATTAAACTGTATGTGAAGGAGACTGCCTCGTTTCTCAGCGTTAGGAAAGCGAGGAATAGTGCTGCGAGGATGCATCCGGCAATTGATCTGAAGCTCAGTGAAATCCGTCGTTTCGAGCCTGAAAATGGCGTACCAAACATATTACAGTATTCATTTTCTGTGTCTGATAATGCTAGCCATGTGATGAAAGTGACGTAGAATATCATGGTAGATAGAATAATCTGTGAAGACGCTTGTGTTTCTTTGAGCAGTGGGAAATACGACAGTGTCACTGCAACAAGGCATAGGAATATATTTACTGCAAGGAAGCTTAGAGTTGTCACGCATTGACTCATCGAGTTGAAGAAGAAAAATGACAAAATGATGTCGAATGCTACTGCGTAAAGCAAAGAGGTGACAAGATGTATCAAAAACAGCCAGGTGCAAAGATAACAGGTCGGCTCATCAGTACGAGCATGCGCACTACGCATCCATAATATCTTCCAGGCGTGACTCGCATCTAGGCCCACGATAAACATTATCACGATGAAAAAAACGGCACCAACCAAGTATATGTAATACAAAATACGCAATGCCAATTCGTTTATCGGTATCACAAATATCAAGATATTTATTGCGAGGAATATGGGGATTTTCAGCAACCAACAGTTGATGTGAATGAAGTTAGAAAAATTGGGAGCGCAACTACTTCTGATTGTCAGAAAACTAAGAAGAAAATGAAAACTTAGGCCGGATAATGTGATTCGATAGCCAGCTTGGATTCCAGTCACGTGGCTACACAAACCAGATTCAAATCTGTTCCAACATAAACTATGTAATTTTTTGCTTATCTCCGGTATGAGGAGAACAAATTGTGCAATGCTCCAAGTCAGAAGAGTAATAGCATAGACGGTCCGTGCAATCTTCAGGCCCATATGAGCTTTGTTGTGGATTTGTGATGGCTAGGCCCCATATGTTTGTCTACTGAAGTAGATTAGTGCTCCTTATGGAAACAGAAGCATGTCAGAGTGCGAGGCAAATGTCACAATTCAATGCCAAAACAGAGTCCAGTGCTACCATTATCATCTTGAAATAGTCAATATTTTGCTGCCTGCAGTTAAACAACGCTGCAGTTTGGGCTGTATCTTTCCATCAACTCGCTAAAGTATTTCCCGAAAATGTTCATTCAAATTTTCCAAGCTCACGAAGAAATTTAATTCAAATGCATCTCTTTCTTCGATATCGTTTCTCTTCATGTAAGAAGTAAACAGTGCATTGAAATCTCTTCAATTGTGGTCAAACAGTTCAAAACTGTCTTGCAGAAAGCTTTCAGGAAAATGAAGTCATTCCAGAATCATAGATAAATCACGATGTACTGTGATCGTCTTATCAAAACCAGATTTGCTGCTCTCAGATGACGTAATCGCATACAACTTTCTTGTATCCAAAGTGTTTCTGTTGCAGGAACATCTTTTTGTAAACAATGTTGAAACACATAAGAGCTTCTACTTGTAGACAAGTTTGGCAATGCCTGAATTTTTAACCGATCCTTAAAATGATGTTTTCTCGGGAGCGTAAAATATAAAATGGTAGTCCTTTGATATGCAAATGATAACAAATCGTATTTCTTCTGAAAATAGGCCCACCAAATTGTGCCAATATATAATCCATGCTCTCTCGTCAAAACAAGAACATTTAGAATTCCTAATACAACAGCTGAGCGTCGCGAGTTATTGCTTGAATGGATTTGAAAGCAGCCACCAGGCTGCAACTGCGATTATCTTGCCGTGCCGTAACTACATGCTTGCAAGTAGATTAGACTCAATTGTTGCGAACTTTTGAAATCATCTAAATTGTACACCATTTTAGGGAACATGTGAGCATTTATATATAGATTTAAAGGGGCTCCGTCGTCAAAATGTAAACAAAATGATGATTTTTGCAGTTTTTTGAAAGGTGATATCACACAGGATTTTCGTATTTTTTCCAAAATGAAAGTTGCTGTTTGGGCATTAATCCTTGCACTTCACTAAGGAACAAACTAAACATTCCTATCTTCTACGATTGCTCGGATATAAGTGGATTTTTAACGGTCACTTCTTGGTGGCTTGGGTGAAGCCACCAAACAAACTGCAGAGAACAATGGATGAACAATGGATAATCCCCGACACTTGCGAGTTTACGGATTTGTTTACTGTTTGACGACGGAGCCCCTTTAATCTCTGCTGAATGACTTCATCGTTTGAAACAATGCTTTTTACCAAAAACAAAAATGCGCAGTATACAGCAAAGCTCAGCAAATAAGATCCTTTGTTGAAAAGTAGCGGACACTTATGCTTTAACTTATCGTTAAGCGCTAGTGCTGTGAGCGATTGCATTGCTAAATTTTGCTGACACATCACGACCACTGCAACAACTAAGGCATGGCGTATACAGGAAATAATCTCTTGCATTGGTGTAATTGAGAACAGACAACATTTTCACAGCCAATGTGTCTAGTGGGGATCAGTAGATACGAAAGTCAGAAATTTCGAAGTTTTCGTACGCTTGCCTGGCGCGTAAACATTGAATCTACCTGATAGTTAATTACTGTTTATGTGGATGACTTTGTCACAACAACCAAGGCATGACGTAATCTAGAACAG
>REGL01000101.1:32954-54253 GCA_004194395.1 Aurelia aurita complex sp. Pacific | reverse complement strand
ACAGATCTGAAAACAGAATCACCTGCCTAGAGCAAGGGCGCCTACCTTGTAGGAATTGTGTTTACTCCCAGTACTGTAGAGTAATTAGTGTCCTGTGACCCAGTACAGAGAGTGTCCCAGAACTGCACCGTGACCCAGCAGTACACAGTCAGTCCTCTCAAGGTCAAGATGACGCATGAATAACTTTGTGGTTTCAAATTTCGGTGTTGATGTAATGCGAGATCAACTGTTATACGAGTTGGCCACAGGGAATCAGACAGCGTGATTTTTGATTGGTCAACACTAACAGATGTTAGAGTTTGAAAATCCTAGGACTGGGTCACAGGACACCAATTACTCTGTGAACTGGGTCACGGGTACAGAACTGGGAATAAACACACTTCCTACAAGGTAGGCGCCCTTGCCTGGGGCAGCAGGAGCAGGGGCGGATCCAGCCCGAAGTTGAAGGGGGGCAACTTGCAAAGTGGGCGCCAAATATACGACAGAAATTGAGCGCGCCGAAGGCGCGCGAAAATTTTTTGGACGCTTTCAAAGAAAACTCTTTGGTTTACTGCTAAATAACGCCTTGATTTATATGTTTCCCCCACATTTAAATCGAAACAGTTGAAAAATTATGAGTTAGAGTCAGGAAGAGGGGCGCTTTTCTCGCCAAAAGAGGGGCGCCAAGCTGAGTTTTCATAGTGAAGGGGGGCAATTGCCCCCACTTGCCCCCCTCTAAATCCGCCACTGAGCAGGAGGTTGCTTTCGAGGTAACGATTTTCTCTCTACAGCCCGACATTGGACTGGTGCAAAATTAGAGAAGTAAGGAGGTCATTGATTTGTAAACGTGAAACCTTTTGGATGGAGGGCAATGGTAGTTTGCAATTGAGAATGAAAAGGCACTTTCCTTCTCCTTCACCTAAAGCAGCAAATTGAAGAATAATTCCAGGAAATGAAACTCTTCATTTTGGAGCCGAAATCTATCAATAAATCACCTCAACATTACTTGAAACCTCAGACCTTGTTTTGGTCAATGCAGTTGAGCAGCATATTGTTGCCTGCGCGCAGCCTCAACCTTACTCCGCAAAAGTACATATAAGTCTATACTTTCGCGGTGTAGTGTTGAGGCTGCACGCAGGCTACATATTGTACTTTATTTTCATTGTTTGCGTATATGCTATATGTAAGAGTAAAATTACTTCAAAGGGAATAGACATAGCTATATCTCGTGGCCGCTATGCTTTAAACGCTATGCGTAGGCTAAAGAAACGCCTACGCATTGATTGTTTCTTTGCTACACAATGAAACGGCACGTGTCAAATTTTTCAAATACAACAGATTATATTTTTAGCTTGGCCCTGGGTCAGTCTTTAACTATGTCCATTCCCTTTAACGAAATCAGACGTAAAGAATACCATGATTGAATTATGTTAGCAACGTCCCCAGCGTCAGATAGTTAGGGACGTCGGACGGACCACAATTCTAGGGGGCAAAACTGCAATATTGAGGGCAGAACAGTAAGAAAAACAGATTTAGGCCTTTTTCCAGATGACAGGAGGGGCAGTCACCCCCTCCCCCATTCCCCCTCTCAAGCGTTCCTGCAGATAGTATAATCTGACTGAATTAAATTAAAACTTACCTCGCCATCATTCGGAAGGGACGATAAACTAGGGGTCCAATCCAATGCCTGGATGGGGCATGCTTAGTGGGCCTAAATTAGCTTAGCTATAGAAATCCTTTCAGCCCGCTTAAGATAGATTACGGAAAAAAATAACTCTTGCTCAAGCAAAGCAAAAATAAAAGTATGAAAGTAAAAAAGTAAGCAAAAGTATGGTTAGAATTAGCTAGTAGCGGCTGATTTCACTGTTATTTCTAAAATGTTGTTGCAGATTACGTTTCTTCCCGGACCTTTGAATGGTACAGAAATAGGTGACTGCTTTCTAGACGTGAACCTTTCATTTAAAAATATTCCTGCTAATGTAGTTGCAGAAAGTAGCATTTGCTTTCAATCTGGACTTAAAAAAGATACAGAGGTGACTGAGTTTTAGACGTGAACCCTTCATTTAAACATTTTCTCTAATAGCAATAGGAATAAACACATCAAGGGAGTCGATTGATAACCACTTTGAAACCTGCTAGAAGTGTCGAAAAGTATGATGATCTTTGCTCTTGGTCATTTGCCTGCTCATCGCGATCACTAGTTTATTCGCCTTTCAATACTTCACACGTCAAACAACCCGTGATTTCATTAGGCACCAGTGGTTCCTTGGCAAGAGCGATTCTCTTACAATCCAGTCGCTGATCGATCTATCAAATTCGCTAATTTGTCCCCACTTTACGATCCTGATTATCAAAACTATGTGAAGTTATCAAATCGTGCTTCGAGCGCACTTCCATCAATTCTACAATAGTAAAATCTGAGTTATAGTTACCGGTTTAAAGACTGCAGTTAACCAATTTCATTATATGCTGTCTGGAGGTTTTTGGTTGAATGTTATGACAGGACCGGTTGAAGGTAAGGAATTTCATTGCGTTTGCCTATAAACTTTGTTGAAATGTCCTAAAGTCAAAGAAAGTAACCGCAGATTCTTTGCACACTTCATCTACATGACGAAGTAAGGTAAACAGATATTATCCAGATTTCATTAGGGAATGAGAGAAAATGCTTGCATATGAAATTTGAACAGTAGCTGGAAAAAGATATTACTACTGAAAACGTGTTGCAATGTTTATGATTTAGGCCAAGTTTCAAAGTAACCATTCGAAAGAATTCATGTTTTGTCTGTTATTCGAAAACTGGTCGATAGCAGAGCAGTGAAACATCGTTATACATCTTCTATGAGTAAATATCGATATTTATATGAAGTCTATCGCTAGCTCGCTTAAGAGCTTTCTGAAATTTACGATTGGCTAGCTTAGACGTTCAGAAAAGCATCCATTTGGGATAGGTCGAAAATAGTTCGGAAAGAGAAATGCTTCCATGCCTATGGTCCTTAAGTTATGTGGCTGCGCTTTTTTCGGGCAGGCCTTGTCNGTTGCAATGTTTATGATTTAGGCCAAGTTTCAAAGTAACCATTCGAAAGAATTCATGTTTTGTCTGTTATTCGAAAACTGGTCGATAGCAGAGTAGTGAAACATCGTTATACATCTTCTATGAGTAAAATATCGGTATTTATATGAAGTCTATCGCTAGCTTGCAGTTCCTCTGAATGCAATTCTTAAGAGCTTTCTGAAATCTACGATTGGCTGGCTTAGACGTTTAGAAAAGCATCCATTTGGGATAGGTCGAAAATAGTTAGGAAAGAGAAATGCTTTCATGCCTATTGTTCTTAAGTTATGTGGCTGCGCTTTTTACTGGCAGGCCTTGTCAATCTATTACTGAACCAAGTTTTAGAAGAAACAATGATTTCGCAATTCTTGCCACCGTACTTTGACAACATTCCTCTTCAATGCTATGCTTGGCAAGAAATGTATGAGATATTTGAAAACCCTTAGTGCTAGTGGTATCACCAAGATAAAAAGAACTTGAAAATGATTGAAAACCATTTCAAACAATGTAGAAAATTTACATACCGGGTGTCCCAAAATGGTGTATTATTGTTTGATTGCTTGTATTTCCATAACCAATGAACGGATTTTCAAAAACTTTGATTTATTTGATTGCCTAAAGTCTACATTGGCTGTTAAGATGTTGGTTGTGGCTTTACCAGTTTTTGAAAATCGGTTCATCGGTTATGGGCATATAAGCAATCAAACGATAATACATCATTTTGGGACACCCGGTATATAGTGAACGATGAGAAAGAAGAGAGACAACATCTTCAGAGCGCAGGCATGGACTTGATATTTTGCACTATTCATTTTCTATTCAGTTATCTGCTACCTAGAGACCATCATCAGAGCAACTGCTAGAAAATTTACATGATATATTAACTCATTTCGACTTTGGTTACCTGCTTTGTGAAGTGGAATTGATGTGCCTAAGATCACAAAGATCGAGGAAACAGGCCAGAAACACTTTCTCCTTGGGCAGCCTTGGAGATTCTGCTCATTTGGGCCTACAAGTGAACTATTGACTCTAGCTGTGGAGCAGCCATTATGGGTCAGTTTGTTTTCAAACCAAAGATCAGCTTTGATTGGTTTAGCCCCTACTCCCCATACGAGAAATGGTTCAGCCAATAGAAATGCTGGGAAGTTATGCAAAGTTAGACCAAGCAACAAATGGTTGCACTACTTCTGCTGCAATTGTTCGACTTTCAGAACAATATGATTGACGTATCATTTAGACTTTGTCTTGAACATAAAAAGCCCCTGTCAAAAACCTGCCTGAGATGAAGCCAATACGAAGGTCAAATCATTGATAATGAATGGGTTGCAAGCTCGAAATATCTATATCACTATTTGGTCTTCAATGCTTAGTTCTCTAAGGTCAAAACTTTATTACCGCTTGATGCCTAATTCCTTCTGGTACTAACCATAAACAGAAGAGCAAATAGTACTTCAACAGAACAGACGATTGAAAATGATTTCATCTATCGTATTGATTTTATTGTTAACCTTATTTCCGTATCATGGAGCATTATCCCAAGCAGATTTTATTTGTAATCTGTAGGATATAAACTTTCTACTCATTCTCATATCTATTTCTTTCTTCCTAGAATAACAATCGAAAATGGCGGCAGCTTTTATGAGTTCATCCCAAGTTATTGAAAATATCCACGAGCAGTTAATATGTGCTATTTGTCTTGAAAGATTCACAAATCCAAAATTCCTTGCTTGTCTTCATACATTTTGCTCGCAATGTTTACATCGAATCAGCAACCAGGAGCCAACAACATGCATTGTCTGCCCCAAATGCCGCAAGGAAACCCCCATCCCAGAGAAAGGCATCGACCAACTACCCATAAATTTTTTCATAAACAATATGCTTGATGTTGTTCAATACAAATTTGAAGAAATAAAAAAAGAGAAGCGAAAGGGCCTAAAATGTGAACAATGCCATGACAATGATAACTCAACTTCAAGATGTGTGGAATGTGATGTCATGCTTTGTGGGAGCTGCATTGCGGAGCACAAACGAAGTCGCGCTACGATGGAGCATAGAGTTGTATCTATTGACGAGGATGACTTTGGGATCGGGCAATCCCTTGATAATTATACTCTTGCATTTTGCAAATACCACACCAAAAATGTCATCAAGTATTTCTGCAACACATGCGACGAGGCAGTTTGCAGGGTATGTACGATTCTAGAGCATAGGGAGCATCAGTTTGTCTACCCCAAAGAAGCAATACCCCAACAGAAACCCATCATTGAAAATCTTCTAGAAGAGACAAAAACTCATATCCCAAAATTAGGGAACACGTTAACAGAGGTTCGAGGAATGCAGCAAACTCTGAAGGAGTGCAAGCAAGGCCTAATTAGCGAGATCAATGCCAAGACACAAGCACGTATTGATGCCATTCTAGTTGCCAAAGATTCAATTTTGGAGCAGCTGACCAGTATTTATGAACGCAAGCAAAAGATTCTTAGCTTACAGCAAGATGGTGTCGAGTTAGAGCTTGGCAAGATCTCTGGTTGTTGCAGCTTTGCTGAAAACGTGCTTGAATTTGGCAACGAAGTTGAAATCTTGCAGATAAAGTCAACACTTCAAGCTTTGAACAAAATGAGCGTGAATCTAGAACCCGAGGAAGATGACACAATACAGTATGTCTGCAACAGTGATTCAATACAGGCTGTAATGGCATCCTTGGGAAGCATTCAAGCAAGTCAGACATTTGCTTCATTGTCATACGCTGAAGGTGATGGGTTTGAGTCAGCAAGAGTTGGCGTTGTGGCATCAATAACATTGCATGCAAGGGATCGTCATGGGCACAAGAAAGTTGGTGGGGATAGAGTGAAAGCAGAACTAACCTCTCCCGAAGAAGTGAAGCAACAGTTACATGTAGAAGACAACAGTAAGTGTTTTTATCAAATAGACGTTTAGATATCCATTCATCTATAAGCTACAGAAAACTAATCAGCATGATTTTTCTTAAGCCAGGGCCAAACTTGGCAACAATGTTGCCCGACAANTGCTTCATTGTCATACGCTGAAGGTGATGGGTTTGAGTCAGCAAGAGTTGGCGTTGTGGCATCAATAACATTGCATGCAAGGGATCGTCATGGGCACAAGAAAGTTGGTGGGGATAGAGTGAAAGCAGAACTAACCTCTCCCGAAGAAGTGAAGCAACAGTTACATGTAGAAGACAACAGTAAGTGTTTTTATCAAATAGACGTTTAGATATCCATTCATCTATAAGCTACAGAAAACTAATCAGCATGATTTTTCTTAAGCCAGGGCCAAACTTGGCAACAATGTTGCCCGACAATGTTGCTTGAAATTTTTTTCATTTTTGTGTAGTCGAAACATTGTGGCCAAACTGGGCAACATGGTCGTGCAGCATATTGTTGCTGTTTTTATCAAAAGGCGTGCCAAATTTGATTTCATAGGTGGCTTACCGCGCCATATTGTATTTGAATGCAAAATTTAGCTAAAATATGGCAGAACGAAAGAGAGCTGTAGCTTGCTTGCTGTTACTGGAAGCCTAAGACAAGGATGAAAGGTAGAAAAAAGGGGAATTAAGTTGAATTGTTGCCCAACATTGTGGCCAAACTGGTAAACATCGAACTGAACGACAAATGTTGCCAACAAATGTTTGAACATGTTTGAACATTTCGGCAACAAATTTTCTGATGAATTTGTTGGCCGACAAAGTGGCCAAACTGGGCAACATTTGAGCAACATTTGCGTTTTGTCCATGTTGCCCGACAATGTTGTCCAGTTTGACCAAGCCTTTAGCTGGTAGCTTCCAGCATGTACTCCTTGATTCTAGATCAATGAGCATTGCATTGTTGCATTGGACGTTTTAATGTATTACTGATTCTCAACAAACAAAAAGTATATCAATGAATTACTAATACCTCAGTCGATAATTTCTTTTGATTCTCTATAACTTTTATTTGGTAAGCTCCTTCCTTTCTGCGACTTGTCTTCAATGTTTTATGCTCTCTTACATGCTCGCTCAACCTGATTAATATTCACTGTAAGTTCTAGTTTTTTCTCTCTAAAGCCGTTTTCAACTAAAGGCTGTTGATAATTATTTTAAAGGCAAAGGTAAGTACAGCCGCGCATACATTCTGTCAAAACATGCTGACACGATGCTGACGAAGAGCCTCGAAGAGCGTGCCGTGATTGGTAGAATTTAACTGATCCCATGCAAACTAAAATTTCAGCTCCGAAAGCGCAACCGCAAGTAAGCATCGGTCTGCTGAGATCTTTCCTTGCCACCTAGTGAGCCCTTTTACCAAAGTGATCACATGAAATATCACGTGAAATTCGGATGCTCCCCGCAAAGCTGCTGTGCTTGGATATGGACAAATAACCTTTAATCGTTGCTCTTGCAACTTCTATGCTTTCACAAATGCCATTGAATTGTTCTGAAAACCGATTTAACGTTAATGTCTTCTTGACAGTCACAAATGATGAAATTGTGGGACAGACGAATTCTACGTGATATTTCATGTGAATAAGTCGGCAAATGAGCCTATTAGGCGACCAGGTGTAATATAGGCAGACTGATGACATACTTGCAGTTGTGCTGCTAGAGCTGCACCCAAAGGCTGCAATTTTTGACCCGCTTATCTTCAAACAACCAACGACAGAAACGATACTATGTACTTCGATATGTTGACATTGCTGTGCCTAAATCGATGAGGCTCTGGCTCTGACCATGTTTCATGCTGTCGCAGGGGCGGATCCAGCCCGAAGTTGAAGGGGGGGCAACTTGCAAAGAGGGCGCCAAAAATACAACAGGAAGTAAGCGCGCCGAAGGCGCGCGAAATTTTTTGGGCCCTTTTCAAAGAAAAGTCTTTGATTTACTACTAAATAATGCCTTGGTTTATATGTTTCCCCCATATTTGAATCGAAACAGTTAGAAAATTATGCGTTAGAGTCAGGATGAGGGGCGCTTTTCTCGCCAAAAAAGGGGCGCCAAACTGAGTTTTCATCGTGAAGGGGGGGCAATTGCCCCCACTTGCCCCCCCCCTAAATCCGCCACTGTGCTGTCGCTCTGAACACGTGTCTGAAATTGTGTCCTCCCCAAAGTCTTACAGCCAAGAAAAGAAGCAGATATTTCAGATAACTCTAAATTATCAGCAGCTCTCTATTATCTCCATCTTCTGTTCCCTAGCTCAGGCAGCTCAGTTCCTCATTTTAACACGCTTTGAGATTACAGCAGACAGCACTGACCATATTGACAAATCCTAATCTTGATTTGCATGTGATCAGTTAGATTCTACCAATCACAGTGAGCTCTTCAAGGCTATTCAAGGCTCTTCGTCAGCATCGTGTCAGCACATTTTGACAGAACGCATACTCGGCTGTACTTACATGGATAATAATAATAATAATAATAATAATAATAATAATAAATGATTTATTTACAGTTGGCAAGTAACAGAAAAAAGATAGCTAACTACAGCTAATTAAAGCCAACCATTTGCCTATTTACATGATAATTTCTACAAATACAAAATCTTAAAAATCAACTATAAATACCCCAAATCTGCGATGTATATTTTACAAAGTCGACAGTTGCAGTCCAGTCCAGTCCTTTCCAGCTCCTTAATTTTCGTTTGAATACTGCAAGATCTTCTGATTTTTTCAAACTTTCTGGCAATGCATGCCAAANGCGATGTATATTTTACAAAGTCGACAGTTGCAGTCCAGTCCAGTCCTTTCCAGCTCCTTAATTTTCGTTTGAATACTGCAAGATCTTCTGATTTTTTCAAACTTTCTGGCAATGCATGCCAAAGCAGTGAGCCTAGAAATGATACAGATTCGATTCCGTATGTTGTTGTTCTGGCTTTTGGCAACTGCAGAGTATTCCCACTTCTTAGATTATAGTTTTCCGTTCTTTCAACAAAGATATCTTTCATGAAGCTTGGATTCAGGTTTTCCTTAGTTTTAAAAATTTCGACCAACAGCAACTGCAGATTTTTGGACACACTGCCTTGTATTAGGTTTGAAATAAATTTAGCTTTAATGCATTCTCTTCTTTTCAGACGATGGCACGTATTTGATAACGTTCACTCCAGAAGTCAACGGAAAACACACATTACAGATTCTTATTCAAGACAAGCCTATCAAGGACAGCCCGTTTCAAGTTTCCGTCATCAACCGTCGAGAATACAGCGAGGTTGGCAGCAGTGTCATGAAATTCGGCCAGTACGGATCAAAACGACGAGAATTCAAGTCTCCTTTCGGTGTAGCGTGCGACAAAGATGGATTCGTTTACGTCGCGGATAGCTACAACCATCGCATTCAAATATTCGGGCCGCGCGGAGAATTCGTCAATCTTTTCGGATCACATGGAGATCGCAAAGGTGAATTCAACTGTCCTACTGATGTTGCAATTGACCCTGATAACCGCTTGATCGTATGTGACAATGGTAATAACCGCATCCAAGTTTTTACCCGCGCGGGAGGGATCATAAATAAATTCGGCCGTGAAGGAATCAAAGGGGGTAACTTCAAATCACCTTGGGGTGTTACAGTTTCTCCTTCATCACGAGAAATTGTCGTTGCCGACACAGATAACCACAGGATACAAATATTCACCAAGGAAGGGAAATTCGTGATGAAATTTGGCTCGCAAGGTGAACGCGCGGGACAGTTCAATTCCCCATGCTACGTTGCAGTCAACTCTGATAATGAAAACATTCTCGTGGCTGATTCTAAAAATCATCGGATTCAGATTTTCGACCAACGAGGCAAATTCATCCAGATGTTTGGGGGTCATGGCCAAGGAGAGGGGCAATTCAACCACCCCAGGGGGTTATCAATGGACATTGCTGGTAATATTATCGTATCAGATATGGGGAACCATAGACTTCAAGTTTTGACTTATGCAGGAATGCTCATCAAAATAATTGGCTCAGAAGGAAATGGAGATGGGCAGCTTTCGTTTCCTGAAAGTGTTGCTGTAACTCCGAATGGATATGTTGTAGTTTCTGATCTCAGTAACAATAGAATTCAAGTTTTTTAGTTATCTATAGAAATATTTGAATAACATATACGGGTTGGAGATCAAAGTATTATCTATAGCTGTAATGGTGGCCTGATTAGGCATAGGCTCGAAATCTTTAAAAGAGGCTGGGTAACGTAATCGTAAAAAAACCTGCAGATTTATTACCTGGAGTCTCTTGTTTCTCTGTGCTCTTTGACTTGATGACGGCACTTCGGTCCTCAGTGAAGCGACAACAACAACAACAACAACAATTCAACTCAATTAGCGTAACTTGAGGGTCCTTATGGAGTGAGGCGAAAAAACCTGTTATCTTTGGAATTGGAAACTATATTGTTTCCCACGCATGACTATTGTGTTCTGCACAAATTTTGGTGGATGGGATGAATCCAAGATAAAGGTACTCTTGGAAATCCATCGATATCTCTGTAATCTTACAACATATGAATGGTTTGTTTATTTTTCTACAAAATTCAAAAATCCATCTTCAAAATCACACTTTCATTTTGAGAAAATGATAAAAAGTATCTGTGTTATATGGCCTTTTAAAAAAACTGTAAAATCGTCCATTCGGGAGAAGTTTGTTTACATTACGTGACTCAGCCCCGTTGACAAGCTTGGTGTAAAATTCGAAGACCTGTTTATTTGAGTTGAATAGCTTGAAAGAAACTTTTCGTACTTTGCTATAATTCTACAACGTTTAAACTTAATTTTCACTTTCCACCTTATTACTTGATTACAAGTTACTCGGTAATTCGCCTCTTTTTCTGTACCCTGGGTACCCGGGGGGGGAGGGTACTTCACTATCGGGTCAGACGGGATGTGCGCCAGTTGTGGGTAGTTTTTGGCCTAAAAATTCTGGGAATGGGGCATACTTTTACTGGAAATTTTCTGTGATTGGGGTATACTTTCACTTGAGATTTTCTGGGATTGGGGGTTAACTGCTATACTAAAAATTCTGGTAATGGGTGTTGAATNATTACCTGGAGTCTCTTGTTTCTCTGTGCTCTTTGACTTGATGACGGCACTTCGGTCCTCAGTGAAGCGACAACAACAACAACAACAACAATTCAACTCAATTAGCGTAACTTGAGGGTCCTTATGGAGTGAGGCGAAAAAACCTGTTATCTTTGGAATTGGAAACTATATTGTTTCCCACGCATGACTATTGTGTTCTGCACAAATTTTGGTGGATGGGATGAATCCAAGATAAAGGTACTCTTGGAAATCCATCGATATCTCTGTAATCTTACAACATATGAATGGTTTGTTTATTTTTCTACAAAATTCAAAAATCCATCTTCAAAATCACACTTTCATTTTGAGAAAATGATAAAAAGTATCTGTGTTATATGGCCTTTTAAAAAAACTGTAAAATCGTCCATTCGGGAGAAGTTTGTTTACATTACGTGACTCAGCCCCGTTGACAAGCTTGGTGTAAAATTCGAAGACCTGTTTATTTGAGTTGAATAGCTTGAAAGAAACTTTTCGTACTTTGCTATAATTCTACAACGTTTAAACTTAATTTTCACTTTCCACCTTATTACTTGATTACAAGTTACTCGGTAATTCGCCTCTTTTTCTGTACCCTGGGTACCCGGGGGGGGAGGGTACTTCACTATCGGGTCAGACGGGATGTGCGCCAGTTGTGGGTAGTTTTTGGCCTAAAAATTCTGGGAATGGGGCATACTTTTACTGGAAATTTTCTGTGATTGGGGTATACTTTCACTTGAGATTTTCTGGGATTGGGGGTTAACTGCTATACTAAAAATTCTGGTAATGGGTGTTGAATGTCCCAATTGATTCAGAACAGATTTGTTCTGCTTTTAACCATACCTGAGACGAAATCCGTTCTTTCGCCTTGAAATTGAGTGCCATTTAACGTTGAATTCTTGTTTGTTACTTCTTCAAAATTCTGGGATTGGGTACCAATATCTGACCTATATTCTGGGATAGGGTATCATTATTTGACCAAAGTTCTGGGATTAGGTCATAACAGAAATTCTGGCACCGCACACCCCTGTATGAATTTATAGTGAAGTGCCCCCCTGGGCCTGAGTACCAGACTCTATGTTAGAGAGCCTGGTGCCCAGGGTAATTTTCCTGACATTCCTCAGAAAACTCACGAAATGTCAGGCTGTAGAGAATGTAAGCATATAAATGTGGCTCAAGCCACTTGCAGTCGAAATTCTAGCCTATCAGAGATCAGTATTTCCTGCTGACATAGATTAGTTACCCAAATATGGTGCGGCACAAGTTACGGCCTGTATTGTCTTGGTGAGGTTATTTTTATCAAAGGCTTATATATGCTTAGATTCCTTTTAAGATAATGGCAGAATTCATCATGAAGATTCTAAACTATATCTAGATTTTGTAATTGTATGAATGACTAACAAACTTGTTAAACTAGATTCTCTTTTTCTGGACATCTTTGCTCTACGTTGATCATTCACATATCTCTTCAGATCATTAATCAGGTACAATTTATCTGCTAATACTGTTCAAATAACCAGTTAACCACCCATACGAAATAACATGTGATTTTCTGAAATGGTCACTCTGCATTTACAATATATATACAGTAGTGGTTCTTATGTTGAAGGTCCTCAGGTAACTCTGCTTTCCGCTCCAGTGAGCAGCGAGTTCCCGTTTTGCAAAACCACTCTCCTCAGAAAAAAGTTACTTTCTCCAATTGCTTCAAATTTTCCACATTTTTTTTATGAAATCTGCTCTCCAGATGTTAGGGGTATACCTGCTCTTATTATTTTACGCTGGGGAATTAATCCTCCTCAGTGGTACCCTGGGTGCCAGACTCTCTAACAGTAAGAGAGTTTCGTACCCAGAGTACCTCAGTGGTATCCTTTCAGCTCTTTGTAAAACCATGAACAGATGTGTACGGCGTAGAACATCAAGGCAAACAAAAATAAGAGAATAATTTACTCTTTTCAGCTTCGGCTTTATTCCAAATTCGCGGCGACTCGGCTTTGGCAATTCGGCAATACGGCAGTTCCGACTATTCGACCTGACAGCAAAACAGCAACGTGTAGAAGCAGCAGCAACAACAGCAACACAACACCGCACCGGCTTCGATTCGGCGGTTTCGGTCGTTTTGCGTGCAGACCCGTTGTCGAAAGGAGGGAATGAGCCCAGGGGGGCACTCAGCACATACGCATACGGGGAGGGGGCAGTCCGAGAAATTTTCAGGAAACCCAAAAATATCAGTTTAGCTTCATTACTACCCAATAATATCAGCTCATTTTATACCTTGACATCTGTAAACGAACATGAAAGATCCTGAAACAATGCAAATTGAGGCCAGAATTGCCTCTAAAGAACCCAGAAATATTATTTTGACAATAATTGATGTCCAAAATATCGAAAACATAATTTCACTTTATTTGGACCCAAAAATATCACTTTCGGCGATATTCTGACCCAAAAATATCGGACTTACCTCCCTGTATGTGCATGTACTGGGTGCCCCCCTGGGGGAATGAGCATCTGCATCCATTACTGACCTTGGAATGTCTTTGATCGTCACCTGGAATTGTGAAACCTGACTTGAACCTGATTTGTCAAACTTAATGAACATGTTAATATTATGAACACGAAGATTCATACAATGATTGTCGTTGCTTGCTTCATCCTCCGTAATACTGTAAGGAAATGTTTCAACAAGGACCCCTCCTCCCCTGGACAATAGGTCTGCACGCAGGCTACGCTTGCGGCAAATCTTTCAAATATGCGAAAACTTCTACACGTTTTTTTTATATAAGAAACTTGGATCAGCACTTAGTACTAAAAGTTTCTTAATTAGCATGAGAATTTCGGTGTTTTAGTAGTGAAAGTTTCTTAATTAGTTTCTTATTTTTTTGGGCCTATAATTGCGGTATTGTTCGAAGTTGAGCCTTCTTCTTGAGAAAGGGCTTCCATTTTGCGTTGACATTGTCATCAAGAAGAAGCCATGCACATGAAGGCAAACATTTACCAATTTTGCAGTTAAAAGTCAAGAAAAGACGAACGTATCTTGGTTAGAGAGACATAGAATAAGAGAGACATACAGAAATAAAGTTTTAGAGTTTCTTAACTGTTCTTGAGCGTAGTACTAGAGTTTCTTAAATTTTTGGTCATCGTAGTACTAGTTTCTTATAAACCAGTTTCTTAAAAAAAAACGTGCAGTACAATAAAACGGAACTTTCTCAAGCGGCCAAAATAAACGTCCTGTTTTAGCGTCTTTCCGTCGTTAACTAACTACTGTATCAAAATACAAATAACAATAACACAAGGAATAGCTAAAAAGCGTAATCAATATTTACATACATACATACATACATACATACATACATACATACATACATACATACATACATACATACATACATACATACATACATACATACATACATACATACATACATACATACATACATACATACATACATACATACATACATACATACATACATACATACATACATACATACATACATACATACATACATACATACATACATACATACATACATACATACATACATACATACATACATACATACATACATACATACATACATACATACATACATACATACATACATACATACATACATACATACATACATACATACATACATACATACATACATACATACATACATACATACATACATACATACATACATACATACATACATACATACATACATACATACATACATACATACATACATACATACATACATACATACATACATACATACATACATACATACATACATACATACATACATACATACATACATACATACATACATACATACATACATACATACATACATACATACATACATACATACATACATACATACATACATACATACATACATACATACATACATACATACATACATACATACATACATACATACATACATACATACATACATACATACATACATACATACATACATACATACATACATACATACATACATACATACATACATACATACATACATACATACATACATACATACATACATACATACATACATACATACATACATACATACATACATACATACATACATACATACATACATACATACATACATACATACATACATACATACATACATACATACATACATACATACATACATACATACATACATACATACATACATACATACATACATACATACATACATACATACATACATACATACATACATACATACATACATACATACATACATACATACATACATACATACATACATACATACATACATACATACATACATACATACATACATACATACATACATACATACATACATACATACACTCATTCATACGTACATGGTTTTTAAGAGCATATCCACAACTAAAGTGTGGCTCTTCAACTCTAGCTAAAAAGTTTTTTTTGCGCCAAAACCGACTGTAAGAAAACATTACAAATTAATTTTGTGGTGCAAGCGTCATTAGTAACTAAACCAAAGTAAAAATGAAATGTTGGTACCTGGGGATGTGCCGCGAGGGCGAGCAAGGGTATACTTTTTCGGACTGTTAGTCTAGCCAAGGGTATCACATTTCGTAATATTGGTATAGGGAACAGTCATATCATCATATTTTTGGTACCAAAAGGGTATCATATTTGACAATATTGGTCAAGGGAATGGTGAAAATTGGTCTAGCAAAGGGTACCATTTTCGTAAAAATGAGTCTAGCCAACGGTGCCATTTTGCATATGCTTGAGGCAGAGCCCTACCCAAATTTAGCCAAGAACCTCCCCCCGTGTTAACAGGGTGAGCTTTGTAAAACAAAGCTATTCAACTCTTCGACATCACAAAGCAATTTGCAAATCGAATACTTACAGCCTGGCCAACCATATGATGTTTATCTCTCTCTCTGTTTACTTTTATTTGAATAAGTGACCCAAAAGCTGCAGGGCCGTAGGAAGAAGCTTCGGATTGGGGGGCCATTGTTCTTTAAAACAATAGAGAACAATACATCCAATTAAGTCATGTGACGTAGCACCATTGTTTTAAGAAATTATTGGGGGGCGTGAGCCCCCCCCCAACCCCCCCCCCCCGCTTCCTACGGGCCTGAAAAGCTGTGAAAGTCATTTTTTGCAAAGATACTCCATATGAATCAAAGTCAGCTACCCCCTTCCGGGTCTTCCGCTCTTCCTGTGACGAGGTCGGGGTGCCAGCTGCAGCCCCCCTGTTTTATGACCACTCCGCTCGGTACTTTATCACTTGATGACGTAACCTCGTCCCCAGGGCCTGGACAAAAGACTGATGACGTCGAATGAGAAAGAGTGACGTCAAGTTCATTTCCATCACGAGGTTTTTTCGGATTTGAGGCTCAGTCCTTCACAGTGGCACATTCTTGCATACACGTTGCGTAACAGGCGAGGAAAGAATGCGATCGTCCTTTTATCCCAAGTTCGCCTTCGATAGGCGACCATAAAACAGCCATAAAGTTTGAGAGCAGCCAAGCTCAAAACACTTATTCAAAATGGTAAGAAATACATCGAACGGCAATCATTATCGATCCTTCTTCTTCATTTATATATCTTTTTGCTGAAATAATTCTGTTAAGTAAGAAATTATTCTAAATCATTTTTTTTGCTTCCTTTGTAGGTGAACTTCACGATCGACCAGGTATGAAATAACAAACTTTTTCATAATTTCACCTGCCTTACCACACCTTCTTCAATGTTTGTATAGTTTATAATGTATAAAACGAAACTAATTTGGCCTTTTGAAATCCCAAAACTTTCAAACGAAGCCGAGAAATCTTCGGCCCATCCAGGGAGAAGAGAAAGACAAAGAAGTATTTAGGCCAGGAAAAATGGTTTTACTTTCCTTCGGAGCGGTCGTAATTCTTGTGATGGTGACGCACCGGAAAGCGAGAAAAGATCGCTATTTGACAGCAGCTTGATAACAAATATGACGTGACTTTATTCCATTCATCTTGCTTATAAGTTCAATAATAGACATTTTCAGTTTCTATGGCCATGACGATTCCAAAGTCTATGTGGTTTTTTGCTGTGTATGGAATCCTTAACACAAGAAGTCGACCATCGCGTGATCAGTCAGTGCTATCTTGGCTTTATTAGGCTCAAAATTCGGTTTCTTCTGACTGAGAGTTCATTAGTTACCTTTTCAATTCAACAAAAGAAAGAAAGGATTCAAAAAGTTTGTTTATTTATCGTTTTTGTTCATTTCAGATTGGTCTACTCTTTACTCTTTCTTTGGATAACAGTTTTATTAGAGGGTCACATTTATTTAAAGGGCCTTCAATTTTTGGGAGAGGGGTTTTTTCACCCTGTGATGTTTAGAAAATTAGAACTTGTACAACAATGCCAGATTGCATTCTTTGATTTTGGCGTGGGGAAGCTTGTTTTGAAGTAAATCCTGGCGCATCTGAATGTTTGGGGTACAAGTAAATTGTATAAACAAACTGCCAAAGGTCGCCCTTTTACAGAGTTATGGCGCGGGTGCGGCTGGAATCAGTCAAAGTGGCGCGAGGAAGATCTTCCCCTCGCACTACAAAGAATGCAGACTGGCAACAATGCCGCTTTATTTACAAGAGGGGCTAAACTGATAAGTTTGCAATGTGCAAACCGAAGATGCCCGCCTGGCTATTATTTTAAGAACATTCCATTATTCTTTACAACAATATCAATGCCACTTTACAACAAGGCCAGACTGATTAGTTTGCAAAGTGAGCATGGAAAATGCTTGCCTGGCTATTGTTTTAAGAACAATGATTCTATTGTTATTTTTTGTTTTACTTGAAATCTTCTGCCCACATAACATAAATAGCGATCTGACAACAGGGTCTGCTGGGGTAGGGCAAAATTTGGGTGAATTTTGCTGAAATCTTTGTCCATTGTGTGCCTTTAGGGGTCATCGACAAACAATTTTCGTCACAGTTAACGGAATTGGGTCGTTAACTGCTGACCCCCCCTCCCTCCTTCTTAACGGACCACTAGATTTATCACTAGATTTTCTCCTGTCGTAGGCCTACCGCCACCTCTCATTATAGGCCTATATGTGTCTTCAGTTGGGGCCTACAGCCTACTGCAACTTTTTCGTCTGGATCGCGACGTCAAAATTATGTAGTGCGCTGCCAAAAGATTTACTGCTACTTGTTATTCTTTAAAGATTGATAATGAATATTGCTTATTTCTATTTTCGTCTCAAAAGTGGCATTTTTATCGGATTTGAGCTGGACCCCCTCCCCCCCTAACGGCCCAGTTCCGTTAACTGTGATGAAAATTGATTGTCGATGGCCCCTTAGCTACAATGGTAATTACCCTCATCGTGAATATTGTTTATCAGTTCAGGGTAAACCATTTTCCAGCAGTCAACATACCCATTTTACACCTTGCCTACCAACTTTTCCCCTGCAGACCTTATTTGTGTATACCAGTATTTGCATCCATTACTGACCTAATAATACCGTTGAAAAATACAAAATTCAACCGGGCCCCCCCCATACCTGACTAAAATTTGCCCAAAAAGTTAGACAATTGGGGTAAAAATATCCTTTGGGCATTTTTTATTTAGCCCGTAGTAGGAACATCAATTGCCTCAAATTGTGAAAATTAATGTTTCCAAAATTGTCATGTTAGAAGAATAATGGCTCCTATACCATAGTTTCCTTCACCAGAATGGTAACATTGTGGATACTTTTTCTTTTGCGAGTGAGGATCAAATGGTTTATATGCAATATCAGGATAGAAAGGATGCTTTGAAATTTTCAGGATAAAAGTAGAAAATGCGAAAGTCCATTCAAGTGGGAAAAATCAGTAAAGACAATAAGAATGCATACAATGGGGTGGTTATTGAACAAAATGAATTACATAGCTTTGTCACCAAAGATACATTCAATTCTACTCTGCTGTCAGCCTTAAAGAGACTAGAGAGTTTGTATTGGGACTGATTCAATACTGATTCATTCATTAGTGAATCAAGTAGAGCTCTGATCATAAAACTGTAAATATCTGCCGGGCAAGTGAGAATCAAGAGATATGTTCTGTAAGACGATAAGCAATTTGTTTCTATGTAACAAATAAAGGAATATTTTATACAGGTTGTCCCAAAGAAAGTGTCCAACTTTTGAATTAGAATAAATCGGAAAATATGTGATTTATATTAACTGTTCTGGTATCATTTGAGAACAGAGACATGTAATTTTCTTTTGAGTCTATTGCAGTTCAAATTTGATAAATAGTAAGAAACCAGTGGGTTCTCAAAGTTTTGACCAATTTTTGCATGTTTTCACGCCTTTGCTCTGCTGTTATTTAACTTTACTATGATATTTACTGTTGGAAAATTAAGAACCTACAGCCTGAAATAATATATTTTGTACCCAATAAATAAGGATTATTTCAGGCTGATATCTTGACAACTGTAGGTTCTTAATAAAGCGTTTCATTCATTCATTGGGAAATAAATACAATCTGTTTGCCAATCAACCTCTTTCGTGAACTCCAAAACATTACTTACAGAACTGTGATAGGGAGAGCCTGCAGGGGTAGACTGGGTAAGCTTGGGTTGAAATGGATAGGGCCAATAATGTAAATAGTTTTGGCCAAGATTTAGATTCACACATTTTCCTATGTTAAGAACCTACACCCTGATTACTGGATGTGCCTCATAGCACAAGAACCAGTCCTTTTCGGGAATAAAACAATACGTGTGGGGCAAAACACACAGGCAAATTCATTTGCGCGTGCGATTCGCACACGTAGTNCTGATATCTTGACAACTGTAGGTTCTTAATAAAGCGTT
The DNA here is from genome assembly GCA_004194395.1 of Aurelia aurita complex sp. Pacific. NCBI lineage: Eukaryota > Metazoa > Cnidaria > Scyphozoa > Semaeostomeae > Ulmaridae > Aurelia > Aurelia aurita complex sp. Pacific. Next base: position 34,395 of record REGL01000101.1, on the reverse strand, counting down.
TCATTCATTCATTGGGAAATAAATACAATCTGTTTGCCAATCATTCTCTTTCGTGAACTCCAAAACATTACTTACAGAACTGTGATAGGGAGAGCCTGCAGAGGTAGACTGGGTAAGCTTGGGTTGAAATGGATAGGGCCAATAATGTAAATAGTTTTGGCCAAGATTTAGATTCACACATTTTCCTATGTTAAGAACCTACACCCTGATTACTGGATGTGCCTCATAGCACAAGAAACCTAAACAGGCTGAGTTCAAAATCTTAGATTTTTATGTGCGGGTTTTCACGGTATCTTCCAGTTGCGATCCTCGCCAGCCCAATATTTTACTTAGTCCAAACATAGAAAAAAGAATGACTTGCACCCTTTGTGTTCCTATTGTTTTGATCCACTGAGAATATAAGATATACCGTGTGAGTCAGAAAAAACATGGGGTGTGGGGGGTGGACTGTGACTTCGTGTTTAGCCATCTGATCATGGTGAATGAAATTGTTCCATGCAGCCATTAATCTTACTTAGATCATAAACAGCATAGGTTCCAAATCTTTATTTTGGCGTAAAAGGGTGGGTGTAAAATTAAATGACCTATTTCTTCTGATTGAATGGTTTGAAAGAAACTTTAGACACTTATCTATAATTCTACCGTTAAGACTTTTCAGACATTTTGAATATTTTTCAAAATTGCAGCTTATCTTACATTTCAACTCATTTGAGGATGTGACGTCATGAAATTTCTAAATCATAAACCAGCTGAATGACAGACTTTTGCTTGATACCAAATTGCAGGCATCCATAAACTATGGTTTTCCTCAAAATTATTTCATGTTACGTTTAACCCTTAGCATGCTGCAGGCGAGATATCTTGACACATTAATCCCCTTTGTTCCGACTGCGGCAGGCCTTTTCGTAAAGAAATTTCCACAAGGGCACCCTATCGCCCTTGTAGTTAAGCTTAGGAGGGCGATCGCCCCCTTAAAATAGTCTTGTGTTTTTACTTGTTTTTGCTGACAAGCAATGAAAGCTTCCAAGGTCTTGTTCTTGCAACTTGGACTGTTTCCGTTATGTTCACTTTACCAGAGAGAAAAGAGTCCACTCGAACAGACTACACATTTTTTAATGCAAAGTTACAAGAAGATTTTATTCCATTTGTTTGCAATGTTCTTCTTGTTGCTCCATTATTTTTCCTACGTTAGCAAAAGGTCACAGCAGTTAAGCCAGCCACTTTCCTGTTGTTCCCTTGATTGAGTTGCCCCAGTTAAGATAAATATAGATTTCACAAAAGTCATTAACAGATCAGAGAAGGCGATTAGAGTAGTGGATGTAAGCCCTTGAAACAAAACAACCAAGTCTCCATTAAAATTTCGTCAGAAAACTTTACTCAAACTTGTAGCAGGCCTGATCTACGGAGCAGAGAAGGGCTGCAGAATGTTAAACTGGAGAAC
>REGL01000101.1:4004-32811 GCA_004194395.1 Aurelia aurita complex sp. Pacific | reverse complement strand
TTAACCCTTAGCATGCTGCAGGCGAGATATCTCGACACATTAATCCCCTTTGTTCCGACTGCGGGCGAGATATCTCGACATTTCAGGCAGGCCAACGAAATCTGCGGTTATTGCGGGAGCACGCGAACAAACATAAACATACGGGAACTTTTTTTTCAGCGTACAAAACAAGCTCCACTTTGATGTCAAAAAAGTTAGGCCTTCCTATTGCCGTTTTTTCATAGCATCGCTTCCAACGTTTTTATACATTTACCAAGAATCAGCTGACACGCCATTAACCTTTTGAGATGTATGAAGGTGAAGAATGAAGACAGCGACGATGAACATTTTTACGGCTTCGGATTTGTAGAAACTCGTGTCTTGTGTTGATCTTTGGTACCATTTTGAAGCCCGTTCTCTTCTCTTTTGACATAGCCTCTTTCTGATATGATTGGCCCTCAATTGAGGCCACACCGACTTTCAAAATGGCGAGTGGTCAGCAAGAGCGCCGCTCTTCGCCACGGAGGAAACCAGAGCAATTTCAGAAATATTTATGATCTCATTACTCACAAAATACTGGGAAACTTACCGTTTGTATCACAAAGATTTATTCACATATTTGTTCTCCAAAATTTGCTTTATAATCTTGCAATACTTCACTTTTTTGTCAAACATCGATTTGACCCAAAACAATTTGACAAAAGTTGTTCGGTGATTCAATGCGGGATTTTTCGAAAATGCTCAGCTGGAAAGGTTGGGCAATCAACAAAGCGACCAGCATGCTAAGGGTTAACAGTTTAAAAATTACGATGGTTTTAAGTTTTTTTTGCAAATTTTTCTTGAATTCTTGAAAAAGAAGAAAATCACTCTAATTCTGAAAATATTGAAGATTTCAGAAAATTCCAACGGTAGAATTTTAGAGACTTAGCCAAAGTTTCTTTGAAGTCATTCAGTTCAAAGAAATAGGTCACTCAATTTACACCAGCCTTTTTAAAGATTTAGAACCTATGCTATCATAAACCTTTCCCCATTGAAATCGGCCATGTGATGCATTATTTGAAATAGATTTTTTCCTAGGACTTGGTATGGGAGTCTTGCAAACTGAGGAAGCCTTTAACCAAGCCCTTTCAGCATTTTAGCCTTGCTAAAGCTGCATGTATACGTGGTATTATCAGGGGAGAATGAAACAGTTCAGAAATAGTGTTTTCTCCCCTGGGATTCCTTGTCATAACTTGTCCTGCGAAGAGAATATGTTTGAGAGACAGTAAAATCGCATGCTTCTTTGCGTTGTAAAAGATATTTCTTTTAACAAGATCAACGCACTGTATCATTACAACACTATTTTTCATTCTCCCCTGATAATACCACGTGTACCTGCAGCTTTGGCAAGGGTAAAATGCTGAAGGGACTTTATTAAAGATTTCGTCAGTTTGCAAGCCTCCCATAAAACGTCTTACGAAGAAAATATTTTGTGATTAATACATCAAGTGACCGATTTCAATGGGGAAAGGCTTATGATCTAAGTTAGACCTCTGACTGCAAGAAATGAATTAGTTCACTACGATCAGGTGGCTAAACGCGACGTCACAGTTGTCCAAACACCCCACGTTTTTTCTGATTCACCCGGTATAGTTTGATTGACCCTCCCCCTAGCTAAGCTACATTTAACATTGATCTATACTTTGAGTCACAAATGCCAGTTCATTGCTTTGTTTTGTGTAACAGATTCTCTTGGTTCAGTTTTTAAGGTGTAACAGAAGATCAATTTTTGTTATTTTTCTTCAGGTCCGTGGCATTATGGACAAAAGACATAACATCAGGAACATGTCTGTCATTGCCCATGTTGACCATGGCAAATCAACCCTCACTGACTCTCTTGTCACAAAAGCTGGTATCATCGCACAGGCAAAAGCTGGTGAAATGCGATTTACTGATACAAGAAAAGATGAGCAGGAACGTTGCATCACTATCAAGTCTACTGCTGTATCCATGTATTACGAATTGAGAGACTGTGACATGGCATTCGTCTCTCAGGAAAGGGAAGGCAATGGTTTCCTCATCAACTTGATTGATTCACCAGGGCACGTTGATTTCTCATCAGAAGTAACAGCCGCACTCCGTGTCACTGACGGTGCTCTTGTTGTTGTAGATTGTGTCAGCGGTATGTAAAACATAGCATGATATTTGCATTCTCATGAAAGATTACAATGACAGATAGGCATACAGTACTTTCACTTCACTTCACTTCACTGAAAAAGAATCAAAGTTCAATTTCTGAAGAATAAGTAATTTTGTTTTAGATGTTTCAGTCATGGATGCATTGTGCAAAGTATATTCTTTCTATTATCTTTGAAGTCACATGCACATGACAGCACACAAAAAATATTTAATCTGAATTTTGTTTTCAGAAGATCTGTTGAAATATTTTGCCGTTCATTCATAGTTTCATGATGTTCAGAAACTACTCTACACAAGTGTTTTCTCAAGAATTGACCTTATTTGTGTGACTAACCAAGCTTTGAAACAATGACAACTGAACAAATAGGCTCCTATATGAAAATAAGAAATATGAAAAAATAAAAGCAACAGTTGCTCCGTTTATGCCTCAACACAATTTCAATTTTGGAAGAGAAAAGGCATGGTTTAGAAGTTCAAAAGCCCATGAACACAGTATCAAAGGTCTATTTTGATATTGGGAGAAAGATTTGCTAAAAATGCTCATAATTATGTAACAGAAAGATGTTTGATATCTCTTTAAGTTAGCCTGAAAATGGGTACGGGTATGCAAAGTATGAAATATGAAGCAATTAAAGTAAGCCAACCCCATGCTTTCCTGGTATGAATTCTTCTTTTTGCATGTTCAGGATTCCATGATAGTAAAGTTGGTTATTATCAAGGCCAGACAGCATGCTATAGATAATTTTGAGTATAATTGATACACAGCTGAGCAGAATATGTTCATCTGTAATTGTTACCAAAAACATCTTCCACTTAAATGTTTTCTTGCCTATTTTTATATCATATTTGATATACCAGATGCCCTTGAAAAAGTATACATAATTGGTTGGGTCCAGCGATATGAATTTAGCTTTAATCAATGGCTGATTACTCTCAAAATGTTCCTTGATGGTTAACTTTACATAGATACCCTGTTTGTTGGTATTGGTGCTTAGCGATTAGAAAAATTAATCTTGCAGGCTCACATTTTTGTCCACCTGCCAACCAGATCTTTTTTTATGATGATGCTAATTTTTGATATGATTATTTGTGAAGTCTTTCTTTAATTCTTAATTTGGCCTTGGCAAATTCTTGAAGCACATCAAAATTAAAAACTGAACAAAACAACAATTAAGAGACTGCCCAAGGGGTGATTGGGGGTGACTTCTGGCAAATAGAATACAATGAGAACTACTACTGTATTGTTCAAGTTTTACCAAAGGTGTCATTCATTTACCTGCTGTGCCTCAATAGTTTGTTGAGGCCATAAGGCCAAAGCTCTGGTTTGCAGGTGGATGCGAATTTGAGCTTTAAAGATTAATACAGTATTACCCCGCCATGAAGAAACTCATTTTGTAAAGCCAGGCTGTTTGGTTTCTTATAAATATCATATGTTACATAAAACCAAATGTTGGACAATGAACATGGTGCCATCTGGCAGGCTGCAGTTTCTTATAAGTCAGTTTCTAAGTGGCGGGGTAATACTGTATGTCTGCTATCAAAGCACCAACACCAAGAAACTAGGTACATATTTTCAAGTTAGAGACAATTGATGTAGATATACAGTAAGACAATTTATGATAGAGGCCTTGGCAATCTAAATATAGCCTATTGTATTCCCCATCTGAGAGATATCAAATCAGTAGGACAAATGAAGGAGTGCAGCTGTTTTTTGTCTGTTTTAAAACCTAAATTATATATCCGTCACTCGTTGTTAACTATCAAGGAACATTTTGAGGGTGATTAGCCATTGATTTAAAGCTAAATTCACATTGCTGGAGCCAACCAAATCCGTACTTTTTTTGGACACCTGGTATACAATTAAAGGGTGGATCTCTTTGCACAACAAATTTCAATAAAGGATGATTCACCATATTCCTTTCGATATATTTGAACTGATGGAGTCATTACATTGAAAGCTTTTGAAATCCACATCAACACTTCTGTACTGCAAAGAGAACTTTTGCTATTCTGAAAAGAATTAGAATCAAGCGATATTTTGCCACATTTTGTAGGGTTTTCAAATGTGCTCAATAGTGAGGAAGTTTTGTTTTTGCTCAGGTGTATGTGTACAAACAGAAACAGTATTGCGACAGGCCATATCTGAACGTATCAAGCCAGTCCTGTTCATGAACAAGATGGACCGTGCATTACTTGAGCTTCAACTGGAAATGGAGGACCTCTACCAGACCTTTTCGAGAATTGTTGAGAGCACTAATGTCATTGTGGCCACCTATGGTGATGATGATGGTCCTATGGGAACAATCACAGTGGACCCAAGTATAGGAACTGTTGGTTTTGGCTCAGGTCTTCATGGATGGGCCTTCACCTTGAAACAGTTTGCTGAGATCTATGCATCAAAATTCAAGATTGAACCAGCCAAGCTGATGAAAAGACTTTGGGGTGACAATTTCTTCAGCCCTTCAGAAAAGAAATGGAAGAAAGAAGCTGCAAATGGATACATCCGAGGTTTCTGCCAATTCATCTTGGATCCAATCTACAAGGTATATACTTGACAATAAACTGTTTCATAGAAGAAAGGAAATGTTGAATGTTCTGTCTGGATTTTTTGCATCACAGAAATATCACATTAAGAGCATTTTTAAGGCTAAAATTTTCTCTCAAAATATATTTAATCAAAGTGAGAAGAAGTGCAGAGTTACAAAAGGATTAGGTTCTGTGATGTTATGGTGTTTATACATCTGCTTTCTCAGCATATCTCCAGCTCAGAAGTGTCCACTTTGAGGCCAGTCACTTCAGTGCATTCTTTCAGTCAGCCGTAACAAGGGCAGATTTTGTAATACAATAGCGTGAGTTGCTTTTGTTGACACCTCAATTGAAAGCGATTAGCGATCACAGACAAAGGAAATTCTATCAACCAGTAATTCAAAACAAACAAGGCCGCAAAATTTTCTCTGAAACCCAGGTAGCTAGCTCGCTCGCTGTGCATTCCAGAAATTATTTTTAAGAACAAACATGAGCATAGATTGAAAGAAGAAGGATATATCTACACATCTGCCGCAGGCATTTTATTTCTTTGGTCCAGAAGTTGAGCAGTAAATGTTTTGATAACACCCAAAAAAATAAGAGAATTGAATCGCCTCCTAAACGGCTTTTGAACCAAACAAATAAAATGCCCGCGGCAGATGTGTAGATGCATCCTTCTTCTTTCGATCTATGCTCATGTTTGCCCTTAAAAACAGTTTCTGGAATGCACAACGAGCGTGCTAGCTACCTGGTTTTCAAGAAACTTTTGCGGCTTTGTTTGTTTTGAATTGCTGGTTGAGAGAATTTCCTTTGTCTGCAATCGCTAATCGCTTTGAATTGAGGTGTCCACAAAAGCAACTCATGCTATTGTATTACAAAATCTGCCCTTGTTGTCAGCCGTTATGACGTTATGCTCCAGCTGGCTACATCTATTTTGATACCACGCATGTCATGTCGTCTTCTGCTTCAATGTTTTCTGGGCCTAGGCCTAACAAAAGACCTTCTTCTTTGGCACTGCTCAGCTCATACTCAGCTGCATAAGATAAAGCCTTCATTATGCTGCTTGAATCACCAAACATCTCTCTGTACTGCTGTTCATTCAAAACGAACACTTCATGATTGAAATCAGCTGATTCGCATGCAAGAATAACAGAACTCTCAAAACTTTCAACTTGCCGTAACTCCGAAATTTTCACTGGAACCACCACCGGTATTTCACATCATTCTGAAGCTTATTACATAGCCTATTGAAAGAAGTCCCATATGAATAAAAATGGCGACTTTTCTACGATGGAAACGCGTGAGAATGCGAAAGCTATGTAATAAGATACTGTCCAGAAGCTGAGCAGTAAATGTTTTGATAACACCAAAAAAATAAGAGAATTGAATCGCCTCCTAAACATCTTTTGAACCAAACAAATAAAATGCCCGCGGCAGATGTGTAGATGCATCCTTCTTCTTTTGATCTATGCTCATGTTTGCCCTTAAAAACAGTTTCTGGAATGCACAACAAGCGAGCTAGCTACCTGGGTTTCAAAGAAACTTTTTCAGCTTTGTTTGTTTTGAATTGCTGGTTGAGAGAATTTCCTTTGTCTGCAGTCACTAATCGCTTTGAATTGAGGTGTCAACAAAAGCAACTCACGCTATTGTATTACAAAATCTGCCCTTGTTATCGTGTTTAGGTTTGTTGGAGAAATTTCGCAGGTCATATCTAAAAATTGTTAAATGATAAAAGTGGCTCTGAACAGTTTCAAATGATTAGAAGGGAAAAAATAAGAAAGATTTTGGAAGCAATTGAAGAGTGAGAAAGGTGATGTAGTTGTTAGAAGGAGCTGTTGAATTTGAAGACAAAGCCCTGTATGAGTCTATCAGAGAAACTATGAAAATCTTAACATTCCAAACATCCTAAACGCATCACTTACCATCCTAAGCATTTCAGCGACCCTTTATTTGCATATATGTAAATAAAGACCTTCTGCATATTAACATGGAAGAATTCTTCTCATTGTGATCAGAATTCTTCAGCGATGTAAAAGACTGTACACTTTTCCAAACAAAATTGTTTTGGCTGGAAACCATGTTAATATGCGCAAGGCCTGTACTGTGTAGATGTATTCTTCAAACCATGTTAATATGCGCAAGGCCTGTACTGTGTAGATGTATTCTTCTTTTTTGCATGTTCAGGATTCCATGATAGTAAAGTTGATTATTGTCAAGGCCAGAGAGCATGCCATAGAATATTTTGAGTATAATTGATACGCAGCTGAGCAGAACATGTGCAGCTGTTATTTGTACCAAGAACATTTCTGCTTCAATTTTTTTATGGTTGCAAGGTTGCCAGGGGCGGATCCAGCCCAAAGTTGAAGGGGGGCAACTTGCACAGAGGGCGCCAAAAACACTATGGAAAATGAGCGTGCCGAAGGCTCGTGAAAATTTTTTTAACACTTTTTAAAGAAAATTCTTTGATTTACTACTAAATAAAGCCTTGATTTATGCGTTTCGCTTGTATTTAAGTCAAAACAGGTAGAGAACTGTTTGTTAGAGTCAGGATGAGGGGCGCTTTTCTCGCTAAAAATGGGGCGCCAAGCTGAGTTTTCATCGTGAAGGGGGGGCACTTGCCCCCACTTGCCCCCCTTAAATCCGCCACTGAAGGTTGCTGAGCTTTAAAATTGATAACGGTGAAAGAATGATGTTGAAATTGCTCAGAGAGTGTACTGTATATGTACTGTAACAGTGCAATCCCTCTTGACCATCCCTCCAGGGCAGCCCAGGGGTCAACTCAAATTTCCTGCACAAATGCCTGAGGGCTAGGCAAATTTTATGTGACGAATGCCCAGGGGCCAGGCACTGACAAAATGCCATATTCCTAGTTACTGTATAAGAAAAATCTCCTGTTTTTGTCAAATGCCGGGGGGATGGGGGAAAATTTACGGTCAAATGCCTGGGGGCTGGAAATATTTTTTGAGCAAATGCCCAGGGGTGTCCTAGGGCATGGTCAAGGTAGGAATTGAACGAGACTTAACAATGGCCTAAAAGTGTCTGAAAATGTCTTTCTCTACCCCTTGAAAACCAATTGCTCTCCAATTGATTGGGCAACATGATTACTTATAGACTGTTTACGTTCTCTCCCATACCTCCATTTGTCCTCGTTACCAATGGTAGATACATGAGTATACTTTTAATGTAGATGTTTGATGCTGTGATGCACCACAAGAAGGATGTCTACCAAAAATTGCTTGAGAAATTGGAAATCAAATTGAAAGTTGAGGAACGAGAGAAGGAAGGCAAGCCGTTGTTGAAGACAATCATGCAGCATTGGCTCCCAGCTGGTGAGACTTTACTTCAAATGATAACTATTCATCTGCCATCTCCAGTCACTGCCCAAAAGTACAGAATGGAAATGCTGTATGAAGGACCCCACGATGATGAAGCTGCCCTTGGAATCAAGAACTGCAACCCAAATGGCCCCCTCATGATGTACATATCAAAGATGGTGCCAACAGCTGATAGAGGACGTTTCTTCGCTTTTGGGCGTGTTTTCTCAGGAAAGGTTGCTACTGGTCTGAAAGCCAGAATTATGGGACCCAACTATGTGCCAGGGAAGAAAGAAGATTTGTACTGCAAGAGCATCCAGAGGTATTTAATCTACAATCCTGGCCATAAGGGTTGAGAATATTCGGCAGATTGCTAAATTTTCCACGTAGCGACCCCCTGCTCACCCAATTCAAGGTTGTTTGAGGGGATATTGTAATATCTGATACCTCGATGACTACACATCCCAAAAAACCAACATTGAGATGGGGGAAGGGGTAATATGAATATTTTGACAGAATATCGGTAGTGAGGTCTAAAAAGCGGGGAAAGTCACTTTTTTCTCAACACCTTATGTCCAGGATTGTAGTTATTTATTTCTTTTTAGATGATACAACCTGGTACAACTGATGCATCTTTTATGTGCATCAGTTTGTCTTCCTAGTGTTTCCTTCCCATGCTATTGATTACCAGACTTGCTACTTAAGCCGAAATGTTTCATTTGGTTTTTTTATAATTCTGGAAGCACGTCACTTCAGGTTGGAAGTTGACAAAGATTTACCTGAAAGGTGCATGTGAAGACCTGACACTGCTAAGGATTAGTGGATTGTTATCATATGCAGGAATGGCAAACACTGTAGTATTGTTGAAATGGAGGATTGTGGGTAGCATTGTTGAGATGGAGGATTGTGGGTAGCATTGTTGAAATGGAGGATTGTGGTTAATGCAGATGTTTGACGTTGCTTCAAACCTGCAAAAAGTGTGCACTCAAGTATTAGGAAGAAGCCTGTGAAAAATTTTGAAAATCTTCATTTCCTTTTCCGTAGCTTTTTGTCTTATGAGGAGCGCTTGAATCAAACAGTAACCAATATCAGCATCTCCTATTGTTCATGCTTTCATTTTGTCAGCTAGAAGTTGCAATTGACCTTGATTAAGGTAACTCTGCTGTCCGCTCTAGTGCACAGCGATATGCCGTTTTGCAAAACCACTCTTCTCAGAAAACAGTTAATTTCTCCAATATTATTTGGCCTATTGAAAAGCGGTAAAAAGGATGTTGTTCTGTATAATCTGGGCAATCGAAAAGATGTATAAATCGCAATGTTTCAGTCAACTCTGGTTTCGCAAATCCTAGTTTAATTCTTTTTGTTAATTTCAGAAAAGTGGATTTATCTCCAAAACTACTCGAAAAATGTTCAATTTTTTTCGTTCCTTCTTTAGCTAGGTTGTTGATCTACAACTTTGCCAAGTCTGATTGAAAAGGCTAGGCTAGATTTCCTGCAATCAAATTTCATATTTCTGTTTACTTTTTGACAGTGAAATGGAGAAACCTCGGTCAACAGATTACCATGCTATGAAGCATTCTTAGCTATGAAGCATGAAGCATTGAGTCTCCAATATTCAGCTGTCACGGAGCGGTCATGCTATTCGCAGCTCCGTGAAAAACTATACTTTTTTTTGCTGGACAATGTAAATCAAACAAATTTGGAAAAGTAACTTAAAACACAGATTATTTCCATTATTAATTATTTATTGGAATTAATGGAATTAATTATTTCCATGATTACTGCAACTTCTGCAACAGAAAGTTAGATCGCAACGCGTACACGTGGTATGGATGCCGAACAGATCAAGAATTACTTGGACACTCGCTTTGACCAGCTNGAAAAGCGGTAAAAAGGATGTTGTTCTGTATAATCTGGGCAATCGAAAAGATGTATAAATCGCAATGTTTCAGTCAACTCTGGTTTCGCAAATCCTAGTTTAATTCTTTTTGTTAATTTCAGAAAAGTGGATTTATCTCCAAAACTACTCGAAAAATGTTCAATTTTTTTCGTTCCTTCTTTAGCTAGGTTGTTGATCTACAACTTTGCCAAGTCTGATTGAAAAGGCTAGGCTAGATTTCCTGCAATCAAATTTCATATTTCTGTTTACTTTTTGACAGTGAAATGGAGAAACCTCGGTCAACAGATTACCATGCTATGAAGCATTCTTGCAAAAGCTCAGGCTTGGAATAACTTTCAGAAATTTTTCCATTGGCAAACAGATGAACTTCATCTGTTGGGACTACCATACACAAATCTCAAAAGGCATCCTTAGTGCGCTTGTGAAAGTATCATTTGTATCTATTGATTAAAAGTTACTGACTTTTATCAGCAACTTCACAAAGCCATGCTTTGGGTGTCTTTCGAGACTTTCGTTAACCATTCACAAATGATCAATTTCTATCAGAATCCACCATGAGCATAGATCTTAGATCTAGAACAAAATTTTTTGCACCAACATTCAGCGGGCGTTCAAATCGTTCTGCATTGGCTAAACTGTTGACCAACACTTTCCCCTTCGATGTTGAAAAGTAAACAGAAATATAAAATATGATTAAAGCAAATGTAGCCTAGCTTTTTCAATCAGACTTGGCAAAGTTGTAGATCAATTACCTAGCTAAAGATGGAATGAAAAAATTGAAACTTTTTCGAGTTTTGGAGGTAAATCCACTTTACTGAAATCAGCAAAATGATTTGAACAAGGATTTGTGAAGCCAAGGCTGATGTAAACATTACGATTTATACATCTTTCGATTGCCCAGATTATACAAAGCAACATCATTTTTACCGCTTTTCAATAGGCCAAATAATATTGGAGAAATTAACTGTTTTCTGAGGAGAGTGGTTTTGCGAAACGGCATCTTGCTGTGCACTAGAGCGGAAAACAGAGTTACGTTAAGTGCCTTAGCTTACCTTTAGTGCCTTAGCTTACCTTTAGTGCAATTCTGTGAGCTATGATGAAGACTTTGTATGAGTTTGTAATATGTAACAGAGCCAGAAATGGTTGAACCCACTGCTACATTTACAAATCAGTGAAAACAAACATGGCATGTCCATAGTCTGAGCCCACAGAGTAAGCTTTAAATTTGAAAGTTTATTGCTGGATAGATTTTTCCATTTGACTGCTGAAAATGGTTGTATATTAATTCAAAAAACATCTTGAATTGTGGAAAAGTTAATTTGAAATTTTCAACTATTGGAGCACCCAGCAAAATCTCCATATATCCTGATAAATTATACAGAAGTTTGAGAAGCATTTTTTTGATGGATGCCTTAGAATGACCGTGAAAAGTTGTAAGCTTGCATTCTTTTCATATTAGATTTTCGTGGAGATCCTTACATAGGTTTAAAATTTATTTTTTCTCATCTTTGTAGGACAATTCTCATGATGGGAAGATACACCGAGCCAATTGAAGATGTGCCTTGCGGAAACATTTGTGGACTTGTTGGAGTTGATCAGTACTTGGTCAAAACTGGAACCATCTCAACATTTGAAAATGCACACAACTTGAAGGTCATGAAATTCTCTGTATCACCAGTCGTCAGAGTTGCAGTTGAGCCCAAAGATCCATCTCAACTACCAAAACTTGTTGAAGGATTGAAACGATTGGCCAAGTCTGATCCTATGGTCCAGGTGTGTTCTTGTGAAATTTTTGCCATTTGGGCATGAAAATTATAACAAGCTCCAAATGTACAAAAATCTACATTGAGGGACATCATATTGGTACTGAGGGGGGCCAAAGTTCTCTGCCTAATGTAAGACGCAAAACAGAAAAACAAGTCTTCCTATCTTTCTGAATATGTACTTCAAGGGTGTGGTCAGAACGAGAAAGGTGAGGGGGGCATGATGCTTCATTGAGCTGAGCTGAAGATTGGAATACCAAATTTTGCTGTGTTGTATAGCAGTGTTCCTCAACATATTTTGCTGAAATTAGAAATTTAGCCGGTGATCAGGCCTTGGATCTGGAAAGTTACAAGGAGAAAATGGGGAAAAAGGAATATATTTCGAGTCCCATTTGCCTCATTTGACGTTTATGGCTTTAAACTGAAATTTTGTACATTAGCAGTGGTTTTGAGTTTCAGTCAAATTGCTGTGACAAGATTGACAATTGTGGATTTATTGCCCAGTGACGAAAAAATGACCTATTGATTGGCCCTAGCTATGAGTATGGTATCATTGTTTTTGTTTTGTATAGAAAAAATTATGTTTTGTACTGTATCTTTGTTTAGTAAACTATGTTTGATGCTGTACTTTATAGTAAAGGCCACGTGATTCATAGATTATGAGATCTGAGGGCAATTAGATTCACAAAAAAACTCTCCATGACTTATTATAGAAACTATCTTCCTGAGAAATTAAAGTATAACAAATTGATGTGACTTAACATGAAGGAAAGTAGCACAATTGGACAAGGAAGACCTTGTGGCTATCAAAGAAATTAAAAAGCAATGAAGTGATTCTATCTATCCATCCATCCAGCCATCCAGAGCATGAAACCCACCCGACCATGTGACCGGGCGGTCGCAGGAAATTTTCAATTCACATTGTCCTGCAGGATATTTCTCAAAATCTCTCTCCATGTATCATGCTCTATTTTTTCATCGTTGTTTTATAATGAAAATAACATATAAAATCAAGGAAGTTGCCTGATATAGATTGGATCTCATGTACAATTTTTATGAATAATGCATAAAAAAATATGAGATAAGTGCAGAACTTGATATCCCTCGCGCCATTCAGAAATCATAGATTGTTTCTTTCATGGGTTTCAACTTCAACCTTCCTCCAAATCTATTTTCCACGATTTTTCACTTGCATTTACATAAAGACCGGTTACATGTTTCTGCCCATCGAACCTGACCTCTCTTTAAGAACGCTGGATCTTTTAACTGATCCAGCTTGCAGGAAGTACAAGCATGATTTTTTGTCTGGTCGCAGGAAGAGAAATAAATTTTTTCATGCCCTGCATCCATCCACCCATCTATCCATACTATTAAAACGGAAAATATGTTTTCACTCCATTTGAAAACAAGGCAATTGTATAGTGAAGCATAAGATTTATCAATAACACCATTTCACTGTAAACCTCACTGAAATTTGGAAAAAACTTTAACAACCCTCTAGTCCTGCCAAGGGCAGTTGAGTAGCATACTGTATCTAAGGGGTTCCTTTCTTTATTTTATAGTGTATCATTGAAGAAAGTGGAGAACACATTGTTGCTGGTGCTGGAGAACTGCATTTGGAAATCTGCCTGAAGGATTTAGAAGAAGATCATGCCTGCATCCCACTTAAGGTATGAAAGTTTGAACCATATTTCATGCCATAGTGTAACAAACCATATTATAAATGCATTAATTCAAATAAAGAGAAAATAGCCATGAACAATCCTTTTGAAAAAAACTATGGCACATTCTATCTATTACAGCTCCATACAGCTCTTCTTCAGACTATACCAATGCCCCATGAGGATAACTGACCTTTGATTGATGACCTACCCAGTGATGACATTGTGTCTTTCTGTTTCCAAATGTGAATAATTTTTTTGATATTTGTTCAGCGTTGTTTTGTAAGCTTTGTTGATGTACAGCCCCTTTTATGGAAAGATAATGTATGTATGTGTGTATGTAAAATTTCGCCATCAAAATAAAAATGAAAAATAACAGATTCAGAAAAAAAGATCTAATTGCAATATTTACAAGTTTGAAAAAATTAAAAAGTTACATATCTAATTTAAAATCCAATTTAATAAAAACACCCCATGGTTCAAGATGGCAGGGATAGCATTAAAAGGTCAATGCGACCTTGTTTCCATAATGGTCCCTCCAGGAGTGCCCTTTGAAATTAAGAGAAAGAAAAATTAGCGAGATAAACAGAGAAAGTTTTCATGAAAAACAGAAATTCATCTAGACCGGAAATAAAGCCTTTCTTAAGGATGATAAGTAAGCATGTCTGTAGGCTGTTTTTAGATTTCTAATAATATATGTAGGGACTATCATCAAGACTTTGGAGATTTTTAAAGAATTGATCTTTGATTTTATGTTTGAAACTGTTGTTGTTTGTCATTAGACCTAATAATGACCTAAGGGCTTCGAGTTTGCCATTAGATTTACAGAGTCATTGTCACCCAAGGTCCTTGGCAGGCACACTGTGATTTTAGACCGTTTGAAAATCGGCCTTGAAAATCGGCCTTGAAATGAGAGCGCTCAATCGAGCACATGCACCTCCACACTTGCCTCGAAATTCCTCTGGCTGGATTATTCGAGCACCTTGCTCATCAAAACATGTTTTGTTTTAAAGATCTGTAAATTCGATATGTATTTCATATAAAAATCCACATCTCTACAAAAATCTAATCTTTTATCTCAATACAGCAATTTTCCAGAACGTACCATTTGGTTTTTCACAAAAGATAAAGAAAAATTGAGGAGCTTGATCAAGCGCCTAAGAGAATTGAGGGGCTTGATCAACCAAGCACCTAACTTTTGCTCATTTCAAGGCCTGCCTAAGCAGAAATTATGGATTCACACTGCGGATAGAAAAAATTGGCTTCAAATACAATTTAATTAATACACTTTGTAATTTAAAGCTACCTAATTTTATTTTGTTGTTGTAGAAATCAGACCCAGTTGTCTCATACAGGGAAACCCTTTCTGAAGAATCGGATCGTATGTGCCTGTCTAAATCACCCAACAAACACAACCGTCTGTTCATGAGAGGTTTACCATTCCCAGATGGTCTGGCTGAAGATATTGACAAGGGTGAAGTTTACCCAAGGCAAGACTTCAAAGCTCGTGCTAGATATCTAGCTGACAAGTATGAATATGATGCAACAGAAGCAAGGAAAGTCTGGTGTTTCGGACCTGAAGGAACTGGACCAAATTTTCTCATTGATGCAAGCAAAGGAGTGCAGTACCTGAATGAAATCAAGGACAGTGTTGTCGCTGGATTCCAGTGGGCCTCAAAGGAGGGAGTGCTGTGTGACGAGAACATGAGAGCATGCCGATTCAACATTCATGATGTTACATTGCATGCTGACGCTATTCATCGTGGTGGTGGACAGATTATTCCAACTGCAAGGAGATGTCTCTATGCTTGTGTCTTGACTGCTGCGCCACGCCTGATGGAGCCTGTTTATCTTGTAGAAATCCAGGTATATAGAGGAGTCACAATTACATTATCAGTTCTGTTATAAGGCCATTTTCCTCAGGGGTGAATCACTCCAAGGATCTCATAGACTTTCGTAAAAATTACTGAGAATCCCTAAGATCTTGAAATATCTTGAAAATATTAACAATCTTTACAAAATGGTAGAGATCGTATTTAGAAGTCCTAAACATCTTTGAAAATCTAAAAAGATCCTGAAATCGCTCCCAGCAAATGGTCTAAATTCTCATAAGATCTTTTGACAATTCTTTTAAAATCCCAAAAATGTTGGAAAATCTTAAAAACCTTTATTAAGAAATCTATTGTTGAAGATCTTTGAAAATCTCAGGAAAAATCTTGAAAAAATCTGAGAGATTTTTAAGATTCCATAATTTTCTACGCTATTTTTGGAGTGACTATTTTTGGAGTGACTTGCTCCTGATATATCCCTGCCAAAGTACATCTGAATTATTTCTGAAAGACAAGCCTGATCAATTTGAACTTTGAATAGTTGACAATGTTTCAATGAAATTGCCTGGATAGAAATCGTTTTGAAGGCTTGGCTTCAATTTCACGAAAGAAAAGAAAAAGCATTGACATGTGCTATGCTCCTTCTTGAAAGGCAGCCTTTAAGCCTGGATCACCGATGCTGTAAGACAATCATCAGCGGCGTTGCATTACGTTACGATTTAATGACAACCAGGCTTTAGAAGCTTCAGGTCTTTGGTAACTTTTATCAAGCAGCCATTGTTACCCAGCATCCTTTGCAGGCACACTCCAATTTCAGACTGTCTGAAAATCAAATTTGGGATATGCAAAAAAGATGGATGCACACTTTGGTAGTTGAACTGATAAAGAAATTTGCCTTAGTTGATTTTTTTATCAGTTCAATTACTGGGGTGCTGATCCATATTGTCTGCTAATGCCAGCATAGGTTTCAAATCTTTGAAAAGGCTGGTGTAAAATTCAGTTACTTATTGCTTTGAACTGAATGACTTCAAAGAAACTTTAGCTATTTCTCTAGAATTCTACCGTTGGACTTTTCTGCAATCTTCAATATTTTCAAAATAAAAGTGTTTCTCTACTTTTTCAAGAATTCAAGAAAATTTTTCAAAAAAACTTAAAACCATTGTAATTTCTAAACTGTTTGAAGCAACATGAAATATTTTTGAAGAAAACCATAGTTTATGGATGTCTACAATATGGTACCAAGAAAACGTCTGGTACTCTTCTGGTTTAAGATTTAGAAATTTGATGACGTCATACCCTCAAATGAGTTGAAATGTAACATACGCTGAAATTTCGAAAAATATTCAGAACTTCTGAAATGTCCAACGGTAGAATTAAAGATAAGTAACTAAAGTTTGTTTCAAGCCACTCAAACAGGAGAAATAGATCACAGAATTTTACACCCACCTTTTTACGCTGAGTTAAAGATTTGGAAGCTATGCTGCTAATGCCCAATTCCACTTTCAGATGGTCCGATATTGCAGCGTGTCTACATTGGGTCGAAATGGTTTTTATATTGTGGTGACAAGATTTATGGATTTATTGCCCAGTGATGAAAAAATGACCTATTGATTGGCCTTAACTATGTGTATGGTATCATTGTTTTTATTTCTTTTAAATTATGTTTTGTACTGTATCTTTGTTTGGTAAACTATGTTTGATGCTATACTTCATAGTAAAGGCCACGTGATTCCCAGATTATGAGATCTGAGGGCAATTAGATTCACACAGAACTCTCCATGACTCGTTATAGAAGCTATCTCGATGAGAAATTAAAGTATATCAAATTGATGTGACTTAAAGTCAGGGAAACTAGCACAATTAGGTAAGGAAGACCTTGTAGCTATCAAAGGGAATTAAGGCTAGAGTGTGATGGTCAGTTTTTGAATGATTCATAATGCTTCTTAAAACCAACACAAAACAACCTGTGATTTTCTGCACATGCTTAAAGGCTAACCATTACATGACAAACAGAACGTAAACATCAGCTGAGCAATGGCTGTGGTACATCTTTACAGTTGTTCAACCAGGCTTAAAAAAGGCCACACGCAATATACCATTCTGCTTTCCCCTGGGAGTCATGGACAGCACATATTTACTTCTCTGTATCATTGTAACTTGACTTTTCACTCATTGTGGAAGAAGAAATCTTGAAACAAAACACTGGTCAGCTTTCAGATAATCTAAAGTCCTTTTGCAGTGCATTATGGCACAGCAACAGCACGCAAGACCTGTCCGCAGTGGGTCTTTGAATGATTCCTATTTGATTTACTGCAAGCTCATGATTTTCTGCAAGCTTCAGTAATTTTATTTATATCTCATTAAAAATTTTTACAAGACAAACTACTTTTTATGCTACCCACTAATTACTCTACAAAACACTACAAGGACGATAATGCCACGGGGAGCAATAGACTATGACAAGGCCATGGCAGTTAACATAAAAAGAATTAAAAACTACCGGGTGAGTCAGGAAAGATGTACCACCTGCCCGGAAATTGCACCCCTAGAGCCACCCAACCGATTTGCATGATTTGGTAAGATTTTATCGAGATTATTCAGTAATTTGAGTTATCTTGAAAGTTGCCAAGATTGTAACAATATGTGAGTCCCTTTACTTGTGAGAGAAAGAATGATTTGAAAGTACAATAGGTCATTGAATTCTCTTTTTCTAGATATTTTGTCTTTAGTTTTATCTAAGGATCACAATTAATCGCATTTCAAGGAGCAGCAAAACAGAGGTGGAAAAAGTGCGCGAAGCCATGAAGCAGCTTCACAGGAATCTTGTGTGTCTGGAGGGAAGAAAAGAGAAGGGAAGAGAGAAAGCAGAATAAAAGAAAGGAAACGATGAAGGGAGGAATGAAGAAACGAAAGGAAAAAGGTTGTAAAAATAGGATGGAAAGAAAAAGAAAAAGGAGAGGAAAAGTAAAAGGATGGAAGGACGGAAGATCGGATGACAAAGAAAGCAACAATTGAAAACATAAAGAGAAAGGATGGACTGAATGAAGGAAAGAATATCAATGTTTGGATTATGTTCTTTTCAGTTACAGTTTTGTGATCTATGGAAGCTGTAAAAGTAATTTCAGTTCCTAGTGGATTATCAACTACACTGAAATCTGGGACTACAGAAAATTGATAAAACAATGGAAGGAAGAATTCTGGTTTAACGTTCCTTCCCAGGAAGGCAAATATTTTTTCCACCACTGCAGCAAAACCACATCTGCAGCAGTGTGATTTTGAACTGAACTAAGAAATGCTGAAGTAAGTTTTGTTATAAGTAGTTTTCTTGTTTTTAGTGCCCAGAGTCAGCTGTTGGTGGAATCTATGGCGTCATCACAAGAAGACGTGGTCATGTGTTTGAAGAAGGTCTCGTTGCAGGCACTCCATTGTTCTTAATCAAGGCATACCTGCCAGTCAATGAGTCATTTGGTAAGTTTTTCTTCCAACAACAAATTTAAAGGACTCTTTAAAGGTGACCTGAAGCGAAAATTTTTATTAATGCAAATGAACGGCCCAGTCGAATGATGAAGGATCCTGTTTATATTTCTTTGATATCTCATTTCCTTTTCCTTTTAATAAAAATTTACATTTTTGGGCAAATTACAGCCCCAACCAGACATCTAATGTTAGACAGGCCACAGTCATCGCTTTTTTTTTTTTTTTTGTAGCANCTGTTTATATTTCTTTGATATCTCATTTCCTTTTCAAGTTATCCACTGATATTAAGTTGCAGCCGATGACGTCATTTTGTTTGCAAATTACAAGGATAACATATGGAAATATAGCTGTATCTGATCTTTGAAAGGTTACAGTTGTAAGAAATATTTCAGCTGAGCTGAATACATGTTATATAAATTGCCTCATGATTTAATATGAAGTTTAGAAAGGCATGTTGATTGTGCAAAGTTTTTTAATTAGATTTCTCTTTGGAAACATGGCCAGCCTTGTATACTTTCTTTACACTTTGCAAACAAAATGACGTCATCAGCAAATCGTACAAAACAATGGATAACTCTAAAATGAAGCAAGGTATCAAAAAAATTTAAACGACATTCTTTATCATTATACTGTGCTATTCATTTGCATCAATAAAAATTTTCGCTTCACACCACCTTTAAGGAATCCCTTGAAAATGTCTGATTTTTTTGTTTTATACGAGCTGTTATTGGGATTGCTTGATAACATTTATTACTCAAAAGTATCACTTAGCCATGTTTTTCTAGACTGATTACATGTTCGTAGTCATCACTATTGAAAGACTGATGGACGCTGTAACTATGACTCATGTCCATACGCTTTCAGAAACGGACATGGCTAAAATCATCTGCTACTTTTTTTTCAAAACCACCTACTCTTTAAACGGTGCAAAAAGTGGTTTTCCTGAAGTGCTACAGTGCAAACAAGCTATTAGTACTTAGGTGAATGTTTCTTTGAGCAATTAAAGCAAAACACTCCTACCCACAAGTGATATTCTGCTTGTTTATGGATGCAACAGATCTCCTAATTTCGCTTGCTATTTTGAGATTTTGATCATTGCAGCTGTTCAATCGAACGCTTGTTTGTTTGCCTTTGGTGGGAAGTTTAAATTGAAGAAGAATCAGCCAAACCAATCAAGTTATTTCAAGTCTTGCATCCTGATTGGTCAGGGCACAAATG
Organism: Aurelia aurita complex sp. Pacific; assembly: GCA_004194395.1. Classification (NCBI taxonomy): domain Eukaryota; kingdom Metazoa; phylum Cnidaria; class Scyphozoa; order Semaeostomeae; family Ulmaridae; genus Aurelia; species Aurelia aurita complex sp. Pacific. Next base: position 12,966 of record REGL01000101.1, on the reverse strand, counting down.
TGCCCCACAGGAAATTTTTTGTTGATTTGAGAGGAGTTAGGATTTGAGGCCCTCACTGAAGCGACAACAACAACATTCATTTAGATTAGATGAGCGTCAGTTGAGGGTCCTTGTGTAGTCAGGCTAATGTTCTCCCACACAATTTTGCAGTCATAAAGGTGTGGACACTACAGCGAGGGAGTCCTTTTGGGACATTTGATAGATGCAGCTGACTTGTTATATTGAAAGTTCTTATTCACAGGCTGTCACTGTGTGCTGTTATTGGCGGCACAGGAATCAAATCATTGCACGATAGGTTGATGCATTTTTGTTTGAATTAATGGTTTGATAGAAACTCCAGATGTTTTGTTATAAGTTTTCATTGGCAGTCTTTGATGTCTGGATCAAGGACAGATAATGTTACAATAGCATCCACTACTTTTTATTGACACCTAGATACAGGGGCGGCTGGGACCAAAAATGGATAGGTATTCAAATTGTAGGAAAAGGGCCCTCTCTCAAGAGGGGTGCAGGGCATGCCCCCACCCAGAAAAAATTGGTCTTAAGGTATTCTAAAACGTCGCAAAGAGCCTAGCATAAGTTGTTTGTGGAAAAATTTTCTCTCCTGGAATCATTATACAACAGAAAGCAGTAGCATATCGGGAGCATATCACATGTCAAAAGTAGTTAAAGCCTACTAATGAAGTCTTCTAAGTTTGGAAAAGACCAGGAAAATCCCTCGTGCTTCGGAAACCCATGACAGGTGAACGAACAGAACAGGAGGAAGAGAAAGGGCCTTGGGCTTTAAACCGCAAGGGTTAAAGTTATCATCAGAAATTATAATGCAATCGAAACACGCGGAGACTTGCCGCCTCCGGAAAGCCACCAAAAAGGCAAGGTATTGAGATTTCGACCTGAATACCATGGCCCCGTAAGAGCCCCGTAAGCTTCTCATCTTCTCAAAATCCTCCAAATACAATCTTGTCTGGATTCTGAAGCCCTCTGCTACATTTTTTAGTGGTATTCAACGTTTCATAAAGTAAATCTAAGAGAATTTGAAGGTTTTTTCTTTCAAGATGTTAGAAACTCACATGATCATGGACCCTTCAAACCGATAGCTATAAATTACACTGATGTACAAGGTTAAAAAACGTTGTTATGGGCCTTCTAACTTACCAATGGAAGCTGCTTGTGAGCGAGCTGATTTCTTTATTCCGATCGCAAATAAAAAATTGAGAAACACCCCAACGCTGACCCCAACGATACTTGTTACGAGTTGTTTCCTAAAACCCAATCCATCATACACAACGGACATCGAAAGCGAAGACACAAGGGAACCTCCCCGTGGTATTCAGAATGAAAACTGAATATGTTCAGTTTAGAAACTCTTTGTTGTGAGGCCGAATGTTCAATGGCTGTAACGTCACAGAGGGCGACAGAAACAAAGAGTTAGTATTCACGATGGCCTCTGAATACCTCACGGCCAATAATCCCTGATATCAATAGCCTATCATATTCTCTCAGAAACAAATTCCTCAACGGATTAGCGATCAATTATCCTCTTTCTTTGAGACAAAATGGAAAGTAAATATAGTCTGTGCGTCATTTCTGACATCATAAAAGTGTCCTTTCACCAAATTCAGCATCTCCTCCACACATAGGGTTGTTGCAGGAAACTTATTTTCGAAGGTTAAAAATGTTAAGAAATCTTTGCAAAAAATAGGTATTCATGGATCAAGGACAGATAATGTTATAATAGGATCCACTACTTTTTATTGACACCTAGATACAAAGCGATTTATGATAGCAGACAAAGGGAATTCCATACCCGGCTGGTCAAGTCATAAACAAAAACAAAGCAAGCCGCACGAGTTGCCCGGAAACCCAGGTAGCTAGCTCGCTCATTGTGCATTCCAGAAATGGTTTTTAACAGCAAACATGAGGGCATACCAAAAGAAGAAGAATACATCTAAACATCTGCCTCAGGCATTTTATTTATTTTGTGCAGAAGCTGAGCAGTAAGTGTTTCAATTACACCTAACAAGTATGAGAATTTAATCGCCTCCCAATTGACTTCTGCACAAAAATAAATATAATGCCCGTGGAAGATGTTTTGATTTATCCCTCTTCTTTCGATATGTGCTCATATTTTCTGTTAAAAACCATTTCTGGAATGCAAAACAAGCGAGCTAGCTACCTGGGTTTCAGGGCAACTTGTGCGGCTTGCTTTGTTTTTGTTTATGCCTTGACCAAGCGGACATGTAATTCCCTTTGTCTGCAATTACGAATCGCTTTGTATCTAGGTGTCAATAAAAAGTAGCGAATGCTATTGTAACAATATCTTTCCTTGTTTGTTTGGATTATGTTCAGAATTACTGCGGAAGAATTCGCAAAAAGCTTTCAAAAGAAATTAAAGTTGTTGGGAAGCCTAAACTAATGGAGGGAAAACGGTATATTCTTCAAGAAAACCACAGTTTATAAAGGTCTATAATATGGTGGTAGGCAGATGTCTGTAGCTTTTGTGGTTTACGATGTAGCAGTTTGATAATGTCACAACTGGAAAACAGTTTGAAACCAAGGAGACACTGTAATTCTGAAAATTATCAAGATATCAGAGAATGCCAATGAACACGTACAATCAAACAACTGAAATGCCTTTTTAGCCATTAAAACATAGGGCTCAAATTTTTAAAAAGGTCGGTGTAAAATTCTATTGCAGTTTTCTTTGAAATAAATGGCTTGGAAGGAACTTTGGGTTTTTTGCTGTAAATCTGCCGTAGCAATTTATTGATATCTTGGTTAGTTTCAATATGGCGGCATTTATTAAATGTGAGGCTATGACGTCATCACATTTCTAAATCCTAAACTAGAAAAGCTACAGATTTCTGCTTGCCACCAAATTTTAGACCTTCATAAACTATGGTTTCTTTGAAGGTTATATAATGTTTCCTCTATTAGTTTAGGATTCACGATTGTTTCAATTTTTTCAAAATTTCCCATTAATTTTTCAAAAATAATGAAATTGCCGCCATTTTGAAAAAAATCAAGATATCAAAAAATTTCCACGGCAGATTTACAGCAAAGTACCATAAGTTCCTTTCAAGCCATCCAATTCAAAGAAAACTGCAAAAGAATTTTACACCGACCTTTTAAAGATTTGAAAGATTTGAGCCCTATGCAAGCCATTAAAGTTCTTTTCGAAGATTTAATTCTTATGCTATGCCATCATTGCCCTTAGACTGATTGCAAGTTCGTAGTTATTGCTATTGATAGGCTGATGGACTCTATAACTACGACTCATGGACTTTCACATTGAAAATTGGGACGAAATTGTTTCCCTCGATTTCATGTCCGATATGGAAACCATAGCAACGCTGTATGAAAAGGCGATTAATGGCGGTGGGCCTAAATTGTCATCTCAATCGTCAGATAATAAAGCGCCTCAAAATTCAAGTTTTGAGTGACGTTAGCAATGAACAAAAGTCACAAGTATTCGCATGAATGTTTCTTTAATATAAGAATCAACAAACCTTTCAGTTTCAACAAGAATTTCCTAATTTTGAAGGCAATCTTCATCTAGCAATAGTGCACGCAAACAGGGCACAGCTCCTGAAATTCTCCAACTACCGAAAATTAACCTCGTTTCAAAGGGCACAGAAAAATCTGTGCGCCCATTGTTTGTTTTCGTCCCACTTTTTGATGTGAAAGTCCATAATTCCCAGTTTGAGCAAAAGTATATATTGTTGTTGTTGTTGTCATTGCTGTTGCTGTTGTTGTTGCGATAACTGGGACTATTTCGTGAGTCTACATTGCCCTAATACCAATCATACTTTGCAAATTTCAGGATTCACGGCTGATCTTCGTTCAAACACTGGTGGGAAGGCTTTCCCACAATGTATCTTTGATCACTGGCAGAGGATGAATGACGATCCTATCGATGTGGAAACAAAGTCAGGCAAAATCGTCTTGGCAACAAGGAAACGCAAGGGACTGAAGGAGTTTGTTGAACCACTGGACAAATATTACGATAAATTGTAAAATTGGCGATGTCAGTGTTAAAAATGTTAAATATAGCCTGGGAAGGATCCTCAAAAAGTACATTAAAATGAATTATAATTTGTTTACAACAAGTCTGTTCTTCTGTACAGCTTACCAAGCATGGCAGGTCTGCTCAATATCGTGACATACACTCATTTTTTTTATAAGAAGCCGCTTATAAGAAACGGTAGGCTCAATTTTTCGAAAGTTAAGAAACAACCCTACCTGGATTTAAAAAGCTAAGAAACTTTTGTAATTTGCAGTTTTGATTTTCCTGTCGCAATCAAATATTTTTGACTCTGTACAGTTATTATAGCAACTGTTTGAACATTATTTTGAGTGCGAATTATGTTATTGACTTGTTTTGAGATCTTACTGAGTAATAGGCCATTTTGACATTTAGAAAAGGGCCTGGGGAGAGCAAATTTTTTCTGGTAAATGGCTGCCACAGTTCAATTTATCGTTGGTGAAAAGCCCTGTGGCAGCCATTTACCAGAAAAATATTGCTCTCCCCAGATCCTTTTTCTAAATGTCAAAATGGTCTATTTGGGAACCCTTCAGACAAAACAAGATTAAATCTACACTTCTGGCATTAAAAATATAAGAAACACGTAAGAAACTTTTGGTAGCAAAATGGCCCAAAAATTTAAGAAACTGCCTACCAGCCCCGGACCTTAGTTTCTTATATAAAAAATGAGTGTATACCACTGTTTTGTTTAGCCCTCAATATGATCAACATATTTAATCAAATTTTAGGAGTTTACTGCAATGCCTGCCAAAAGTCCTTGGAACACTTAGGCCATTTCTTGACAATCAGCAGGTATAGCCTTGGCGATTTGGTTTAAACATCCTCTTACCCCCGAAACAATGTTAATTTGCAAGGTTATTGCTCCAGCTTTCCATCAGAGTCGCGAATCGTCCTGCCATCCCCATTCTATCATCACAGAACAACATTGTTCTGAGGGGAGGGGGAGAGGGGGGAATCGCAAAAAGGCAAAAATAGCAAAGGTGTTCCAAGACTTTTGACAGGCATTTTAGGTAATCAATGAAAAATCTTGCTTTATCTGCTGAAATTGGTTGATTTTCAAACACTTTATTGCGTGCCAAATAGCAAGGCTTTAGGCTTTTGCATTTTACGGTAGAATTGGGCGATTTTCAACATTTCTATTTTTCACCAAAAACTTAGGCTATAGGCTTACCTTCCTTGCTAAAAGCGGCAGATATTCAAAATATCTGTTTCGGAGGCTATAGGCTTGCCTTTTTCTCACAAATCTGCTGATTTTCAAAATCTTAATTTTTCATTAAAAAGGCTATGGGTCAGCTCTTTTTTGGCTAAATCAGCTGATTTTCAAAGTGCTTATATTTTTCACCAAAAAGTAAGGCTATAGGCTTGCCCTTTTCTCTTAAATCAGCGGGTTTCCAGAATCTGTATTTTTCACCAAAAGCAAGGCTATTGGCTAACCTTTTTCGTTAAAATTGCCTTATTTAAACATTTTTCTCACCAAAGAGTAAGGTTGCAGGCTTACCTTTTCGCTAAAATGGGCTAATTTTAAAAGCGCAATTTTTCACCAAAAAGGAAGGCTGCAGACTTCGTTCTTCGCCAAAACCGGCTAATTTTGAAAGCGCTTATTTTTCACCAAAAGTAAGGCTATTGGCTGACCTTTTTCTCTAAAATCAGCAGATTTCCAGAATCTGCATTCTCTCCAAAAAGGAAGTTTGCAGGCTTCCCTTAACGCTAAAATCGGCTGATTTTCAAAGTGCCTATTTTTCATCAAAAAGTACGGCTATAGGCTTACCTTTTTCTCTAAAATCAGCGGATTTTCAGAATCTGTATTTTTCACCAACAGCAAGGCTATTGGCCTACCTTTTTCTCTAAAATCAGCCAATTTTCAAAGTGCCTATTTTTCATCAAAAAGTAAGGCTATATGCTTATCTTTTTCTCTAAAATCAGCGGGTTTCCAGAATCTGTATTTTTCACCAAAAAGGAAGGCTGCAGGCTTCCTTTTTCGCTAAAATCGGCTGATTTTCAAAGTGCCTATTTTTCATCAAAAAGTAAGGCTTTAGGTTTACACCTTTTTTACTGAAATTGGCTGATTTTCAAAATTGTTATTTTTGGTCAAAAAGTAAGGCTATCACTTAACTTTCTCGTAAAAATTGGCAGATTTTCCTAAAGCTCATAATTTTTCTGAAGGAGTAAATCATAATACAAAACGAAATTAAAATTCCTGCATTCAAATGAAATAAAAATTTATGTGCATCACAGTACATCTTCGAAGATTACTACAAGCATAGTATAGTAGAAGATGACATTTCTTGCAATGAATGAGCTGAGCTTTATAGCACCAAAGGTATGTCGATACCAAAATCTTATCTCTAGGAAAAGAAAGATCGCAAAATTCCTAGACTTGCCCCAAGTCTGTATTGTCAACTGTAATAAGTCTACCGGAAAGTATATTACAAAACGCTCTTCACTGTTCCCTTAAATTTTTTTTGACGAAATAGACTTGGGGCACTTGGGGCAAGTCTACAAAATTCCAAAATCTGTATAAACGGGCGAAGGAAATTAAAATGCATGTCTGCCAGTTTTGATGTCAACAAATTGCAAACCATAAAAGATACCGACTTTTACTTGCTACCTTGTAGTCTAGACCTTCAAAAAATGAAATTACCTTTTATTGATCATAGTTAGATGCGACCTGCATGCACCATGGGAGGCACGCATGCGTCAGATTTCGCAAAATTACTACGTATAGAAACTAGTATAATATCAATCGTGAAAACAAGCGTTTTGAAGTTGGTTTAAGAATAACAGGGGGTTAAGCAAAATAAACAAATTTATGACACAAGGACAGACAAAGTCAAATTAGAAGGACGCTGCGGAGGAGCGTGCCATGGGCGGTAAGACGTCGCAGTTGTGCTTGATTCCCACAGCGTAGTTCTTTGGCGGAGGAAAACGTTATTTATTACTATGGAGGAGCTAGCGCAAGAGAATGAGATGTATCCTCCGCAGAACTATATATTTTATTTCTCCGCAGGCAATTTTTAGTTGCAGGGCTCCTCCATGGAAGCACACCAGCAGTGTCTAACTACCCATGCATGCAAAAGGTGAGCTAAATATTGCTCTCCCCAGATCCTTTTTCTAAATGTCAAAATGGTCTATTTGGGAACCCTTCAGACAAAACAAGATTAAATCTACACTTCTGGCATTAAAAATATAAGAAACACGTAAGAAACTTTTGGTAGCAAAATGGTCCAAAAATTTAAGAAACTGCCTACCAGCCCCGGACCTTAGTTTCTTATTTAAAAAAATGAGTGAATACCACTGTTTTGTTTAGCCCTCAATATGATCAACATATTTAATCAAATTTTAGGAGTTTTCTTCAATGCCTGCCAAAAGTCCTTGGAACACTTAGGCCATTTCTTGACAATCAGCAGGTATAGCCTTGGCGATTTGGTTTAAACATCCTCTTACCCCCGAAACAATGTTAATTTGCAAGGTTATTGCTCCAGCATTCCATCACAGTCGCGAATCGTCCTGCCATCCCCATTCTATCATCACAGAACAACATTGTTCTGAGGGGAGGGGGAGAGGGGGAATCGCAAAAAGGCAAAAATAGCAAAGGTGTTCCAAGACTTTTGACAGGCATTTTAGGTAAGCAATGAAAAATCTTGCTTTATTTGCTGAAATTGGTTGATTTTCAAACTCTTTATTGCGTGCCAAATAGCAAGGCTTTAGGATTGCATTTTACGGTAGAATTGGGGGGTTTTCAACATTTCTATTTTTCACCAAAAAGTTGGGCTATAGGCTTACCTTTGCTAAAAGCGGTAGATATTCAAAATGTCTGTTTCGGAGGCTATTGGCTTGCCTTTTTGTCACAAATCTGCTGATTTTCAAAATCTTAATTTTTCATTNTCGCAAAAAGGCAAAAATAGCAAAGGTGTTCCAAGACTTTTGACAGGCATTTTAGGTAAGCAATGAAAAATCTTGTGTTATTTGCTGAAATTGGTTGATTTTCAAACTCTTTATTGCGTGCCAAATAGCAAGGCTTTAGGATTGCATTTTACGGTAGAATTGGGGGGTTTTCAACATTTCTATTTTTCACCAAAAAGTTGGGCTATAGGCTTACCTTTGCTAAAAGCGGTAGATATTCAAAATGTCTGTTTCGGAGGCTATTGGCTTGCCTTTTTGTCACAAATCTGCTGATTTTCAAAATCTTAATTTTTCATTAAAAAGGCTATGGGACTGCTCTTTTTTGGCTAAATCAGCTGATTTTCAAAGTGCTTATATTTTTCACCAAAAAGTAAGGCTATAGGCTTGCCCTTTTCTCTTAAATCAGCGGGTTTCCAGAATCTGTATTTTTCACCAAAAGCAAGGCTATTGGTTAACCTTTTTCGTTAAAATTGCCTTATTTAAACATATTTTTCTCACCAAAGAGTAAGGTTGCAGGCTTACCTTTTCGCTAAAATGGGCTAATTTTAAAAGCGCAATTTTTCACCAAAAAGGAAGGCTGCAGACTTCGTTCTTCGCCAAAACCGGCTAATTTTCAAAGCGCTTATTTTTCACCAAAAGCAAGGCTATTGGCTGACCTTTTTCTCTAAAATCTGCGGATTTCCAGAATCTGCATTCTCTCCTAAAAGGAAGGTTGCAGGCTTCGTTCTTCGCCAAAGCAAGGCTATTGGCTGACTTTTTTCTCTAAAATCAGCGGATTTCCAGAATCTGCATTCTCTCCAAAAAGGAAGGTTGCAGGCTTCCCTTTTCGCTAAAATCGGCTGATTTTCAAAGTGCCTGTTTTTCATCAAAAAGTAAGGCTATATGCTTATCTTTTTCTCTAAAATCAGCGGGTTTCCAGAATCTGTATTTTTCACCAAAAAGGAAGGCTGCAGGCTTCCTTTTTCGCTAAAATCGGCTGATTTTCAAAGTGCTTATTTTTCATCAAAAAGTAAG
>REGL01000100.1:448568-465547 GCA_004194395.1 Aurelia aurita complex sp. Pacific | reverse complement strand
ACAAAATTTTCACATCTAAGTTGGCCTTTCACTAATATATTGACATTTTATTTTTGAATATCGGCCCCGTACCTTTTCTTCCACAGCCCGCCAAACGAGCTAACTTTTTTACTCATCACCCGGTATAAGATTTCAAAATATTACTAAATGAATTGGTCAGCCAAAATTACCACAAAAGAATGCACCCCATCCAACGGGCTAAAACCACCGTCACTGTGAAGGAGGTCAAAGTTGTCATGTGATTGATCTTACTACCATGTAGCATTGAATCTGACGTCAGGTAAGAAGCAAGCGTATCACATTTCGTCAGAATTCGCACCGTTAAAATGAAATGCTCGGCAAAATGAAATCACATTTCTGCGTCAGTTTACGATGAACACAGTCAAAATGATAAAATAAAAATGGGCAACACTTTAACAAAGGAAGCGCGTGTTGCGACACAACCAGAAACAAATGGAAGGAAAAGGAAAAAACGAGAGCAGAGCCACCCGAAATTGCCTTTACGTTATAAAATCTTATGTTGTAACAATAAGGTTGCGCCGCTGGTCGTAACGACGAAATCCTATTCACTGAGCGAGGAAAGCCTAGGAAATGAAGAATGCTCTATATATTCTTATTCGGAAGAGGATATAGAAATACAGGGTGATGGCGACTGTCGCTCTGAGAATTCTTATCGAAGTGAGAGCAGAAGAGTTGAACTTCCAGGAGACAGAACACCATTGCCTGGTATTGGCGAAACCACAGAAAATGTGCTAATAAGGCGAGCTACCAAATGTGATATGAATGGCAGGCCTCAGTCAGTTAGTTTTGATGTGGATTTCTTTAAAAATCAAGGATCTGATCGTCCAGCATCAAGAATGTCACTTAAAAATGTGCAAATGGCACGAAGAAAACCAAAGAGGCTCAATCCGATCACACTGGAGGAAATTTATAAGAAGTGAGTAAATTTTCAGGCTTACGAAGGATTCGTTTCCAAATTTTCGATGAAAGGTAATATTGTTACGCTAAAGCAAACTGTTTTGAAGCAAAAACCAATCAATGTGTCTGACAATGTGTGAAAAGTAAGACAAGGTTCCATGACTATGTTTCCCATTTCCTTCTGTTCACCTAACAGGAATAAAGGAAGCCTAAACAGAACTGATTAAAATGTATTCTTTGTTTTTGTAGGCAAAACGTGGCAGCGCAAAGGAAACAGGCTTTCATGGAGACAAAGGCCACCAAAATACGCAAACAGCCAGCCATGACAAAAGAAATGCAGCAAAAACTTGAGGTTGAGAAGCAACGCCTTTTGCAGGAACGGCTGCAATTGAAGGAGGGAGAGGCCATGGAAAGGAAGCAGCGAATCAAGGAAGTTAAAGAAGAAGGAATGGAGAAGATGAAATTTCGCTTGGCGAAGGCAAAACAAACCCATGAGGAGCAGCAACGTCAACGCTTGGATTCAGTGAAACGAAAAGTTGAAGTGAAAATGGAAACGAGCAAAATAAACAGGAAGGAAATGGAGGCCGAGCAAGCCATGAAGACTACCACAAGAAAAATCAAACGCAACAAAGTTAAAATAAAGAAACTGGAAGTAATAGGAGAGAGGGAAGAAGCTTTCAAAAACAACATCACCAGAGAGAATTTTGGACATGACAATTATGCTAGCCTTATCAAAGGATTGCAGTTTAAAGCAAAGCTACAAAAAGAAGAAACAGTACGGTTGGAGGCAGAAGTAAATAAGGTATGTCCTGACAAATATAATGTATTTAGCAAATTAACATTCCAAGCTATGGCAATTTAAAAAAATATGTCTCTCAATGTCTATAAAGGTTGACTCACGTAATGTCCTACTATTCGAAAAAAAAACATTGCAGCAACATACAGTAAATCCCAGCATCGGGTGTCCCATAAAAAAGTACTCCTGTTTGAAAATCACCAAAAAGTGATTATCAAACCTTTGATGAAATTTTCTTTTTGAGTTGGTTTGTCAAAGACCCAAAAATATTCATAAATGATAAAATGTTTGCTTTTGATACAGCAAGGTAGAAACATTACACGTTGAAAAACCTTATTTTGAGCTATAGTTTTGAAGCAAAATACTCAATCTTGCGTATAGAGTCAACATTTTCAGATTTTTATCATTATTGAAGTCTCCGATGATAGTGCGTATTTCTTTCTATAATTTATGACCAAACTAGAAGCTTTACATGTACAAAGACATTGATCTAGCAATCATCAATGCTTTTTTGCAGTATGACTCAAAACCAGGTAGCCCTAAAAAGAGCTAAATTCGCAAATTTTGAAACCAGTCACAAGAATAACTATATATTGGATAATAATTTGGTCCTTGATCTACTTAGACTTGCCTTTTGTCTATTTCGTCAAAACAAATTTTGTCAAAAACATTTAAGGGAAAATACTTCCGGTAGACTTATTACAGTTGACGAAACAGACTTGGGGGAAGTCTATGATCTACTTGACAAAAAAGAAAATCGAAGTTCGGCTATATAATCAAATTTTGGTGATTTTTCAAACGGGAGTACTTTTTTGGGACACCCCGTGCAAAAACAAGAACCTAGAGGCTGTTTTTCCTAGATTATGCACCTTGCAATTAAGAACCTGTTTTAGTTTGATGAAAAATATGTTCTTATTGCAGGGGTAGCAAAGTTGTTTTCAGATTTTCGTTTTTGAGTTCATTTTTGTCCAAGTTGGCTGTTAAAATTTGAATCTCCTCCCCTGCTGTTTGTAAGCTCAGATTTCGCTATGAGGTACATAGTAACTTTGCCAAAACAAATAACAGGGCTGGACATCTTTGGTGAAGATTCTAAAACGGCCTACACAAGGCACTATTCAAATAAGAACCTTTATACCTTGGAACTAGTCTTAGCACCTTCAAAATAAGAACCTATTTCAGCCTGGCTGTCAACAAAGTGGGTACTTATATACGGGAATTTACTGTATTTGCGCCAAAATCATACAAATTTAGTGTTCTAACTGCTGTCAAACAGTTTAGAAATTACGATGATTTTAAGTTTTTTTTAAATTTTGTCTTGAATTCCTCAAAACGCAAGAAAACACTCTAATTCTGAAAATATTGAATATTTCAGGAAAGTTCAACGGTAGAGTTATAGAGAAATATTTCATTTGTAGTTGGAGGACGAAAGCAATGAATCTTATGGGAAGATTGACACATATGAACGCGACCCAGAAGATGCAAAGGCCTGGTTTGAAGAAGAAGACTGGGAAAATAGCGATGATGCCTTTTGGAACGTTGCCTGATTTGTTACAATTGAAAACTGCGATCAGGTGAAAATAAAAACATGAAAAAACCTAAAAAACAAAAAACAAAGAAATTAAATAAAATAGGAAAAAACAGTTTAAAAAATTAAAAATCAAAATAAAATGGAAAAAAATTAGAAGCTAGAAAAAAGTAACTATGAAAGAATTAAAAAAACCAAAAATACTATCACAGCAGAAAAAGGACATTAAGTTCATTTAATTGCCTTATAGGCAATATTGGGAGGCACAGTGCAATGAAAGGCTTACCTCAAGCTTTTAAAATAAAACTCACATTTTCATTTCGAGTTACTCGAAAAATGTTGATGATATTGATAAAGAAATATGCAAGCGACTAAAAAGGGGAATTGGTATCTACTGCCCCACCCCTTTATTTCAGGTACGCCATTTGGTCACGAAAACAGGCAGCCTTTCTAGTTATTCCTACAGTGTTACATCTCACAAACTGCTTTTCTAAGTAATCTAAATAACAAGGGATACAAGATCTCTTGCCTGAACATGATCAACAATTTCGGAGCCACTTTTTCTCGAGCAAATATTGCTTTAGAATTTTTCATGCTTTGAGATTGAGAAAGTTTAGAAGTGTATTTCATGAGAAGATCGTTCCTTTTCCTCTACAGCACCAAAATGACAATATTTTTTCCAAATGAGATTAAAGCAAGTTGCAAGGACAAATCTCCGGGACCACAATCGATGACTTCCAAACCACCTATTTCCCAAGCAGACGCAGTTTTGAATCACCAAATCGTCAGATGTTCTGAGGTTACAGAAGTGCAGAATCCTTGTATTTGTCCTCTGAGATCTTGTAATCTTGCTAGCTCAGTGACAAATTCCATAAATTCAAGGGAGAGAGAGAGAATCTGATGAAACATGATCGAGGAAATTTTCAGCCATTTTTTTTTAGTAATTGATGTTCTGAGAATTACCTGGCAGAAAGCATTCTCTCGTGTGCTGAAGAAGATAGCTAACCTGGGATTTGTGCATGATTGTTAAACTTCTGTAAAATTTACGAGAGACATCATTTGACCTTGATCGAAGACATATCTAGCCATCTCTTTTCTAGTAATTAATGCTCTGAGAAAAACGTGGCAGAAAATAATCTCTCGTGTTGTCTGAAGATGACAGTTAACCTGGGATTTATGCATGATTGTCAAACTTCTGTAAAATCTAAGAGAGTAACATCATTTGACTTTGATCGAGGACATATCTAGCCATCTTTTTCTAGTAATTATTCCACTGAGAATAACGTGGCAGGAAACAATCTCTCGTGTGCTGAAGAAGCTAGTTAACCTGGGATTTTTGCATACAATCATCCTCAAGCCTATTTTTAAAGGGGCCCATCGCTACGTGGCAGAATAATTACTGTCATAATCATAGTATGCATCTCTGAAGGCTGTTTTTCTTAGAGTACATTTTCTGAGAGTACAAGGGTTTGAAATCTGATGACAAAATCTGTATGTCTTGACAATATCATCAACTTTCTTTTCACACCAGCAGATGGAAACCAACATTTCAGTTTGTGAAACTATCAAAAGCTTTAGAGTTTGAAAGTTTATTGTGTTTCTTGCCTGAGTATCATTTCTTTTCCGTCCTTGCATGATCCTCATTTTGAAATAATGTTGATTTTGTGTGTTTAATATAATATTGCTGATGTAAATAAATAAATGTATTGTAAATAAAATTGGAACTTATCAATATTTAGTATTTCTTTTGAGAATGATTTCCTTATTTCTACTATATTACTATTATGAAACCTTCACTGGGTATGGCATAACGCAGACTTGCTCCAAGTCACGTCAGTGGTCTATCAGCGTTAGAATAATACAATTACCCATGCGGGGTCATAAGCAACTAAGATGACACTGCACACGAAAAACGAAAAGAGACTCACTTACCTTATCAGAAAAGATGCATGGGGCTTTCCACCATTTGTTACATTTCTGAGGAAACCAAGAAGAACAGGCCATGATAACGAAGCTTCTGGTATATTTATCTAGGAAGAGACAATTTTACATATAAACTACTCTTGGACATACTGTATATTATTTGGCACGAGTGGCACAGTTAATTGATTAACATTTTTCATGAAAAGACCAAGTAAAAAATGAGATTTGGAGATGTAAGGAATTCTGTGTCACTGCAAATGGTGGAAAATGAGTTCAACATTGTTAATTAGAGTTCAAATATTAACACTGGTTGATCTTTTAAATGTAAAGTGAAACGTCTGTGAGCCAGAGCAAAAAGGAGAATAGTTTTGGCCACAACCACGAAATAACGGCATATTTATGGAAAATATAAGAGGGAAGTTTTGAAAAAAATAAAAAATAAATTCACAATTTATACAATATGGAGGAAACTGGTAGCTAATTCTTAAGGAAACCTGTACAGTGGTGAGGAAAAGTCTGTTGCTTTCTGGTTTACTACTTAGAAATTTTATGATGCCAAAATTCAAGAAAGTTTTTGCAACAATAAACAACAATGTAGTTTTGAAAATAATCAACATAACAAAAAAGCTGAAAAATAGAATTACAGCAAAGCAATTTAAAGTTCTGTTCAAACCATTTGACCTAAAGAAAGATGAAATAACCATTCTGCAATGAATGCAGTCCATCTGTTAGCAAAAGGCTTTGAATCTTTATAATAAATTGCATGTTGATTGGTTGATGCATCTTTCATTTGATTGGCTTGGATGGAACTTCAAGGATTTCTTCATGGTGTTAATTGACAATCTTTGATATCATGATTATTCTCAGAATTACAGCATCTTTCTTGAATTCAAACAGTTTTCTAGTTGTGACATCATAAAAGCTACAGGTTTCTTACCACCATATTGTGAATTTTCATACTGTTATGCTTATCTTTAAAGTTAGTTGATCGAGCTAGAGGCAATCTATTAATAGGACAAATAAACGCCTACACACATTTGCTCCCTACCCTAGTGAAAAGATATGCACGCATGTGTCGATATCATCAAATACAATAGCCTAATTTAGACAACTTTAAGATGGTACCCATTTTCCCTCACTGAATAAGGAGTTACAACAATTTTAATTTCATTTAAGAGAAAAACACAATAATTCTGAAAATAATCAAAGATATAAAATATTTCCAATGAACACTTAAAGGTGGTGTGAAGCGAAAATCTTTATTGATGCAAATGAATAGCACAGTTGAATGATAAAGATTGTCGTTTAAATTTTTTTGATACCTTCTTTCACTTTTGAATTATCCAATGTTTTGTACGATTGNTAAATTTTTTTGATACCTTCTTTCACTTTTGAATTATCCACTGTTTTGTACGATTGGCTGATGACGTCATTTTGTTTGCAAAATGTAAAGAAAGTATACAAGGCTGGCCATGTTTCCAAAGAGAAATCTAATTAAAAAACTTTGCACAATCAACATGCCTTTCTAAACTTCATATTAAATCATGAGGCAATTTATATAACATGTATTCAGCTCAGCTGAAATATTTCTTACAACTGTAACCTTTCAAAGATCAGATACAGCTATATTTCCATATGTTATCCTTGTAATTTGCAAACAAAATGACGTCATCGGCTGCAACTTAATATCAGTGGATAACTTGAAAACGAAATGAGATATCAAAGAAATATAAACAGGATCCTTCATCATTCAACTAGGCCGTTCATTTGCATTAATAAAAATTTCGCTTCAGGTCACCTTTAAAGCCAATCAAATGAAACATACATTAACCAATCATGCAATGTTTTTAAAAGTTTTGATGCCGATACTGTATCGGTTATAGAGATTTGAAACCTACAGTATGCTACAGAAGAAAAATGCAGTTTACCTCATCTCTAACTTCCCTGACCATTGAATAAAAGATCTCATAAATAACATCTTTACTTTCCATTGATGAAGCATCAGTTTCACCAAGATCACATTCACTGATGCCCATTTGCTTCCTCATTTCCTAGAGAGCAAACAATCAAATTTAAGAAAACATGAACTCTGTGATTTATTCACAGTTGGGTCACTTACAGTATAAAGCAGAAGAAACTAAACAAGTCAGAAACAAAAAATTAAGTGTACTGTATCTGTGGAGAGCAAGAGGACACTTGTAAGGAATGTCACCAAGCCTTGGGATGAACTGCTTGATTCAGGCCTGGATGAAGCTTGGGGCAGAGAGGGGCTCAACCCCCATAATTTTGAGCACAATGGTGCTACCTCACAAGCACTAATTGATATATTATTCTCTATTGTTTAAGAACAAAAGCCCCCAATCAGCAGCTGCTTCCTATGGCCCTGGATTGATTCCAATAACTGTTTGAAGATCAGTTGCAACCCTCTAAAATCAAATACAAAGGGGGTTGTTCAATTTTCTCTCTTGCAGACACTTTTGAAGATTCTCAACTGAAAAAGACTTTTTGAAATAAAGATTTTGTCTGATGACATGTTGATATTTAGTGACGGAAACCAGGGCAGCAACGGGGTGCAGTTGCCCCCCTTCCCTCCCCAATTTTCGCTAGAGCGAAGGTCTTTGGCTTGAAAAATTTGGAAAAAATGTGATGAGTAATGCTTTTTGACTGAAACGATTAGCTTTTTCCCCTGCCCCAAATTTGGCCACAAAGTATCCACCACTGATTGGTTTTAATTTGTTTCTAACTGTTGTCTTACCATTGGCTCAGCATGACCTCCTGGGAAGTCTGTCATTCCTCTTCCTTCCGCAACTTCAAAGCTTCTTCTTACAAAAAGAAAATATCCATCAGCTGTCACAACCATTGAGCCAACACCTAGAGCATCTGACAAGCAAGCTTGTCTATCATTAAATAATTCAACACCTTTAACACGGAAAGTATCAAGATTCTTTCTAAGATTGGTACCTATATAATCTTTATAGCAAGTAAGACCCATGTCTAATATAACTCTATCACTCTTTTCTTTCACGGAATGTATTCTGAATTTTTCTGCATTATATAATATTTCAATTTCATTTTTCATATTCTGCCAGTTCTCTTCTATGAGGTGCTCTATTTCTGGAATGACTTTTCTGTTGAAATCCACAGAGCTGGTTGCATGAACAAATTCCATATTGCATCCACCTTGCTTGCAAGTAAACATGATACAGCAGCAATGATCTTTGCACAACGCTTCCATGATCTTTAAAATTTCAAATCATCTGTTAACGAATGATCTTACTTGCGATAATGTCACCTTTTCTGTTTCATGTTGGGCTTTGCTCCGAATGTGGGAGGTATTTCCAGTTCTTGTTCAAAGAAACGTCATTGCTGCAAGATAAAGTGCAACTACTAAAATTAATGAATCTAAAATTAAATAAAGGAAGTTCTCGAACAGCCCCCAGGGACTTATTTCGTAAAAAATATTCTGGGGTGGGGGCTACATTCAAGGGGGGGGGGCTTATTCAGGGGGCATATTCGAGGGTGGCTCATTTAGCAGCGGCCTAAAATATTACAGGACTTATTTTCTTCTTTCACCTCAGGCTGGGCAGTATGCTTAAAATAGCCGGTAATTTGGGGTAACAAGAGCAGATTTATTTTTATTAGAAATATTTGCCTTTGATTGACAACTCAATTTAAAGCGATTTAAAACGATGATTAGCACTTGTTNTGCAACTGCTAAAATTAATGAATCTAACATTAAATAAAGGAAGTTCACGAACAGCCCCTGGGGACTTATTTCGTAAAAAATATTTTGGGGTGGGGACTTATTCAAGGGGGGGGGGCTTATTCAAGGGGCATATTCGAGGGTGGCTATTTAGCAGCAGCCCAAAATATTACCAGGACCAATTTTCTTCTTTTACTTAATGCGGATCAGTATGCTTAAAATAGCATTGGGATAACAAGGGCAGATTTTCTAATACAGTAGGAACATTTGCATTTGATTGACACCTCAATTCAAAGTGACTGGCAACAATGATTAGCACTTGTTTATTGGGATATAAATTGTATTCAGGCTAGCCCGAGTACACATATTTCTTATAAGAAACTGAGGCCCGGGGCTCGTAGGAAGTTTCTTAAATTGTTAGGCATTTTTGCTACCAAAAGTTTCTTACGTGTTTCTTATGTTTTCAACGCCGAAAGTGTAGTCTTCCTTTAGTTTTGTTAGAAAGAAGGGCTCTCGAATTACTGAGTAAGATCTCAAAACAAGTAAATACCATTATTACAAAAGTTTCTAGCTTCAGGTAGGGTTGTTTCTTAACTTCAAAAAATTCAGGTGGTAGGGTTGTTTCTTAACTTCAAAAAATTGAGCCTACCATTTCTTATAAGCAGTTTCTTATAAAATTATGTGTACGTTGAAAAAGACACAAAGAAAGTCAGTCAAAAAGGGAATCAAAATTATTCACTAAAACAATAGTCAATTAACCCCACATAGTCATATGGGGGCTTTGTTTGAGGGTGGGGGGTAATTTATTCCAGGCCTCGATGGGGGCATTATTTGATTCTTAAACTAAAAGGTGGGGATTATTCGAGCATGAATGTCGTAAGGCTAGCAAAAAAGTAAAAATAAAATTGTCGACTGCAGATGAGCCAGAATCCTCTATGTTACCAAAAAAGTCCGTCTCAAATTAGTTGCGTGAGATTTGCGATAACGCGAAAATGCTAATCTAAAATACTATGACTGTTGTTATTCGCGGGCATTTTCACGTGACATGACATCTGGATCGAATCAACGGACGGGGGCAGGCCTATCTGACATATCATGCTTTTTAAAGCTTCCGTATGACCTCAATGATAGCACATTGGATTTCACTTCCTTCATATAGCATTGTCCTGCTAGTACAACCTCGAAAATGAAGATTCAAATGAATAAAAGTTGATTCATAAACAGACTAACCTTATAGTATAGCTGTCAGCCGCCCGCCTTTTCAACCTGTCTCTTTGCTGTGCTATCATGNCAAGGGGGGGGGGCTTATTCAAGGGGCATATTCGAGGGTGGCTATTTAGCAGCAGCCCAAAATATTACCAGGACCAATTTTCTTCTTTTACTTAATGCGGATCAGTATGCTTAAAATAGCATTGGGATAACAAGGGCAGATTTTCTAATACAGTAGGAACATTTGCATTTGATTGACACCTCAATTCAAAGTGACTGGCAACAATGATTAGCACTTGTTTATTGGGATATAAATTGTATTCAGGCTAGCCCGAGTACACATATTTCTTATAAGAAACTGAGGCCCGGGGCTCGTAGGAAGTTTCTTAAATTGTTAGGCATTTTTGCTACCAAAAGTTTCTTACGTGTTTCTTATGTTTTCAACGCCGAAAGTGTAGTCTTCCTTTAGTTTTGTTAGAAAGAAGGGCTCTCGAATTACTGAGTAAGATCTCAAAACAAGTAAATACCATTATTACAAAAGTTTCTAGCTTCAGGTAGGGTTGTTTCTTAACTTCAAAAAATTCAGGTGGTAGGGTTGTTTCTTAACTTCAAAAAATTGAGCCTACCATTTCTTATAAGCAGTTTCTTATAAAATTATGTGTACGTTGAAAAAGACACAAAGAAAGTCAGTCAAAAAGGGAATCAAAATTATTCACTAAAACAATAGTCAATTAACCCCACATAGTCATATGGGGGCTTTGTTTGAGGGTGGGGGGTAATTTATTCCAGGCCTCGATGGGGGCATTATTTGATTCTTAAACTAAAAGGTGGGGATTATTCGAGCATGAATGTCGTAAGGCTAGCAAAAAAGTAAAAATAAAATTGTCGACTGCAGATGAGCCAGAATCCTCTATGTTACCAAAAAAGTCCGTCTCAAATTAGTTGCGTGAGATTTGCGATAACGCGAAAATGCTAATCTAAAATACTATGACTGTTGTTATTCGCGGGCATTTTCACGTGACATGACATCTGGATCGAATCAACGGACGGGGGCAGGCCTATCTGACATATCATGCTTTTTAAAGCTTCCGTATGACCTCAATGATAGCACATTGGATTTCACTTCCTTCATATAGCATTGTCCTGCTAGTACAACCTCGAAAATGAAGATTCAAATGAATAAAAGTTGATTCATAAACAGACTAACCTTATAGTATAGCTGTCAGCCGCCCGCCTTTTCAACCTGTCTCTTTGCTGTGCTATCATGATGGTTGTTGTTGCTGCGCTGCCATGGGTACACAGGGAAAAGAAGCACATTGATAGAGTAAACGAAAAACTGTTTATCAAATTTCTGAACACCCCAACGGGGGGCGGGGACTTGACCAGATTTTGCCACGCAAGCTTCAATACATAACCCGACCCTGGGACTTTATACCAATGTTTTCAAGAAAATTCTGAAAATCGATACCCTTCAAAACGGCATGTTCCAATCCCAATACCTAAAATATACAATGAGCCCCCCAGGGCACCCCCAGAGCACCCCAAATGAACAAAGAGAAAATTTACCGTGGTGATATACAAACTGATTATTAGTTTTAATCTCTTGCACGAGCGTTAGTCCAATGACCCGCCTGTTGTGAAACTCTGGAGTAGTTGCAATGATGACGCGCCACTCTAAGGTCTCTAAGCCGTGCCCCTCAAGGCAACTCAAGGAGACTCCCTACTTGCTTGACCTGATGGCACTTCGCACTTCGGAGTCTTTATTGCTTACCCCTAGACATAGGAACACGTACCTGCCCTTGTATCATTCAGTGATGCTACATTTATCCCAACATTGAGCCATTGAGCAAACTCTCGTGCAGCAGATTATTACAAATTCAATTCCGATTCCCAAATCACAACGAAAAAGGTTTTCTCTTTGTCCAATCACGTCAAGCATTTAAAAAATTTGATCGATGTTTTTCATCGTTTTCAGTGTTTCAACTCGCTTACAGCTCTGGAAACAGATGACAGCAAATCTACAAAAATCCTAGAAAGTACTTCTGGACTTTCGCTAGAGCTGAATTCGGTGAAATTTAAAGAATCACTTCGAGGAAGTCAGACATTTTGTTGGCAGTTTAAAAAGTTTCCTTGACCATTCTCGAATGAAAATATTTCACAAATTAGTAATATAAGCGCAACCAAATTAAGGTTAATATAATATAAACTTAAGATACTTCTGCAAAAATAAATTTTTAAGCCTCGAGGGAAATGAAAAGTAGTTGGATGTTGCTCTGCTCTAAATGAATGAGAAAATTACTTGCCCTCCTTCAAATAGTTCGAAGTAAAGGTACTTTCATAAAATGAAATTCTATCTAATGACATTAGGAAGAATCCAACATTACAGTAAATTCCCACCAAAGTATTCTTTAAAACATAGTTAAAAGGACAAACTGAATTACATTACTAAAGAATTATAAATACGCCCGTCTAATTTCTCATTTAATTCCTACCCTGACCATCCCCCCCCCCGGGCAGCCCGGGGTCAACAAAA
Source organism: Aurelia aurita complex sp. Pacific (assembly GCA_004194395.1). Lineage (NCBI taxonomy): Eukaryota > Metazoa > Cnidaria > Scyphozoa > Semaeostomeae > Ulmaridae > Aurelia > Aurelia aurita complex sp. Pacific. The sequence goes on along the minus strand of REGL01000100.1, from coordinate 452,940 downwards.
GTTCCTTGCTCAAATGCCCGGGGGCCGGGGGAAAATTGATGGTCAAATGCCCGGGGGCCGGGCACTGGAAAAATGCTATATTCCCAGTTACTGTATAAGGAAAAGCTCTCGTTCTTGCCAAATGCTACTCAAATGCCCGGGGCCCGGGGAAAAATGTAGGGTCAAATGCCCGGGGGCCGGGAAAATTTTTTGTGCAAATGCCCGGGGGTGTCCCGGGGGGGGGGGATGGTCAGGGCAGGAATTGAACGAGACATAAGTGCCTCGGCGAGAGGTCAGATGTTCACCGGGGTGATAGTGACCGAAAAATATGACCAATTTTTCCATCCATCATGGCGCGGAGCGCCAGAACAGAGAGAAGCCAGAGCGGAGAGAAATTCTGTTTTGGCCAGAATATAGAGAAATTCTTTAGAAAGCATTTTTTTCTCAAATGTCGTCCATTTCCATTACTAAACATTTATATGACTTATCTCGCCGATGAAGCATAAGCTGACTCTTCAATCCTTGCTTGTAATTGATCGTTTTCCTTCTTTTTCGTAAATTTTGTTAAGTTTAATTTCTCCATATTCTGGCCAGAGAGAGATACACTCAAAATTACTTTTCCCAAAGTTTTATTGGATTATTTCAATGTAAATATGTGTCTTAAGTTCTCTTTAGCTTGCTCTAAAAGAAACAAATAGAAAACCGCCTGTTTATCGAGCAAATTTATTCTGAGGGGACCTCCTGAATGGAATTTCTCCATATTCTGGCCAAAGAGAAATACACTCAAAAATTATTTTCTTTTAAGTTTCTTTTATCATTTCATAGCAGATATGGTTTATAGCTTCTCTTTGGCTTATTAGCTATTAAAACTGGTCGTTTGTCACGTATTTTTCATGGTCAATTTTTCACGTATTTTGCATAGATCTTTAGCCAGAAAATGGAGAAATTCCGTCGCGGTCCTTTTTCCAACTATGCAAAATACGTGAAAAACGACCAGTTTTAATAGCTAATAAGCCAAAGAGAAGCTATAAACCATATCTGCTATGAAATGATAAAAAGAAACTTAAAAGAAAATAATTTTTGATTGTATTTCTCTTTGGCCAGAATATGGAGAAATTCCTTTCAGGAGGCCCCCTCAGAATAAATTTGCTGGATAAACGGCCGTTTTTCTATTTGTTTCTTTTAGAGCAAGCTAAAGAGAACTTAAGACACATATTTACATTGAAATAATCCAATAAAACTTTGGGAAATGTAATTTTGAGTGTATCTCTCTCTGGCCAGAATATGGAGAAATTAAAAAGAAGGAAAACGATCAATTACAAGCAAGGATTGAAGAGTCAGCTTATGCTTCATCGGCGAGATAAGTCATATAAATGTTTAGTAATGGAAATGGACGACATTTGAGAAAAAAATGCTTTCTAAAGAATTTCTCTATATTCTGGCCAAAACAGAGTTTCTCTCCGCTCTGGCTTCTCTCTGTTCTGGCGCTCCGCGCCAAGGCCTCTCAATTTTTCACCGGGGAGTTCCAATCATGTAACGAGGACGGCATAGTTATTGGCGGGGAATTGTTTCTACGAGGACACATTTTCTCAAAATTCTCCCCGGAGTTCGCCAAATTGCAGCTGAGGTTTCACTTGAGGCATTTTGTACCGGGGAGATTAACGTCTTGTCCGGGGACCGATTTTGTTCCAATTTTTTCACCGAGGAAATCACCGGGTAGGATCTACCGGGGCACTTAGACGGGGGTATATAAATCTATTGACAGCACAGGCGTTGAATCTTCGCAGAACAATAAAATTAATAGCGTAAATAAATACTGTTGCCATTTTCTTTCAAATGAAACTGTTCGAAGGGTACTTCTAGTAGTTTGTTATAATCCCAGAAAGAGCACTTTTGAAATGGCCACCACATGGGACACCAATTCCGAAATTAAAGCTTCTTCGTATTTCTGCAAGTTTTGAAGCTGTGATTTTGCGACTTCGAGATAGAAAAAGTTATGTTAAAGGCAGTCTGTCGCGTATCTGATTGGCACCAACAGAGTCAGAGCTCAATACAACGGATTTCTTTGTGAATCTGTGCACCGCACTTGAAACAAAGGAGGGCTAATCGTTCTCACTTTCTACGGTCGTAGAAAGTCAGTAGGATCACCAGCTATTCAAATTTCCTATTCTATATATTGTTACTATCACCCAATCAAATGCGTGACAGACTGCCTTTAAGCTCCCCCGTATAAATCAGATTCGAAACAGACTATTTGCCCTGGAAGTTTTTAAATGTTTGAACAGTATGGCACAAATAGCGTTTGAGCAGTTACAATATTTCACAAGGAACAGTCACAAAATGAATACCCGCGAAAATAACAACAAAAGCGTAGTCATTCCAAAAACCATAGCAAAAACGTAGACATTCCAAAATTTAGGACAGCAACTGGATGTAAAACATTCTTGTTCCAAGGAACAAAGATTTTTAGCAACTATTTACCTAATAACTTACAAACTGAAACGTAACTTTGAAACTTAAAGCATCCAGCAAGGACACAAACTTAGACTTTTAGCCATTTATCAGTTGTAATTCTAATCATGCAATATTCAACTTTTCTTCTTGTAAATATTTCACCCTTATTCTTGTAAATATTAACTTTCACTTTGTAAAATACAGGTATTTGATTGATAACAGTAGTTTTCCTCAATCAGCTTGGAATGCATAGTGCTCAAATGTTTGTCAAAGCTTTAAATATTTCCTCGCGTGCATTCTTTCAGAAAGTCTATACACGCTGTAACTCTTAAAAATAATAATGATTTTAAAAATGCCGAGCTGAAATTTTGGCATATCACATGCAATGCCCTTTTACACGATTAATTTCACAGTTTTGCGAATTTAGCGAAGATTCAACGCTTGTGTTTCTGCTTCTATTGACATAAGGACATAGAGAGTTTACGAAACCACGATCTACCACAGGGGGTCCAGGAGTGTTAATAAAGACTGTAATTTTGGTTTCCTTAGTTCCCTGGGATCTGGATTATCAAAGCAACAGCTGTATCATTTGATACAAATTACATCATCATTGCGGTCGGCCTGCTATTGTTAAACGCGGTTTATTTTCAAACCCTGCGCATCATTCTACTGTAACAAATAGTAGGCCGACCGCAACGATGATGTGATCTGCATCAAATTACACAGCTGTTGTTTTCATAATCCGGATCACAGGGAACCAAAGAAACCAAAACTAAAGTCTTTACTGACATTCCTGGACCCCACGCTGACCTACTGCAACGGCAACCAATTGTTGCTTTTGTTTCAGAGCATCAGCTTGAATGGATTCCTTGTCTTTCGTGCAAATTTGTTTCCCTTGAGAGACTATTAAGTTGTCATTTTCACTTGCACTTGTTTTTCTTTTTAGTTTTAGCTTGGGGGGGGGGGGGGGCTGTCTCTCGATTAGTTCATCTATTAGAGAGCTCATCCTTTTAGACAAATATATTTAAATACCGTACATAATGTCTGGTAATGTTTTCCTATCAAGTTAGATTATCTAGTGTATGTGCAAGTATCTTGTTGTTTTGCAGCTTGTTTTACTGTCTTTTCAAATTTTCTAAGTTAGGTGATATTGCATTTGTATTGAAATGTATCTGAGAATATTTGTCAGTGAAAACTGAAACTGAAACTTGCACAACTTGGAGATCCCACTTTTTTCGTTCTGTAATTTAGATTTAGGCCCGCGAAATAAAACATACCCATTGTAGATGCTTGATTTCAAAGAAAAAAGATAACGGCTCTCAGGCATTTTATTGAAAGAAGAGGTTTCATCTTGGCATTTTGAATAGTATGTAGAAGGTAGAGTATAGAAAAGAATACTTTGTTTGCAGAATAAAAGCTGATGTTTTGGTTGGCGTTGCCGTCCTGCTGGGTTCATAAATTCTATTACTGATTTAGTATGAACGCCGTACTACAGTAGTCGCTATGCAGTCCTTGTACCAAAGCTATTGGTAGTACGGTGCACTTGGGTCTTTACTTGGCGGTGCCTGATAAGCAGGCTGGTAAGCTTGTCCAGGGGGTGCTTGATACGGTTGGTAGGCCGGTGGTGCGCCCATGTACTTTTGTTGGCCTTGCTGAGCGTATTGCGGATACTGGTACCCAGGATGGGTGGCTCCATAGTTGCTAGCTGCGTGCTGCGAGGTTGTTACTTGCTGTGTGTTGACAATGACTGTTCTTGGATTGTTCGGCTGAACTACTGGTCCCTGGACAATAACAGTTCCAGGATTTCGCCTTTTATGGCAACAACAGCAGCACCCAACGATACACAGTATCACAAAGACTGTAATGATAACCCTGAAAATGCCAATTAGAGAAGTTTGTTAATCGAGTTGAAAAATTTTGTCAAAATTGGGGACTAAAA
>REGL01000100.1:398400-412675 GCA_004194395.1 Aurelia aurita complex sp. Pacific | reverse complement strand
ACAATTCTGGGTTTCAGGGAAAATAATTTATGCAATCATGAGTTGATTAATTCATGCGTGTCGTTTTGTTGCTGTCACAATATGCTGTCACACATTTGTGTTCAGTCGTGTATTGTGTTGTTTGTTCTCGTCACTTGTGTGTTTTGGATTGTATTGTGGCTTTTGTTTTGAACGCTTAATTGTTTATTCGTAAAAGGACCCCAAGAGGACTGGAAAAGGTGTGATTGTTAACGATGTGTTGTTTAGCGTGTTGAAAAACATGACGTTTGCTATTATCATAGTCATAAGAGAAAATTAAGTTTTCTCTTATGAGTATGCTATAATTTATCCGTAGGTCCGAGCAAAATGAATGGCATAAAGGGATTTGCACTGTGTAGCAAGCTTTTGGTCGTTGTTGCGCAGACCCTTTCTTCTTTGGAATATTGGGTCTGCGCGCAGGCTATAAGAGAAGCAGATCTTTATTTCATTCATATAACATTTGTTCACTGTGAAAGTGACTTTTAGAGCATTTAGAGCGACAGGTTTTTGCTAGGTGTAGGGTTTTATTGTGTATATTCAACAAAAATAGGATTTACTAGGGGTAAGATTGGTAAAATTGGTAAACTGGGGGTAAGCTAGACTCATTCCATAAGTCCCTCTAAGTTTTCCTTGTTGTTGTTGTTGTTATCGCTTCAGTTGTAGCGCAAGTTTGCAGGGGGAGCGACACAGGAGCATTTTTGAATGAGTCTAGGGGTAAAAAGTTTTCATATTTGAAAATTCATAGCACCAAGAGTACTTGATGGATGGGGATGAATACTCCTCTGCTTGATAGGCAAGATATTGGACTATGTTGTAATTGTTTCGCGTTTTTATGAGCACTGGAAATATACAGGTAAATTTGACTTTACAAAAATTTGATGGTCCGAAATCCCTGAAAAAGGCCCGGGTACCAAACATGTTCAGGGTACGGGTATGTGCCGCCCATATGGGTGGGTTTTTGGGCCAAAAATTCTCTAAACTAAACAAGGGTCCTTTTTTCGGCAGGTTTTCATGCATGGGTGGGGTTTCGCTAAAATTCGCACAAAATGGTTTAAAATGGGCCACTTTTCCACCAAAGTTCATCATAAAAGTAGGTACCAAGGCAAGTTTCGATAATTAGAAGAGGGTAGCTCTCTGAAAACCGGGCAACGGAACCCTGTCCATCCTAAAGTCATGTACTCTCCCGGGAGAGGGGGGAGGCTTTAAACACTTGATTAAGTCACAAAGAAGCTCTTCGCACAGAACAACAAAGAAAATACAATTTTTCGCTGGTGAGAGATATCGCCTGGCCTCCACATTTGGTTTCATGGGATGAAAAACCCTCAGTATTTGTTTTAAAATGTATTTCTTATAACTTCTGAGAGCGGTGAATTGCCCTTGCGTGTCCTCCTGTGTGAGGAAATTCCTGACGATTTGATCAAGTGGGTTAGGCCCTTTTGAGGCATTTCCAACCAAGAAATTTCATGAAGTCAAATTTACCTGCGTTTTCAATACACATATAAATGCGTGATCTGTACGTGATCTGCCGTTTTCTGGCCTTTTACACTGCCTTCTCTAGACTCAATACAAAGTCCCAGTTATCGCAATAACAACATCATGTTTTATAATTGAATTGTACCGACATTTTATGGTCTTGCGAAACTACGTATTTCCGCTGCAGTGATTGCACAGTAAAAATGGAGTGAGGTGAAGTGAAAACATTGGGACGAGTGGATTAAGTCTATACCTACTCTGCCTACCCATTTTATCCTACAAACTCGACAATTCACTTCATCAAGAAATCATATTTAAACTTACAGCACAACTAGATGGTTAATTTTATAGGGTAGATAGTTTGTTGGAGAATTATGGCTCATGTTCATAATTATTCTTCAGGCTTCTATTTATAGATTTTAGCTATTTTAGTTATAAAAAATAATTCCTAATTGATGTTTAGTTGCAATGATTTTTCAATATATTGAATCACCAGTGTAGTGTTTAGGATCCGTATTCTGGTCTCTTCTGATGTCAGCTTCCTTTAAGGACCCTGTGCTGCACAGTGTGCTTCCATTGTCCTTTGCAGGCGCACAAACCATCAAAACATCATATTGGCCGTAAATAACACATCTTGAGCACACAGTGGTGGGAACATGAAATAGCTGCAGGGAAAATTTTTCATATTCCTTTGTTTATTTTCAAGACTGTCCGTTGTTTGAGTTAAAAAGTCATGGCATAACAAAGTTTATTTGAAGATTGAAAATGCAATACAGACTCGCAATTGCTATAAGCCAAAACCGTTTTCATGCAGTATAAAATACAGTGTGAGATCCTTGGAGATCGCAAGTGATTTTGAGGAGCATACAGTAGTCTTTAACATTGGAATGTCCAAGGAACCGTGCAAAAGCGTCTTAATCAAATACAAATCGGATCGGAACTTTTAAGTGCTTTCTTTGGGTTGAATTTAAAGGATAGATCTTAGAGCTTTTTGAGCTAAAAAATTGTGTGTGACAGAAACATTTTTTCTCTTTCAGGAACGGACGCTTTATTTAAAATTTGATTTGCGCCAAATTGTAAGAAGAATTCCTTCAAATCTACCCAATTGGTCACTATGAATAATAATCAAATCTGAAATGATTGAGCCCATAGGCAGATTGCATTTCTAAAAAACAGCTGGAATCTTTCTGACAATGAATTCTCGACATTTGCCAGAAAAATAAAGTTACTAAACTACTTGAAAAGGATTTATCATAAGACCATTTTTTAATTTTTGCAAATGATTTTCCAGAACAGGAAATTGTACATGACAAGCAAAATGTTGCTTTGTCAAATTCTTATGATGAGATAGATATTTTGAGTTCTGCGACTTAATGTATTCAAATCAAAATGTACAGTATAAAAATCCCAAAGAAGATCTAGCCATTGCCAAATTTGTTGATCCTGTCTTTAATCCTTTCCATTTTCATCAGAGTTTCATTCAGCTGATCAGAATCCATTTCAAATCTGATCTTCTCTGTTTCCTGGATAGAGAAAAACATATAAATCTAATTGTATACAGGGTGTCCAGAAATTGTACCCCATTCGCCTGAAGATTGTGACAAAATGACCAAAGATCTTTGCCAAACTTTTATATGATATTGCTCTTCAGATGTTCAAGTAAAGTTTGCTGCCATCCCCGTAAAGATTTGTTGAAAAATGACGGAGCTATACCCTTTAGAAGACCAAATTTGCCTGATAACTGAAACCAGCGGTTGGACATTTTGTCTTACTATTTTCAGCGACAAATAGCTTCATGTGAGGTAAGAAATACAAATAGGGCACAATTTGTACCCTGTAGATTTCACAGCTGAAAACAGAATTGAATTTTTCCCCACAATTTTTGAAATGAAATCATCTGCAATCCTTCCTCACCGTACCCTTGTCGCAAAACGGGGAAAACCCCCACTTTACCCCCAAGTCAATGTTGTTGATTTCTCTCTCTCACTTGGACAATATCATGCAGCATGCAGCAAGTGTAGTGTACTGAGTCTAGACAAACAACCTTGATTTGGGGGGAAGGGGGGTTTAGAAAATATTTTAGCTGAAATTAGGCACTGCTAATTTTGTCGAAAAATTCTGAAAATTTTAGGTGACAAAGGATTGTTGCTTGAAATAATTGTTTTCAGGTCAATCTCCAAAAACGAAAATCGCATTGAGCATGCATAGTTCACTTTTCCATATGGTCACCATGGTTAACAATGGAGTTCAAGTCCCTTGAACTTTTCAGTGATCACCAGCAAAAACTGCTGGGTGTCCCAAAAAATTGTTCAAAAATTATTAGAAAACAACGGAAAAAGGGATGGGCTCCATGGTAAGATAACCATATTGCTGAGATCTTAAAGTTAGTTGACGGAGATAAATAGCCACCTCTAGGCCTGCATATGCAGGGAGCTGGTCAAGCTAAAAATAGATCTTGTTTCTTAGCCAATGAAAATTGAGAACTCTTGTGGTGATCACCACTTTCACGTGATCAGGTTTTCTCGAGATCAAACAAATTCAAAATGGATATCGGATTCAGAGTTGTGCTCTCCTCTCTCCTGCAAGAAACCAAGAGACTAGCGAACTCAACGAGCTGGAAAGTTGTACACTTTGTTTTTGGGGTACGGGGAAAAGGAAGAGGAGTTGTTGGACGAGCACGACGATATCTAGTTGTTATTAGGCTTCGAGACTTCAGCAGAGCATAGGCCGATCGTTGGCAAAGACGTACGAAACTCCCCCGAAACTCAGTCTCTGCATGGCAAAATTTGAAAAGCTGGAAGATGGATATGTTCACATGCTGGAAGATATTCGTATGCAAGAAAGTTCCACGAAAAGAGGGCAAGTGTGATTACAGAGGATGATATTATTTTGTTGTATTGTTTGTAGTTGTACAGCCTTGAGCGCCTTCCATTCTGGGGTTTCCCCTCTTCCTCAATTCAGCGGCGTGACGAAAGGCAATCGCTGATTGGTCAATTCATTTCAATTGAGTTGAATTGAAGTTATTTTTAGAAAGCCGTTGGCTTTAGCTCCGTCAACTAACTTTAAATTGATTTTAGACACAAGAAGCTAGCAAATCGGCTAAATATTCAAGGAGTTATGCAAGCTTTTGAAATTCAAGTCTGTGCGAAAGCTGAAACCAGACGCCCCTAAATTGCATACTTTGTGAAAGTAAAATCTCACTTGTTCAAAGCAAATCAAATGTAATCTGAAAAGCACTTTCGATAAACTAGCTGTTTATAACATTTAATCAAGGTTATGGATGCTTGGAGGAATCCTGTTCAGCACAATTTGGAATTGCCCCGTCTCTCATTGATTAAAGTTAGTTGACGGAGCTAAAGCCAACGGCTTTCTAAAAATAACTTCAATTCAACTCCATTGAAATGAATTGACCAATCAGCGATTGCCTTTCGTCACGCCACTGAATTGAGGAAGAGGGGAAACCCCTGGATGGAAAATGGATAAGGCTGTACAACTACAAACAATACAACAAAATAATATCATCCTCTGTAATCACACTTGCCCTCTTTTCGTGGAACTTTCTTGCATACGAATATCTTCCAGCATGTAAACATATCCATCTTCCAGCTTTTCAAATTTTGTCATGCACAGACTGAGTTTCGGGGGAGTTTCGTACGTCTTTGGCAACGATCGGCCTAGGCGCCTAACTCAACTGTTTCCAAAATCCTTTCTGTTAGTGTTGTCTCTGCTGAAGTCTCGAAGCCTAATAACAACTGGATATCTTCGCGCTCGTTCAACAACTCCTCTTCCTTTTCCCCGTACCCCAAAAACAAAGTGTACAACTTTCCAGCTCATTGAGTTCGCTACTGTTTCTTGCAGGAGAGCACAACTCTGAATCCGTTAGCCATTTTGAATTTGTTTGTTCTCTAGAAAACGTGATCACGTGAAAGTGGTGATCACCACAAGAGTTCTCAATTTTCATTGGCTAAGAAACAAGATCTATTTTTAGCTTGCCCAGCTCCCTGCATATGCAGGCCTGGAGGTGGCTATTTATCTCCGTCAACTAACTTTAAAGTAAATCAACGGGGTTAAAAAGCAACGTAGCTAGGGGGACTGGGTCCATCTAAATATAACCTATTGTATTTGATGTTCTTGATTGATGAAAACAAAAGGAAGATTAATGGCGCCTGCCGTTCTTTTGTGCTATGTTTAGATTATGTCGCTATATCTCCGTTCATTTACTTTAAGTTTTCATTCCAAGTTTTGGATACTTGCATTCTTAACTAAATTTTGGCAACGGTTACAAATTACTTTCGAAGTCCTATTTCATTTGCTCTGAAATCGATGAGAGGTAAAACATTGACAGTGTTCCTTTACCTCGATTTTGCGATACCTTTTTGAAAAACAAGTCAGTTTGGGGGGGGTATGGTTTCAGCTTTCACACAAACTTGAACTTCAAAAGCTTGTAACTCCGCGAATTCTTAGCGGATTCGCAAGATTCTGTCGTCAAAAATTTAAGTAAAATCCTAGGAACAGGGATATCTAACCAGGAGCCTGTGCACATTACTTTTTAATATTTAATCAAAAGTCGAACAATTTTTCTGGGACACCCTGTAAACAATTTGATTCAAATCAGAGAACAATGAATCACTTTCTATTATAATAACAATAATAATATATCAAGTAATATGGGAATACAAGGCTTGCAGCCTATAAAACCCTAAAAATTGTGTTTGCATTCGTAATGAAAGCTATCACAAAGTTTTTCAAAATTCAATACTGTTGAACAGCTGATAATGTCTTCTGGCAACTTATTCCAAGATTCTACGATTCTTTGTGAAAAGAAATTTTGCCTTACTTTCCAGCGATTTCTTTGTTTAAACAGCTTGAGCTCGTGTCCTCTTGTTTTCGCTTTACTTAACTTGAAGAAATTTTCATGGTTCAAGTCGACGATACCTTTCATGATTTTGAAAACCATTATCATATCTCCTCGAGTTCTTTCATATGTACTGTAAGAGTTGGGAGATCAAGGGCAATAAGACACCTCTTTGTAAGTTAAGTTCCTCAGCGATGGCACTTAATTTTTGTGACTTTTGTGCCTTTCGTTAAAAAAGTAATGATAACAATTTTGTGTTTCTTCTTTGGACGCTTTCAAGCCAACAAATGTCTCAGACAAGGCTTGGGCTCCATATGGCGCCGGCGGATTCTATTAAAGGTCTAGCTTGTAATTGTTTGACATCACCTTTTCTCACAACAAACAATAACAGCAAATAACAGTAAATAAATGCTGAAACCAGCAATAATGAGGCAAACAAAACATTTATGCAGGGATAGTGGAGAAAACCCCCAGATACTACCTGTTAGATAGCATGCTCATGCGCAATAAAAAATCCTAAAATGATTGAAATAAACATACATTCTTTGAGTCGTGCTTTCCAACTTCTAGTTCGTAAATTGCTACTGGTGTATTGATTTGTTCTAAATGTCTGCTGTGTGTTTTCAAATCAATCCTCCAATTTGTTTGTTTCAATGTGTTTCCAAAACTACTTCTCTGCACGACAACATCATGAATCTTTGTTTTATGATTCTTCCAGAATCTTGAAATTGCAGCAGCCTGGTGGCAAACAGATTACAAAAATTTTTATTTGAAGTTTCCAAACAACCTTGAGTCAGAAGAAATTGGCTTAGTGTATGTGGAATGTTTTGTAATTAGTAAATCTCCTAGATATTTGAATGATTGAAATGCAATGTCAACAATTGCAAATGGAATTAGTCTTTGGGGATATCTGCATTTTTGTCCTCTAGGACATGCCAGCATAGGTTCCAAATCTTTAAAAAGGTCTTCTAACTCCAGAGACCTGTTTCTTTGAACTGAATGCCTGGAAAAAGAATAGCTACTGTATAATGATTCTACCATTGGCTTTTGGTGAAATTTTCAATATTATTAGTATTTCAGGGGGTTTTCACTTCTTTTAAGAATTCAAGAAAATATTTTGAAAACATTTAAAGCCATATTAGAATTCAAATTTCTTTGGGGAAACACTAAGTTTCAAGGAAACCATATAGTCTATGAATGTCTACAATATGGTACCAAGCAACATTCTTTAGCTGTTCTGGTTTACAATTTAGAAACTTGATGACATCACACCCCAGACTGCTTTTTATGTTGCACACTGAAAAGATCTTCCATGTGCAATTTCAAGCATAAAAAAGAAATAACAATAGATTCATTGCTTTTAAAACAATAGTCAGATGTGCATCTTCTGTGCACACTTTTGCAAACTTATCAGTCTGGGTTATATCCTGAAAAATGAGTTAAAATCTATAATACTCTGTCATTTCAATAAATATTGAAGATTTCAGATAAGTCCATATCAATAAATAATGGTAGAGTTATTACAAAGTGGCTAAAGGATATTTTAAAAGTCATTCATTTCAAAGTAGCCTGCATGAAGATGGGTCTGTGTGCAGGCTAGTTCAAAGAAACTGGTCTTACACCAACCTTCTTTTAGAGATTTGAAACCAAAAGGCGTATATCTATATGCTAACTAGCGGGCCTCTCTGTGTGATTTGCAATGAAAGTTTTGCCTCTTGTTTACAGATGAAAAGCTGGGGCTACAAATAAAGTTACGCTAAATTAAACTACATTACGCATTCCAGCTATGAGAACAACGAGATCAATTGGTCGACCTGTTCTTCTGTAAGTGCGCCTTCCCTCCTCTTCATCTGCGAAGTTAGAAATGCTTCCAGTTGTCGAAAATCCATGTCTGAGTTGNTTTAAGTTGTTTCCTGCCTACACACATACAAACAAAGGCAGTAAAATTTCATTTGTGGTGTGTTAGGTATGTGCGAAACTCATTCGAATCACGCAAGATCTTTTGTCCGCGCTCTGCGCATAAATTTTGTGACCGGAAAAGTCAGCTGATTGTTCACCCCACGATTGTTTCTTGTCGTTTCTTTATTTCTTCAAACAATCAACGTATTTGGGCTTTGACCAATCAAATAGCTTATTATTGTTCTCAGTCTGTAACCACGTTCTGGATGAGTGATCGCAGTTGAAGAGCATTTTCAGATCCGTTCAATTTGAAGGTTAGTTTTCGACGAAAATTCAGCGATGTTCTCCACATAGGAAATGGACGAAAGGTTATAGAAAATACGAAGTAAGTATTAGAGAAACGTTATTCATTACTTTTATTGCTTTATTTGATCGAGAAAGTTGTGAATTGGTCGCAAAGTACGCACCCTTTTCATCAAACGCGAGTCTGTATTATTGTCGAAGGCGTGGGCCTAGGCCGACCGTTCGCTTTGTGATGGGCCGCAAGCTCATTGCACTTTATCTTGTATTCTTTGAAGCCTTTTTATCTTAAAGTTGTCATTATCAGAGAGTAGTGAATGTCTAAATCATTTCATCAGTATGAGAAAAGAGGGGATGAAAGGAAGCTATTAGTTTTATGCTTTTGTGCTTGCTTTCTGTATGGAAACCCTATCTATCTCCACACATGAATGAAATAAACTTTGCAGCCGTTTTGGTGCTTTGCTTATTTTCAGTGAATGAGTTTGAGAGGTTCTCTTTAACATCTGATATCATTTTCTGCTGACACTACTGGCTTTGTTGCATCCAATATGTGCCTTACACATAATTTTATAAGGAACTAAGAAGTTGAGCAAGTTCTTGCTTCTGAAAATTAATGATAAGATTTTGACTTGTTTCTTGTGAAAATTTCAAAACATTTTTAGAAGTATTTATAATGCCTAGACACTACTAAAGTATCTTCAGACCAAATATGATTCAGGAAACATATGCCAAATGATTTAGTGTATCAAAATAGTTTCTTAAGTATGTACTGTATTTAGTTGGAAATTGTTGGCAATCTATTTGAGTTGCTTGCAATTGTTTTTAAATAAAATGTGTGTTCACTAAACTTACTTTCATTTTATCCACAGTCTTCCCGTTGAGAATGCCACCAAAGAAAAAACGAAAAACGTCTGTCAGTCCTGGAATCGCTGTGACTTACCTTGGGGAGGAATATGCCTCATTATCTGAAACCCAAACTATGCTTGTGGGCCATGTTTTAAATCTGTATGTAAATGACCCCAATCGAAGTGTGACAAATGTTTTGAACGAAATAGAGCAGAAGCATGAAATTAAAGCCCAAAAGTATGATGTTACCAGAGTTGTCAGCAGGTTTGAAAAGATGAGAAAATTGACTGACAATGCACAATTTTTGCTTTTCAAGCAGTTTTGTGAAGGTGTTTTTGAATTACCTAAGAGGAAACCAAGTTGCACTGAAGGAACAAGTCTGGTGAAGTTATCGGATCAACAAGGAGAAATAGAAATTCCACAAGGGACAGCACTGACCCAACAAAGGATGGCAACAATCTCCAGGAAAAAATCTTGCGCAAAATGCAAAAAATTTATGTTCAGTTTAGGTACTGAAAGAAAATTAAGAGAGAATATGAGAAAAAAGTTTCAATTAGAAAATTCAGCTTTGAGAAGGAAGCTACAGATGCAGCGAGTACTGAACCAAAAGATTAGAAGACAGAAACAGAGAATAGAAATGCTGAAAGAAAGTGCTAGCAAGGCTGAATCAGAAAGGAATAGCCAAGTTAAAAAGAAGCTTGCAGTACTGCGACGAAAAGTCAACACAATGGAAAAGAACAAAACAAGAAGGAAGCTGTATATCATGAAGTCACAAAAATTAAGAGCTGAAAGGCATGAAAGAGAGAAGGATAATGCTCTGAAGGAATCAAAGAGAATCATTAGAAATCAAGCCGAAATATTATCAGAGACTCAAGTTGCCAATGATATGTTGGGGGAAGAGTTAGAGAGTTTAAGGGACAGTACTGTTCAAGCTCATAGTGGGAAAAAACAATACAGTATTGAAACTAGGATGATGGTGTATGATGCGATAATTAATCAAGTGCCCACACTGAATATCCCTGTCTTGATGAAAAGCTTCAGTAAAAGATTAGGAGTCCCACTTGACCATGTGCCACATCGCACCACTGTGGAACAAATGGCAAGGGAATTGGGAGTCATTTCACAGCTTCAATGTGCCGAGGCTCTTGTTGCTGACAACAATGCAACAATTGCATTTGATGCAACAACACAGGAGGGAGTCCACATAAATGCCCTCATCATAACTACGGAAACAAAAACCTTGGCATGTGCAATTGATGAGCTTCCTGGTGGATGTGCTGAGGATTACTCAAATCATATAGTTGACTCACTTGATGACCTAGCCAAACTGTATGTGCAGATTAATAACAATGCAACATATCAGGAAACAAGGTGTAAGATGATTGATACTATCAAGAACACGATGACAGATAGAGTTGCTGCTAATCATGCAGCAATAAGGCTCGTCAATGAGCACTGGGGGAAGTCTCTCAATGAGTTGTATTGCAACCTGCACCCATTGGATTCCATTTCAACATGTTGCAGGGCTGCTTTGAAGAAAGAAGAGAAAGACCACAAATCCCTTTATGGCAAAGATTGTGTGGCAGGGAATATAGTTCTCCAAGTCAACAAGCTGCGATATAAGGATGGCAAGGGTGATCCAAAGGGATTTGTCGTTTTCCTAGAAAGTAAGAATCTGCCACGTGGACTTTTACCTCGGTACCGAGGTAATCGCCTCCACATTGTTTTCCACATATGCGGAATACTCATTCACCATTATGACAAGTTCCTCTCCTTCTTTCAAGATGGCACTTCATGTGGGGGACTTAGGAAAGCTATCTATGAGGATTTTTCCTCGGGTGTGGCTCAAAGAGAGATGCTCATTCTTGGTCTGATAGGAAAATATCTCACTGGACCCTGGATGAAGAAATTTTATGTGGCTCCAGAGAACCAAACAATTGATGTTCTTGGGGCAATCAAATTAATCAAGGAAGTAAATACAAGGATAAAAGAACAGGCGTTGGATGCAGAATCATTTTTAGACAGACAGACAGATTTTTTTGATGATAAGATAAGCAAAGATGACACAACTCTGGCAGCATTAAAGCACAGGGGCCAACCAATTTTTGACAGATCATGTGTGATAATGGTGAAAGAATCATTGAAAGCTGCATCAGATGTTATACAACGACAGTACAAAAAGTACTTTGATGAAGATGTATTGCCCGACATCTTAGAGGAAGAAACAAAATCTTGCAGGCTTAACAATATTGACTGTGAGGAAATCATGGGAATGTTCAGTGCTGCTAAGAATAGAGCACCCAATGCTACACTGTGTTATCTTTCTTCAAAAATGAGATCGAAGAAAAATAACACAGTATCCTACTTAGATAATTTAGAGAGCAAGTTGCGAGAGGATTTGATAAAAAGAAGTGTACCAATTGCCAGTAAAGATAGAAAGAAAAGAAGGCGGAAAACAAAAGAAATACAAATGGAAATAGCAGACAGAGATGCCAGAAAAAAGCAAAAACGAGAGATGAAAGACAGGAAGAAATTAGAGAAAAAATTAAAAAAGATGGAAACTGTTGAAGAGATTGACAAAGAATTCCCAGACTTGGAAAGAAAGATTAGCGATGATTTGAAAGAACTGCTTTCAGGCAATTCTGTAGGTAGGGACATTTTCCATGTGTGGCAGGAAGAAGATGGAGAGAAAAAGAGTTTTATGGGAAGAATAGAAAGAATCAAGGCAAGGAAAATGTGCAGAGTTGGCTATTGGGATGTTAAAGAGGAAACACACGAAGATGCTGTTGACTATGACATTTCTCTCTATGAACTTGGCGCAGACTTGATCAATGAAGACTTATTCTTCTGCAGTTAAAGAGCTTTCAAAGCCTGTTTTCCAAGATGCAGAATTTTTCACTCAAACTCCAAAGTCCGCTCAAACTTTTTCCTGGGCATGCGCAGAATTCAAGCGCACAATATTTTTTGATTTGCACATGTCCAGAAAAACGTTTGAGTTTGAGCGAAAAAATCTACCTCAACGAAAACAGGCTTCAATACACCTTAAATACGCCTTAAGTAAAAAGTACAGTTTAAACAAACTTGTTTTGAGTATGCTCCATTGTTCTTTTGTAGTGTGCAAGTCTTCATGGAGTTTGCACAAATTTGCATGCTTTCAAGAAGNTTTTTTGATTTGCACATGTCCAGAAAAACGTTTGAGTTTGAGCGAAAAAATCTACCTCAACGAAAACAGGCTTCAATACACCTTAAATACGCCTTAAGTAAAAAGTACAGTTTAAACAAACTTGTTTTGAGTATGCTCCATTGTTCTTTTGTAGTGTGCAAGTCTTCATGGAGTTTGCACAAATTTGCATGCTTTCAAGAAGCTTCAAAAGGCTATATTGCAAACTTGTTTTGTGTAAAATTCAAATTCTTTACAAACTACTTGCAAACTCCTGAATGTGAACATACTCAAAACAAACTTTACACAAAAGTAAATGCGAAGACCATTCTTTACTGCAGGAAGACTATTAAATGAACTGCCAATTGACTTTAAAAGAACTCTTGCTACTTTTGAACATCTATTTAGCCTGCATACAGCTTGATTCTCATTTTCATTAAAGAGGTTCTCCTCCGTAGAGGCTCCTAACCAAAGAGGTTTCACCTAAAATCTGTAGAGTTTGCATGCATGCTAGTGCACACAGGGCTTGTTACATGAATAGCTGAACCTTCCTGCATGATAATTTGCATAATGCTAAGTGGGTTCTCATTGAGTTTATAAAAAATAAACAAAACTTCAATGAAAAGTTTTCCATTAAATGTGCCACATCTGCAGAAAAATAAAGAAAATTAATCATCTTTGCCATAATGATTTTGGATTATTTAAAATATCACCATTAAATAGCCCTTGGTGAGAGTTAAGACGGGAAAATTTTGTTTTCTTGACAGTTTTGAATGATTTTAAGGCTTTTCATAATCTTTGCATTAGCTTTCAGGGCTTTTAAGGAAATAAATACAAACTGGAGTAAATAAATAATTGATAAATGAACTAAATGATAAACTTGGACAGATATTATATTGCAGATTTTGCCAAATTTTAGTTCCTTGACAATTTTGAATGTTTTCTAAGGCTTTTTAGAAACTTTGCATTGCTATTAGTGCCTTTAAGGAAATAAATACAAACTGGAGTAAATAAATAATTAATAAATGAACTAAATTATAAACTTGGACAGATATTATATTGCAGATTTTTCCAAATTTTGCTTTCTTGACAGTTTTGCATGATTTTTGAGGCTTTTGCATTGTTATTAGTACCTTTAAGGAAATAAATATAAACTTCGTTAAAAATAAATAATGAATAAATGAACTAAATGATAAACTTAGAATATCAAAGAGCGGATTTAGCTTTTTGATGCTTTGTGATACACTCTAGAGGCACATTTGAAAGTATTGACAAGTACAAATGTGAATTTGGTTGTCTGTGTTTGAATTTACAGCACAATTCACAATATGAGTTTAATTAGTGCACAGTTTTTATCACATAATTTTGTTTATTACAAGTGTGCAAAAATATCGCAAGCATATGCTTTTCCTTTTTATCTAATTCAGCTTCTGGAGCTGCTAGAGTGCTCAATGATGGCTCATTTGAAAGCTTTTTTCATTTTCTATTTGATGAAAGGAACACAAAGCCCATAAAAATTTTTGAATTTTTTTGTCCACATACCTACTTCATGGCAAGACTCAAAACCAAAATGAGTCTTTCAACAAAATGATATGGGACAGAGTCCCCAAAAATACTTATGTGGGAAGAGGTCTATTTGAGCTTGGATTGTATGACGATGATAGAAGCTTTAATATGGACATGCATCGTGNTTTTTTTTTTTTTTTTTTTTTTTTTTTTTTTTT